>JAFFZT010000035.1:6287-64896 GCA_019804595.1 Bruguiera parviflora | reverse complement strand
TCCCAACCTCCATTGTACCTATCATAAACATTTTCATTGCCTCTTGCACCTCTACCATTCCTATTACCACTAACTCCTCTAAAACCACCTCTGAAGTTTCTACTAGCATTATCACCGTCATCATAATAATCATCACCATCTTCACCAAGGTCATGTTCAAATTGCTCCTTTATGACCCTCCCAGCAACTGATGCGGAAAACCCCAAAAAGACGTGGCTTAGGGACCCAACGCACACAATGAATCAAAGAACAACCAGGAAAGCTAAATCAGAGTTGAATGACACAAACCCTAGACCCAATATTCGAAGGAAGACGAACCTAGGGTATTCAAGATGGATATGGACGCCACACTCCAGAAAAGGAAGGAATTGGGAGTGATAAGTCGATTTGAACGCCACAAGAAGAATTACCTCTTGATAAGTTCTTTAGTTCTTGAAAGAACCGAGGGAGAAAAACCCTTGCTGTTTATTTCACTCAAAGTTGTCTATCTCCAAAACTTACAAGGGGTGCCTATTTATAGGCTTAGATAGCAATCCTAAAGAGGCAAAATTCCTATTTAGGAGAAATCCCTATTTTGGAGGGATTTCGGACTACTTCCAGCACATACAATGAACTCCTATTTAGGAGTGAATGCTATCACTTATTTTGACCTATTTAAGTAGTCCAATTATATTAAATAGGCCTGGGCTTCTTTTAAAACTTGTATTCGCTCCATTTGAAGCTTGGTTGGCCTGAATGTCCAAAATCAGCCCATTTAGTGCTTCTTTGATCTTTCTGGCCCTAGCTCGTGTTATTGGGCCTTCTGGAATTTGCAATGGACCTCTTGCATCAATTGAAGCCCTAGCTTGTGTTGGATTTTTTGTATCTTCTGAAACCTTCCACCCATCATCTCCATGGTTCTCATCAGCTGGCCTCTTAGGATTGACACTTGATTCCCCTTCTATTTGATCCATCCTATCTCAAACTTCCAAAGCACTTGGTCAATCCTATCAAACTTCTGTTTTAAGGATTTTATAAGCAATTTGAAATCTGGAACAACTACTTCCTCCTCTTCATGTGGGAAACTATCTTCTTTATCATTAGACATCGTACATGCAAGATTGTTAGTAAATAAGGAATATGCCTCACAAAACTCACTCCCTTACGTGTTTGCTCTCCACTCAACTATAGTAGTCCTCAACTCCCATGTTTCACACAATAAATTGCAAAACTCTAAGAGCTCTTTCTGTAGTCCCAATCAAACTAAATTCAGAACAAACAAAATTTGAATTTATCAATCCTAGACCTACCTCTTCAGAGAAGTGACAAGACCAAGAAGTGGGCAATAAAGCAAATAGAATGACAAGAAATTCAATGATATGAGCAGTGCAATTGGACAACAATCAACTATCAAATATAATTGAGTAAATGACCAATTGAGCAATGAACCCGGTTTTTTTTTTTTGGTTAACTAATGGGTATTTTTGTGGAAGAAACAAATATCAGAAAAGAAACCCACGAAATACACGATTTTGTTTCTATTTTTTTTTTATTTTTTCTTTGCATTTTTTTTCCTCTTTTTGATTATTCAACCAATAAGGAAGAATACACAAAAGATATGATAACAATAATATAACTAACCTGAGTTAGAACCAGGCTTTAATACCAAATGTTATGAACTCCGTTTATATGTAAACGAAACCCAACACCAACGTTGGTATAGGATCATTCTAACACAAGTTAAGGGATTTGGAGTTCTGACCCAATGATTATAAACAACCGTGAACCAAAACTATAAGATTCAGACGCCACTCATAACAACAACAATGTTAAAGAAGATAAGTCTAGTGAACTAACACACGTAAGCATGAAAGTTCAGAATTAGTTCTCAAAGAACCAGAGAAATTAGCTCATACACTCATGAAAATGGGTCTGCCTCTCCCTGCCACCCTTTTTGACCTTTTTATATGCTAACTCCCAGAAATGCTAACTAATAAGCTAGTCTTAGCAAGGGAATTCGTCCAACCCACTAAATAATAATAAAAACAAATGAAAATAACCCACTTAAAGGCCCAATCATGGGCTCTCAAATCCAACTTCCTTCCCAAGGCCATGGTTCGCAAATTCCTCCACAAATGACACATTCGCAAGCCTTGGTGAGGACTCTATCCTCCTTAACTCGTACTTGGCAACTTCCTGATAGTAAATGTCGCACAACAGGTTGTTGAGAGCTTCCTTTATTTTCTTTGACCTTGCCCTTGTCATTGGTCCTCCATGGTTTTGCAAAGTATCTACTCCTTTGTCGATTTGAGTTGGTACAATATGGTTTCCATCACTTGATTCCCCTTCTATTTGATCCATTCTATCTCGAACTTCCCAAAGCACTTGGTCAATTCTATCAAACTTTTGTTCTAAGGATTTCATAAGCAATTTGAAATCTAGAACAACTACTTCCTCCTCTCCATGTGGGAAATTGCCTTCTTTAGCATTAGACATTATACATGCAAGATTGTTAGTAAATAAAGAATATGCCTCACAAAACTCACTCCCTTGCATGTTTGCTCTCCACTCAACTACAGTAGTCCTCAACTTCGTATTTCACATAATAAATTGCAAAACTCTAAGAGCTCTTTTAGTAGTCCCAAGCAAACTAAATTCAAAACAAACAAAACTTGAATATATTAATCCTAGACCTACCTCTTCAAATAAGTGACACGACCAAGAAGATGGGCAAGAAAGCAAACAGAATGACAAGAAATTCAATGATATGAGCAGTGCAATTAAACAACAATCAATTATCGAATATAATTGAGTAAATGACCCATTGTGCAATGAACTTGATTTTTTTTTTTCGGTTAACTAATGGGTATTTCTGTGGAAGAAACAAGTATCAGAAAAGAAACCCACGAAATACACGATTTTGTTTCTATTTTTTTTTGTGTTTTTTTTCTTTTTGATTATTCAACTAACAACAAAGAATACACAAAAAATATAATAACAACAATATAACTAACCTGAGTTAGAGCCAAGGCTCTGATACCAAATGATACGAACTCCGTTTATATGTAAACGGAACCCAACACCAATGTTGGTATAGGATCGTTCTAACACAGGTTAAGGGATTTGGAGTTTTGACCCAATGATTATAAACAACCAAGAACCAGAACTATAAGATTCAGACACCACTCCTAACAACAACAACATTGAAGAAGACAAGTCTAGTGAATCAACACACCCAAGTATGAAAGTTTAGAGTTAGTTCTCAAAGAACTAGAGAAAATAGCTCATACACTCATGAAAACGGGTTTGCCTCCTTCAGCCACCCTTTTTGCCCTTTTTATATGCTCACCCCCATAAACCCTAACTAATAAGCTGGGCTTAATAAAGAAATTTGTCCACCCTAACAAATAAGTTGGGCTTAATAAGGAAATTCGTCCACCCACTGAATAATAATAAAAACCCATGGAAATAACCCACTTAAAGGCCCAATCATGGGCTCTCAAATCCAACTTCCTTCCCAAGGCCATGGTTCACAAATTCCTCCACAGATGACACATTCCCAAGCCCTAATGAAGACTCCATCCTCCTTAACTCATATTTGGCAACTTCCTGATAGTAAATGTCACACAACAAGTTGTTGAGAGCTTCCTTTATTTTCTTTCACCTTGCCCTTGTCATTGGTTCTCCAAGGTTTTGCAAAGTATCAACTCCCTTGTTGATTTGAGTTGGTATATCATGGTTTCCATCAAAATGGTACTTAGATAATGGATGCTTCAAACATATGACTAGCAATATAAAAAACTTTCTCTCTTAAAATCATCAATAGAGAAAATGTAATATTTAGAGACAATAACAAAGGTAGGATAATTGGTATTGGAAAGATCAGTAAGGGATGTTCTCTTGCTATTGATAATTTCTCCTTAGTTAATGGTCTTAAATTTTACTTACTTAGTATTAGTCAATTTTATGATAGTGGTTACAAATTTTCTTTTGAGCCCAATGTATGTTTTGTGCTTAATTCCAAAACAAATGAAACTTTGTTCATTACAAATAGATATGATAATATTTATGTCATTGATCTTCATTTCGTTACTAACCAAAATGTTAAGTGCTTAGTTTCTATAAATGAAGAGTCATGGATATGGCATAGATGTTTGGGACACACATGAATGAAATTATTATCTAAGCTAAATAACCACAATCTTGTAGAAGGGCTACCTAAGCTAAAATTCACAAAAGATAAACTTTGCAATGCTTGTCAAATAGGAAACAAGTAAAAAGTCATTTCAAAAGAAAAAGGTGTTGTCTACTTTTAAACCTCTTTAGTTAATGCATAAGGATCTTTTTGATCTATTTAGAGTCTTCATCTTAGGTGACAAGTATTATGCATTTTTAATAATAGATGTTTACATTAGGTTTGCATTAGTCTTGTTTCTTACACATAAGGATTAGACATTGAAAGCATTTGAAAGACTTTACAAATAATCACAAAATGAGAAGGGATACTCTATTACTTCAATTAGAAGTAACCATGGAGGAGAATTTATGAATGAGGCCCTTAAAAAATTTTGCAATTTCTAAGGAATTTCTCATAAATTTTCAGCTCCAAGAATGCCTAAACAAAATGGGATAACTAAATACAAAATAAAACCTTACAAGAGATGGTTTGAATAATGTTAAATGAATTTAAGCTACCTAAATATTTTTAGGTTAAAGTCATCTAGATAACACGTTATGTGTAAAACTAGGTTTTAATTCGTCCCTTACTAAATACTTTTTGTGAGTTGTGGAATCGGAGAAGGGCACAAATCAATTATTTCAAGGTTTTTAAATGCAAGTGTGTTATCTTGAACATTAAAGACAATCTTGGAAATTTTGATTTAAAGGTTGATGAAGGTATCTTCTTAGGATATTCTTCTTTTAGCAAAGCATATAGAGTTTTCAATAAGAGATCATTAATGGTAGAAGAATCCATGAATAGTAATTTTGATGAAACAAACCCTTTTAACTTGAGAAAGGACGATGCTTTAGAAATTCTAGACAAAAAAGCTTAAAGTAATGGCAATAGCATTGATAAAGAGTAACCCGAGTGAAGTAATTCACACTTGGAAAATTAGCTTGAAAAATGTGGTTTACAAAGTGCCAATATAATGGAAGCATACTAGTAAATTATTCCAAGATCAAATTATTGGTAATGTTTCTGATTCTCTTAGGATTAGATCATCATCTAGATACAATAACACTAATTAAGCATTCATTTCTCAAATAGAACCCATATGTCTAGAAGAAGTATTAAGTGATAAGCATTGTGCGTATGCTACGAAAGAGGGGTTAAGACAATTTAAAAGGAACTGAGTATGAACCTTAGTCCCTAGACCTAGAGAACATCCTATCATAAGCACAAAGTGAGTATTTTGTAACGACTAGATGAAAATGGGAATATAGTTTGAAATAAGGTTAGATTAGTGGTCAAATGATACAATTAAGAAGAGTGAATAAACTACGATGAGACCTTTGCACCTGTGGCTTCTTTAGAAGTCATTCACTTCTTGCTAGCACATGTATCTTTCACAAAATTCATGTTATATCAAATAAATGTGAAGAGTGTGTTTCTTAATGATGTTGTTGTTAAAGAAGTATATGTTAAATAACCTCTAAGTTTTAAGAGTATAAAATTTTGTAATCATGTGTTTAAGCTCTCTAAAGCTTTATATGGTTTAAAGCAAGCCCCTTAAGCTTGGTATGAGCAACTCAACACCTTTTGTATTCAAAAAGGTTTTATAAAAGTAAGGTGGACACCACATTATTTACAAAGGTAAAAGATAAAGATTTATTGATTGTGTAAATTTATATTGATGACATTATTTTTAGTGTTACTAACAATTTTTTATATAAGGAATTTGCTTCTTAAATGGAGAGGGAATTTAAAATGAGTACGATGGGGAAACTTAGTTTCTTCCTAGGCCTACAAATCAAGCAAAGCATAGATGAAATTTTTATTCACCAAACCAAGTATATAAAAGAAATATTTAAAAATTTTGAATAAAGGATTCAAAACCTTATGGTACATTAATGGCAACATCTATAAAGCTTGATAAGGATAAAATTAGTAAGAAGGTAGATAATAAAATATCAAGGTATGATCAAAAGCCTTCTTTATCTTACTACTAATAGGCTTGACAATATATTAGTTGTGTAATTATGTGATTGTTTTCAATTATCCCCTAAAGAGTCACATTTAGTTGCATTGAAAAGATGCTTCGCTACATTAAAGGGTATACTAGTTTAGGTCTTTAGTATCATAAAGGAAAGACATTTAACCTTGTAGGTTACTTGGACTATAATTGGGTTAATGATTAGCTTAATAGAAAAAGTACCACTATGCTTGCCAACTGTTAGGTGGTGCATCAGTGTCATGGTTTAGTCAGAAACAAAATTATGTAGCACTTAAGCCAAATACCTTGTTGTAAATAGTTGTTCATTACTCCTTTAGATCAAAGAAACTCTTAAGGATTTTAAGTTGCATTATTTTAGAATTCCTATTTTATAAGACAACATTAGTGCAATAAACCTTACCAAACCTTATTAATCATTTTATAACCAAACATATAAATCTTAGACATAATTTTATTTGAAATCATGTACTAAAAGGAGATGTTGTTCTTGGGTTTGTGGGTACAAATGATTAACTTGTAGATATTTTTACAAAGTCTTTGGGTGAAGATAGATTCTTGTGCATTAGAGAGAATTTAAGTGTGGCACACATCACCTAGATTATCATTCATACATTTTGGTTCACATATATGCATAATAGAATATGTCTTTGTTTTTACTTTTCTGATATGTTTATTTTTTTATTAACTAGATATTGTTTATGTCAAAATATGACCATAACAACTTGGATTAAATCCCTTATTTTTTAAGTAGTTCCTTTAACTACAAAGCTTATTCTTTTCCAATCACTTTACCTAGAAATCAAGCATTCCATTTTGTTGATGTCAAAGGGGGAGAAGTAGTGTTATGTACCTAGTTACTTAGCACGAATGTTTTATTTTTTAGTGCATGGTGTTCGAGGGAGCACTAATAAATTTTCCAAAAATCAATTATGTTGTCATCATAAAAAAGGGGAGAATGTTAAATCATGTGTTATTAGCTATATATTTTGACATGTCAACATAATTAATTGTGATCATTGTCATATATATTATAAATATTTGAATTTATATATTTGTGACAAATGAATTATTTAATTCGCAATATATTCTTGTTAGTTATATAGAACTGATGAATTTTGAAATTTTATTCTTTATATAGTAAGTGATTTATTTGTATATGTTGCAAGTATTTGAATTTATATACTTATGAAAAATGAATTATTTGAGCTACAATATATTCTTTATAATTATATACGATTGGTGAATTTGAAGTTTCATTCTTTGTATGGTAAGTAATTCATTTAATCTTTTATGGTAATTAATTTATGAGTTGCTAGTTTTGGAAATTAATTTTATGTTGTTAACCTTTAATTAAGTTGACACATTTTTTTATGGAATTATTTTTGAATAAATTATGGGTAAAAGGAAAATCTTTGCTAGAAATTATTTTCATTAAATAAGTTGTTTATTTTGGGATGAAAATAAAGATCACCAACTAATAATTGTTCTAACATGAAAATAAAGATCACCAACAGACAAATTTTGGATATGAAGTATATTCCAATAAACATTACCATTTTGATAGATCGATAGATATATATTTTGAAATTAAAACAGTTCTTTCTAGGCCTATATAAATACACTAATGAGCTTATATCTATATATTTTTTACAAAGAGTGTATTTGTTAAAGCGAGTAAAATTTTTAAGAAAAATTTATGAGCTTTGGAGGTTATAAGATTGAGAGATTAAGAACTTGAGAAACATAATTAGATGAGTGTATTGTAACAATGTCGTAGACCTTTATATGATTATGATCAATAATCATAATATTGCTATATTTGGTTTTCTCCCTATTAGAGTGTTTGATAATAGATTTGAAATTTCCATGATGGTGACTTTAGGAAGAGGACTTAAGAACAAAAGTTTTGAATCTCTATAAATTATTGTATCCTATTCTTCTTAAGCTAATTTTTTTTTTTTGTATAAATTCATATATTCAGCAAGTCTTTAAAATTACAATAATCCATTTGTATACTACATCATATTTTTATTTGTTGCAATAATTGTTAATTCAATTTTTTTTACTACATGCATTATTCTCTCATATCTTTCATCAATCTAATTCACTGACCTCTTAGGTATTTTTGAGACAAATAATTTTTACTTTTTTCTTGAATTTTGAATAATTTATTATTCAAATTATATAAACAGATTTTGAATTTAAATAACATTAATATTTATTTAAATAATTATTTAAATTAGATATTTTTTGTTGATATTTGACTTATTTTATTTTTTCTTCAAATTTATTAGTTAAATTGTATAAATTATATTAAAAAGCTAATTTTGAATGCTATCAAGTTTATTTAAGTCATTACAATAAAAATACTAATGTAGTTCTGAATCTCTATTAAAATACTAATGAAGTCATTATTGTAATTTTAATAATACTAATGTAGCATAAATTCATAATAATACTAGTTTTGAATCTCTATTAAAATTACAATAATCTATTTGTATACTACATCATATTTTTATTTGTTGCAATAATTGTTAATTCAATTTTTTTTACTATACACATTATGCTCTCGTATCCTTGATCAATTTAATTCATTCACCTCTTAGGTATTTTTGAGACTAATAATTTTTACTTTCTTTTTTTGAATTTTGAATAATTTATTATTTAAATTATATAAAAAGATTTTGATTTTGAATAATATTAATATTTATTTAAATAATTATTTAAATTAGATATTTTTTTTGTTGATATTTGACTTATTTTACTTTTTCTTCAAATTTATTATTTAAATTGTATAAATTATATATAAAAAACTAATTTTGAATGCTATTAGGTTTATTTAAGTCATTACTTGACAAAAAGAATAATAATGTTAAAAGGATCTATTTAATTTCTAAAAGAAGTCATAAATTTGCCAATTTGAATCAAAATAAGAGTAATTTTTTTTTTTGTACTTACTTATTCGGTAATTTTACTTTTTAATGGGAGTTTACTATATTTTTGTTTTTTCAAAAGTAAAATTAGTAAGTATCGTTATGTAAATATGTTTTACCGCGTTATATAATTTTGATTTCAAAATAGAGTGAAAAAAAAAAAAAACAAAAAGAAGCGGCAAAATTTTCCAATTGCATTAATTCAGTCATGAGTGAATGAGAAAATGCATTACTGTCACTGCACAAAATGGAATTGCTACAACAAACAGCAATCTGTTGGATTGTCTTATAATTTCTTAAATTGTGCTGTTTAGAAACAATTGTCGAGATGAATTAAAACGACTTATGGATCAATCTAATCTGCAATCATCAAACCATCAGTAGCGCTGTAATTAGTTTTAACATGTTGATGGTTGAAACTATGAAATATTTAAATCAACATTAATAAATTGACTTGAATATCATCATGAAACTGACCTAAATAGCTGCCAAAGTGATCGGTAATACCCCTGCTCGGAAGAAGTATGGAGATATATTTAGGCGGATCCACCTCACCACGATCCACACGACCCGATCACCCACGTCACCCTCATCATCTACGACGCTTGGGATGGGAACCTCCATGACAAAAAAGATTGCTCAAGTGGCGCCCATTTCTATTTCTAACCAGTTCCGAAAAGGTTCGCTCATATTGGAGGGAGCATCCCCGCTAGTTCACGCAAATCCGAAGAAGTTATCACGGACGAGCCACATGCAGGGAAACTTGCACGTGTGGTTCTGGCCGGGCTTTCCTAAGGTATCTAATAACCTATAATAAATAGTGTAAATTATGTAATAATTATTATTTAATATAAAATATGCAACAACTGTCGTATAATTCATAGCCACGTTTATTAGATTTATTTTATATTTTGCTCAATTTTATTGTATATCACATGTTTTTGCCAAAAAAAAGACAAACGAACTTTTTGGATGCTTGGCTCACAAGATCCCTCCTCCCTCGCCGAGTCCGTATAATTAGACCCCCTCTGAAAATACCGTGTCACCTTTCTGCTTTTCCTACTTTCACAAAATTGCCAGCACCAAAAACAAGGAGTCATCACTACTGCTCGTCGCTTGGACAACGGAGCAACCGTAATCATCGCAACCCAGTTTGGTGCGCTGGCGCTGGCGCCGCCGCCCCGGTAGTTTTATGATGGTCAAACAATCACGAGGCGACTTGCAAATTATCAACATTTCATGTGCCACTAGGACTATATCCAATCTTTAACCGGTGAATTTCTGATTGGATATAGTCGTAGTGTCACATGGAAGGTTGGTGATTTGCAGGTCGTCTCGTGATTGTTTGATCATCAGAAAACTATAGGGGCGACACAAAAAGCGGATCAACAAGCTCAAGGAAGAAGTGAGGATGATGCTCCAACGGCCAATGAATCCATTACGTAAGCTCGAGCTAATTGACACCCAGCAGAGACTTGGAGTAGCTTACCACTTTGAAGACGAGATAAAGAGCACATTGGCCGGCATTTACAGTGATAATCACCGTACTAATTCTAGAAGAACGAACAAGGATTTATATGAGACATTTCTTGAACTTGGATGTAAAGTATCTCAAGGTATTCCAAAGGAAATGTTATAAGTCAACATTATCAAGCCTAATGTTAGTGCTTACTCCTCTCTTATTCTCCAAGTAAAGAAGAAAGATGAATATTAGAAGATGTGCATGTATTATTAGGTACTTAGTCATGTTACTATAGGGATAGATATCTTACTTTTGTTGTTAATGAACTATTGGATGAATTTAGAGGTGCTTAAATATTCGCTAAACTCGATTTGAAATTTGATTATCGTCAAAGTTAGGTCCATAAGGAGGATACTTAAAAGACAACTTTTAGAACACGTGATTGCCATTATAAGTTCTTACTTATGCCTATTGGGCTTACTAATACTCCTTTAACATTTTAGAGCTTAATGAATGACATATTTTGGTCACATTTACATAAGTTTGTCTTAATATTTTTTGATGATATTTTTGGTATATGGTTCTTCTCTTAATGTTCATTTGTCATATTTATGAACTATGTCTACTATTTTGCATAAGGATTTTTTGTTTATTAATAAGTCAAAGTGTAGTTTTGCTAGCCAAACAATGGAATATCTTGGTCATATTGTCTCTAAGGAAAGTGTGATAGTTGATCTTTCCAAAGTTTAGATAATGCTAGATTAACCAATTTTGAAAATAATTAAGCCATTAAGTAGTTTCTTGGGATTGACTAGCTATTATCACAAGTTAGTATGTAATTATAGGAAGATTAATGTTGATTTAACAGCTTTTTTAAGGAAAGATACATTCCAATAAAATGACAAAACAAAGGAAGCATTTGTTTACCTTAAGCATGCTATGACCATTACACCAAGTCATGCCATACTTGATTTTAGTAAAGTATTTATTATTGAATATGATACTTTTAAACTTGGAATTAATGCAGTGTTGATGTAAGAAAGTCATCCTATAGCCTTTACCAACAAGGCTTTATTGTTAAAACATCTTAGTATGTTTGTTTACAATAACGAGATGTTAGTTATGGTTCATGAAATTATAAAATGACATCCCTACTTCATTGGATGGTGTTTTCGAATTCAAATTGATTGCAAAAAGTCTGAAATATTTACTAAAACAATGGAGCTCTTTTATAAAGCAACAAAACTGAATCTTTAAATTGTTGAAATATAATTATGAGATTATTTATAAGAAAGGGCATGAGAATCTTATAGTTAATGGATTATCTCACATTTTTAAGCATGTTGAGTTGGTGGCAATTCTTATCTTGTGTAAATTTAAAATAAGTGGTGGGATGATCCTAAAACTTAGGAAATCATTGAGAAATTGTAAAAAGATCTTAATTTGATTGCTTATTACACTTAGAATTTTATAGACTTATGTTATAAGTGCAGGATGATATTTGTTCCTAATTCTTATTATAAGGACATAATCTTGCAAGAGTTTCATACATCCTTTATTGTTGAACACTTGGGATTTCTTTGTACCTATAAATGCATTTGTCATGAATTTTATTAGAATGATGTAAAAAGTGACATAAAAAATTTTATAGCTAAATGCGATGTTTGCCAACATCATAAAAGTGAAATTGTGGCATATCTGAGTCTTTTTTAACCTTTGCTTATTTTGGAAGAAACTTGAATAGATATCTCTATAAACTTTATTAATGAGTTTCAACCATATCAATAGTTGTTTATCACTATTCACTCATCATGAAATTATCTCCTCGCTTCTTTAAGTCATACAGAGTTCTTGAATGCATTGAACTTATTGCTTAACGGCCCAATCATGGGCTCTTAAATCCAACTTCCTTCCCAAGGCCATGGTTTGCAAATTCCTTCATAGATGACACATTTGCAAGCCCTGGTGAAGACTTCATCCTCCTTAACTCATACCTAGCAACTTCCTGATAGTAAATGTCGCACAACGGGTTGTTGAGAGCTTCCTTTATTTTCTTTGACCTGGCCCTTGTCATTAGTCCTCTAAGGTTTTGCAAAGTATCAACTCCCTTGTCAATTTGAGTTGGTACAATATAGTTTCCATCATTCCCGCTCTCCTCAAAATGATTTGTCCTCAAATTAGCACCTACATCATCAAAGAGAAAAGGAGAAAGGTTAGAAATATTAAATGTTACACTCACATTATACTCACATGGAAAGTCAAGTTTATATGCATTATCGTTGACTCTAGCCACCACTTGAAAAGGACCGTCTCCCCTTGGTTGCAACTTTGATTTCCTTTGCTTAGGAAATCTATCCTTTCGCAAATGTACCCAAACCTACTCACTAGGTTCAAAAGTAATATGCTTGCGACCTTTGTTGGCTTGTGTTTTGTATTGTTTGGTTCTTCTCTCAATGTTAAGCCTAGCTTTCTTATGAAGTTACCTAATTACTTCCGCCTTCTTTTTCCCATCTAAATTAACCCTATCCTATATAGGCAATGGTACTAAATCCAAAGACGACAATGGATTAAAACCATAAACAAGCTCAAAAGGAGAATAACCTGTAGCACTATGAACAACACGATTATAGGCAAACTCTACAAAAGGCAAACATTCTTCCCAGGTTCTAGAGTTCTTACCAATAATGGCACACAACAATGTACCCAAAGTTTGATTTACTACCTCAGTTTGTCCATCAGTTTGTGAATGGCAAGTTGTAGAAAACAACAACTTTGTTCCAAGCTTACCCCACAATGTTTTCCAAAAATGGCTCAAAAATTTTGCATCACGGTTAGACACAATACTCTTTGGCACTCCATGTAGGCGAACAATCTCTTTAAAAAATAAGTTTGCAATGTGTGTGGCATCATCCATTTTGGTGCAAGCAATGAAATGCGCCATCTTTGAGAACTTGTCGACAACAATAAGAATACAATCTTGGCCCTTCTTCATCAACTCATCAACTTGCCTTTGAAGCTCCTTTGTCTCCTCAAGATTACTTCTATACGCTGACTTATTGGGAATGGGAGCTCCAGGAATGAGATCAATGTGATGTTCAATCCCTCTCCTTGGTGGCAAACCATCTGGGATCTCCTAAGGTAACACATCATTATAATCCTACAACAAAGATGAAATAGCACTAGGCAAAGATGAATCAAGGTTAGTGTTAGAGAAATAAGAATCCTTGTAATGGATTAAGATCATTTGTTGCCTAGCTTGGAAGGCAACCATAACATTTGCTCCTTTTGCAAACACACTCACTTGATTTCTTTCATCTTCATTCTTGTGAACCTGACCACTCTCGTACTCAGCACTCTTAAATGCATTTATCTTCTTTTTCCCTCATACACTTTCTTCTCTCTACACTTTCTCTTTCTGTTCGCTCCTCCTCTTTTGCTCACTTTCATAAAGTCTCACTTGGTCTTTATACACCTGTTTTGGAGTCAATGGTGCCAGTGTAAATGGTCTTCCATCCATGGCGGATGAATAGCAGTTCTTGTAACCATCATGCAAAACTTTTCTGTCAAATTGCCAAGGACGGCCCAATAATAAATGCCCGGTCTGCATAGGTACAATGTCATAAGATAATTCGTCCTTATATCTGCCAATGGAAAATGGAACCACAACTTGTTTAGTCACTTTTACCACTCCACTGTCATTCAACCATTGCAAATTATATGACCTAGGATGTTTGGTTATAGGCAAATTCAATTTTTCCACCAACTTTGTACTTGCTACATTAGTGCAACTACCTCCATCGATGATCAAGCAATAGAGTCTATCTTAAACTAAACATCAAGTATGGAAAATATTTTCCTGCTGAATCTTAGCATCATCCTCCTCCTTAACCTATGCACTAAGGGCTCTCCTTGCTACTAAAAGCCTTCCACTGTGCTCCGGATACTCTATCCCTTCATTAACATAATTAGCATCCTCTAATAGTGGTATTTGGTCTTCATCGCTAGCATCATTGCCAGACACATAGTTACCATTCTCCTTAAGGTACATGGTTCTCTTGTTAGGACATTATGAAGCCATATGACCCCTACCCAGACATCTAAAGCATTTGATGTCTCTAGTTTTTCCTTGGGTGCCCTCAAGTTTTTCTTCAAATTTGCCCCTCTTCAGGTTGTCCCCACTAGTCTTGGGTCTATGTGAATTGCCTTTTTGCATAGAAGTCATCTTCTTTTCCTTCTTCCCTCAGTTTGACTTCCAAAAAGAAGAACCTAAGTTCTACTTATGACTAGAACTGCTCCTTCCCTTAAGTTGCCTCTCAACTTTCATGGCAATGTGTACCATGTCTTCAACCTCTACATAGTGTTATAGCTTTACCACATAAGCTATGCTCTTATTTAACCCTTGGAGGAACCTAGCTATGGTTGCCTCCCTATCCTCCATTACATTTGCCCTAACCATAGCAATTTCCATCTCTTTATGATACTTTTCCACACTCTTGGAACCTTGTGTAAGGCTCTGCAACTTGTTATACAAATCCCTATAATAAGAGCTAGGAACAAATCTCCTTCTCATCACAGTCTTCAACTCATTCCAAGTTTCTATGGTTCTCTCAAAATTCCTTCTCCTTGTGGTAACTTGCTGGTCCCACCATATTATAGCATAATCAGTGAACTCTGCCACAGCTAACTTTACCTTCTTCTCCTCAGAGAAGTTATGGCACTCATATATTAGTTCTACCCTTCGTTCCCAATCCAAATAGACATCAGGGTCAGGTTTCCCTTGGAAAGAAGGTATTTTCATTTTAATACTACTAAGATTTTTATCTACTCCTTCCTCCCCTCTATTTCTGTTATCCCAACCTCCATTGTACCTATCATAAACATTTCCATTGCCTCTTGCTCCTCTACCATTCCTATTACCACGTCCTCCTCTACCAAAGTCATGTTCAAATTGCTCCTTCATGACCCTTCCAGCTGGCCTCTTAGGATTGACACTTGATTCCCCTTCAATTTGATCCATCCTGTCTTAAACTTCCCAAAGCACTTGGTCAATTCTATTAAACTTCTATTCTAACGATTTCATAAGCAATTTGAAATTTGGAACAACTACTTCCTCCTCTCTATGTGGGAAACTGCCTTCTTTAGCATTAGACATCGTACAAGCAAGATTGTTAGTAAATAAAGAATATGCCTCACCAAAACACACTCCCTTGCATGTTTGCTCTCCACTCAACTACAGTAGTCCTCAACTCTCGTGTTTCACACAATAAATTGCAAAACTCTAAGAGCTCTTTCAATAGTCCCAAGTAAACTAAATTCAGAACAAACAAAACTTGAATATATCAATCCTAGACCTACCTCTTTAGAGAAGTGACGGGACTAAGAAGATGGGCAATAAAGCAAACAGAATGACAAGAAATTCAATGATATGGGTAGTGCAAGTGGACAACAATCAATTATCAAATATAATTGAGGAAATGACCAATTGAGCAATGAACCCTTTTTTTTTTTCCAATTAACTAACGGGTATTTCTATGAAAGGAACAAATATCAGAAAAGAAACCCACGAAATACACAATTTTGTTTCTATTTTTTTTGTGTTTTTTTTTTCTCTTTTTGATTATTCAACCAACAACGAAAAATACACAAAAGATATGATAACAATAATATAACTAACCTGAGTTAGAACTAAGGCTCCGATACCAAATGATACGAACTCCGTTTATATGTAAACGGAACCCAACACCAATATTGGTATAGGATCATTCTAACATAGGTTAAGCAGACCCAATGATTATAAACAACCAAGAACTAGAACTATAAGATTCAGACGCCACTCCTAACAACAACAACATTGAAGAAGATAAGTCTAGTGAACCAACACACCCAAGTATGAAAGTTTAGAGTTAGTTCTCAAAGAACTAGAGAAAATAGCTCATACACTCATGAAAATGGGTCTGCCTCTCCTAACCACCCTTTTTTCCCTTTTTATATGCTAACTCCCAGAAACCCTAACTAATAAATTAGTTTTAATAAGGAAATTCGTCCAACCCACTAAATAAGCTGGGCTTAATAAGAAATTTTGTCCAACCCACTAAATAAGCTGGGTTTAATAAGGAATTTTGTTTAACTCACTAAATAATAATAAAAATACATGAAAATAATCCACTTAAAGGCCTAATCATGGGCTCTTAAATCCAACTTCCTTCCTAAGGCCATGGTTCACAAATTCCTCCACAGATGACACATTCGCAAGCCCTGGTAAAGACTCCATCATCCTTAACTCATACCTGATAACTTCCTGATAATAAATGTCGCACAATAGGTTGTTGAAAGTTTCCTTTATTTTCTTTGACCTTGCCCTTGTCATTGGTCTTTCAAGGTTTTGTAAAATATCTACTCTCTTATCGATTTGAGTTGGTACAATATGGTTTCCATCAATTGAATTATCAAATCATGTGGAAAAGGACCAAAACATAGGTATGTGCGTAGCATAAGGACAAAAAAGCTTTCAAGCACCAATGGTTTTTCGAAAGGATTGAGACCCATTATTTCAAAAATATAAAGGCAAAAGGTATATCTTGGTCCTGTGCTTAACTAAAATTGCAATTTCATCTATATAGTAACTTAATCAAATTTAGTCTATTAACTTATGTTAATTTAGGGACAATAATTGGAGGCCAGTGGTTTCAAAAAGAATTTTCCATGCTTGTTGTTACATAAACATGTTTTTATCATGTTAATAGTTCCAATTCAAAATGAAGTGCAAAAAGAAGAGAAAAGAAAAAGAAAATTTTTCCAATTGCATTAATTCAGTAGTGAGAGGAGGAGAAAATGCATTACTGTCATTACATAAAATGTAAATGCTACAACAAACAGCAATCTGTTGGACTGTGTTGACATTGTCTTAAATTGTACTGTTTCGGAACAATTGACGAAATGAATTGAAATGACAGACCCGATCAATCTAATCTACAACCATCGATAGCGCTTTAATTTAGTATGGTGGAAACTTTGAAATATTTAAATCAACGTTAATAAATTGACTTAAATATGAGCATGACACGGACCTAAGGAGCAGCCACAGTGATCGGGAATGCCCCTGGCTCGGAACAAGTATCGAGATCTATTTAGGCGGGACCCGCCTTATCACAAACTGCACGACCCTTTCACCCTTGTTGCCTAGGAATCAATGAGAGCCTCGAGGATACATAAAAAACGATAGGGCGGCAGAGAAACAGGAACCGTCGCCGACAAAAAAAAACGTGGATTTTGCACTCAAATCTTTATTTCTTTTATAGATTTATTTTTAAAAAATTATAAAATATAACGTACAATATATAAAATAATTATTGATAATATAAAATACTCAACAACTGTCGTATAATTTTTTATGATCACACTCAGAGAATATATTGCACGTGATTGTTATACATTCTACACGATTTTATTACATGTCACAGATTTTTGCCACCCCCCAAAAGAAAAAGAAAAAAAAAGGGTTTCGAATTCTTTACTCACAAAATCCGTCTGTGACCCGTCTCCCTTGCTCGGTCCATATAATTGGACCCCTTATATAAATAGCGATGAGATGAGCCGTTGTCGATCAATATAATCAATCGATCGTTAACCAGACCAAATACTACTACTCGCAATAGTGTTACAGAGGCGTTGGGTGAGGCGTCGTTCGGGAGGCGAGGCGTAGTACCGAAATGGCCATCGTCACCGGGTGTCACCTGTCTGCTTTTCCTTCAGTTTGTACTTCCACAAAATTGCCGCCGAAAACAACAAAAAGTGATCACTACTCGTCCCTTGGACGACCGAGCGACCGTAATCATCATCGCAGGCCAGCTTGCTGTGGCGGCGGCGCTGTCGCCTCTATGGTTTCTAATGATCAAACAATCACGAGGCGGTCTGCAAATTACCAATCGTCCATGTGGCACTACGACTATATCCAATCTTTAAGCAGTGAATTTGCGGTTTGTGCTACGACTTACGCACTCTGTACTCTGCATACATATGTTTATATATATATATATAATTAGTTTGACTGTGGCTTCTTCCTATATAATTGAAGATAGGCTATGCATAAATTATGCAGGAAGGGCCACACAAAAAGCGGATCCACAGGCTCAAGGAAGAAGTGAGGATGATGCTCGAACGGCCCATGAATCCATTACATCGGCTCGAGCTAATTGATACCCTGCAGAGACTTGGAGTAGCTTACCACTTTGAAGACGAGATAAAGAGGATATTGGCCGGCATTTACAGTGATAATCACCGTACTAATTCTAGAAGAACGAACGAGGATTTGTATGCCACAGCTCTTGAATTTAGACTCTTGAGACAACATGGATATAAAGTACCTCAAGGTATTCAAAAAAGGAGTGATGCTAATTAAGAATATATGCGTTTGGAACGTATTTGCTTCTACTTTTGGTGTATTCACAGAGAGGCACGCCGTTACAAATCCTTTATTTCCAAGTTTGAATCTCAGTAGTTTTATTTATATTACGAATAAGGGCTAGTTTATAGTGTACCCTAAACAAAAATTACAAATTAAGATACAATCTGTCCATCAAATTGCAGAGATATTCAACAGTTTCAGGGATGATGCGGGAAACTTCAAAGAATGCTTGCGTGGCGACATAAAGGGAATGCTATCTCTTTATGAAGCATCGTATCAATTGGAAGAAGGCGAGAGTATGCTGGAAGATGCAAGAGACTTCGCTGCAACGCATCTTACGGAGAATGTCAAAGATAAAGAATTTCAATTCGATTCCTTGTTAGCAAGGCATGCCTTGGAGCTCCCATTGCATTGGCGGGTGCCAAGATTGGAGGCCAGGTGGTTCATTGACATGTACGAGAAGAAACAAGGCATGAGTCCTCTTCTGCTTGAGTTTGCCAAAGTGGACTTCAACATCGTGCAAGCCGTGCACCAGGAAGATTTAAAATATGCGTCGAGGTGAAGCTCATTTCTTATTCTGCCTTCGTGTGAGGACTTTAATCCGAGATTGATTAATTTGCAGCGAAGGCACATTAATCATTGATTTGTTTATACTTGTTGGCATGGCACCCTATAACTTAAAATTGTCTAGTCCATAGTCAATGATATTTCATTAAGTATCTCAAAATATTTTTCATATGCTAGATACACAGAACATGAAAGCAAACTTCAAATTTGGAAGCTTGCATTGGCTTAAAAGTTTGCCGTCTTTATCCTTGACTTTCTTATTTTTTGAAATTTTGTACCTACTAGTTCTCAAAGTTTAACTTTTAATCTTCTCAATGAAGGTGGTGGACAAATACTGCGCTCGGGGAAAAGTTAAGCTTTGCTAGAGACAGGATAATGGAGAATTTCTTATGGACTGTGGGAATGAGATTCGAGCCTCGTTTTGGATATTTTAGAAGAGTGTCCGCCGCAGTCTTTGCGCTAATAACGACAATTGATGATATCTATGACGTTTATGGCACATTGGATGAACTTGAGCTCTTCACTGATGCCGTCGAAAGGTTGTCGTAACACTTTTTTATTTTTTATTTTTTGCCCTTCTGGACTTCATAATTCATATTCATTAATCAAGTAACATGATTACACATAACTCTATCCGGTAGCTGATCAGGAGAACTAGCTATTCGATTTGTCATATTCACTTTTCTTTATCACATAAAAAGAATCGGTGCACGTTCTTTGGCATGAAAATTGAAGCTAACAATTTGTCAGAATTTTAGTTAGTCAAGAAATGGAACTCTAGCCTCTCTCTCAAATGTTTTTGCGATCACATTTCATCTCATGGTTTATGGCCACAATAAATAACTGCAATTAGTATCTGCTCATGCAATTTATTTGATACCCAAAATTTGTGACTAATGAATATTTTTACCGTTATTTTAGATGGGATGTCACTGCAATGGACCAGCTTCCGGAATATATGAAGATGTGCTACTTTTCCCTCCTCAACTTAATAAATGAAATTGCTTACGATGCTCTTAAGGAACAAGGGGTTCACATCATTCCGTACTTAAAGAAAACTGTAAATCCTTTGACTTAATTTTTCTACTTAAGAACTTTTATCAATTCCCCTAATCGCTCCGACCATTAATTAGTTAATTTGTTTATTCAGTGGAAAGATTTATGCAGATCTTATTTGCTGGAAGCGAAGTGGTACTACAATGGATATAAGCCAACTCTTCAAGAGTACTTGGACAACGCGTGCATATCCATATCAACTCCAGTGATCCTTGCACACGGTTATTTTTCCATAGTATCACCAATTACTAACACAGCTATGAAAGCCTTGGCAGGGCATCCCAATATTATTCGGTGGTCATCAATAATTTTGAGACTTGCAGATGACCTTGGAACGTCCTCAGTATGTAAACTTTTTATAATTCATTAAAATTATGGTTTTAATGCATCCAATATGCATTCATGCTTTTGTGTTTATAGACACACTAACATTGTGTTTAGGAGAGAGAAAATGCAAAGGGAAGAGAAAAATAAAGGGAAAAAGGGTTATGCTTATATTTGAAAAATAAATGAACAATGGCGGAGATGAGAAAGAGAAATAAGAAAATTTTAAAATTCTTGTATCCTACTCACTAAATTCAAACCTCCTAGTTTGGAAGACAAATTATTGATTCCTACTTAATTCATAGAATAACCGATTATTCATATTGACTTTTTTCATTAGCATTAATAAATTTTAGTATAAGGGTAAAAGTAGAATTGTAACAAATATTAATTTCTTTCCTCTTAATTTTCACTCTTTTGTAAACAAAATATTTTTATCTTTGTTTCCTGAAGTATAAGAAAATTTTCTTCCTTCCACTTTTCATTCCCAACATTTTCCTTCATTTTTCTCTCCTCTTACAATGTCATCCCAATAAGGATAAAAGTAAATGATACTTATTAATTGCTATATTTTCTATTTGCCATATCATAGGATGAGTTGAAGAGAGGTGATGTTCCAAAATCAATCCATTGCTACATGCATGAAATAGGAGCTTCTGAAGAGGAGGCTCGTTCACACATTAGATATTTGATTAGTGAAACATGGAAAAAGATGAATAAAGAGCAAACAATTGAAGATTCTCCATTCCCTGAACTCTTCAAAGTTGTTGCAATGAACTTGGGAAGAATGGCACAGTGCATGTACCAATATGGAGATGGGCATGGTATTGTTGATTGTGAGACTAAGGATCGTGTTTTGAAATTACTTGTACACCCTATACATGTGTAATTATGTATTAATGTACCCTTTAAGACACAAAATGTTTGGATATCCCACTTGAATAATTGATTTATATTTGTGAATTTGGATGTATGCATACATATTTGTTCCTAAATGCCTTCCTAAATAGGGATAAAATAGCAAAGTTAAATTTGTATGTGCTATATTTGTAGCATTAAGTAATTAAGATAATTTCAAATTCAAATTCTACATTGCAAATTTTGCTAATACAAAAGTAATAATAAATATTATGTCAATTGTGTTGATTATTATGGTTGTATAAGGATCTTATTACTTATAAATGAGAAAAAATCAAGTATAATATAGACATATGCAAAGTTATTAGACTCAACCTGACCTAAATGGTTTGATTGAAAACTCAGTAACTTGCATACCAAACTTTGTCAAGTCAATCAATTAGATCAAATAACATTAAATCTAGTTAAAACTCATCAGACCTAAATGAGTTAGATGAAAACTATTGGCCCATTGAAAATGAAAAAGGAAAATAAGGAAAGAAACACAAAAGATATTAGAATTTTAATAAGTCAAATGTCATGGTACCTTTTATTTGAAAAGGATAATAATGAATCATGACGGGTCAATAGTTAAATGTGAAAAAAATTGCTTTTTTTTTTCTTGGTCTATTCTACTCCTCAATGCCTATAGATGGCTAATGCATTTGGTCTTTGAAGGAATCTTAAGTATAAAAATAAAAGTAATTTCAAGGTCATTCGAGAATTAAACGATTGAATACTCGACAAGCAAATCATGGTCAAAGACTCCTTTAGTCCACAAAATTGAATACATTCAGCATGGCAAAGTGGTATAAACATGGTTGTTGCCTTGAATATAATGTTTAGCATAGAGACAAAAGTAATTTTGATGTCATTCAAGAATTAAACCTTTTAATACTTGTAGGATAAACAAATCATAGTCAAACAATGGTTGTTGCATTAAATATAATGTTTAGCATTGACACAAATGTAATTTCTAGGTCATTTGAGAATTAAACCATTCAATACTTGTAGGACAAACAAATTATGGTTAAAGACTCCTTTGCTCCACGAAATTCTATAGATACAAATTTCCAAAGCTTGAAAAACGTTCTTGATGCATGAAATATAACTCATTGTTTACCCACAAGAGTTAATTTCTACATCATTTTGTGTGAATGAGTCCTTGCAACATATGCAAAAGCACCAAAGGTGTACATAGATGTCTGTTCAGAACAATATAAATTGTTTTGTTGACATAAAACATAATTTGAGTATCATTTTATGTAAATAAATCCTTGCAACAAATGCAAGACTCTTTTTCATAAGAAATAAAGAAGTAGTCACTTTGATCGGAAATTGATCCACTTAAAACTTGTAAAACAAGGTAATCAAGATTAGTAGCCCCTTTGTCTAATCAAATTCAATGGATTTAGCATAGCAAAGATGTATAGACATGGTTGTTGCCCTGAATATAATGTTTGGAATATGCACAAAAGTAATTTCGAGATCATTCGAGAATTCAACAATTTCATACTTGTAGGACAAACAAATCATAGACAAAGACTCCTTCGGTCCACAAAATTCAATGCATTTAGCATGGCAAAGTGGGATAGACATGGTTATTACCTTGAATATAATGTTTAGCATAGATACAAAAGTAATTTCGAGGGCATTCGATAATTAAAACATTCAATACTTGTAGGACAAACAAATCATGGTCAAAGACTCCTTCATTCCACGAAATTCAATGCATTCAACATGGCAAAGTGGTATAGATATGGTTGTTGCATTGAATATAAAGTTTAGCGTTGATACAAAAGTAATTTCAAGGACATTCAAGAATTAAACCATTTAATACTTGTATGAGAAACAAATCATGGTCAGACTCCATTGCTCCACGAAATTCAATAGATACAAAGTGCCAAAGCTCGAAAGACATCCTTGTTATATGAATATAACTTGTTTACCCACAAGAGTTAATTTCCACATCATTTTGTGTGAATCAGTCCTTACAATATATGCAGCTGCACCAAAGGTGTACATATATGTTTGTTCAGTAAATATATATTGTCTTATTGACATAAAACATAATTTGAGTATTGTTTTATCTGAATTAGTCTGTGCAAAAAATGTAGGAAACTTTTTTGTAAGAAATAAAAAAACAATCACATTAATTAGAAATTCAGCCACTTAATACTTGTACAAAAAGCTTATCAAGATCTTTAACCCCTTTGTCTAATAAAATTCAATGTATTGAGCATGGCAAAGGGGTATAGGCATGGCTGTTGCCATGAATATAATGTTTAGTATAGACACAAAAGAAATTTGGAGGCCATAAGAGAATTAAACAATTCAATACTTGTAGGACAAACAAATCATGGTTAAAAACTTCTTTAGTCCATGAAATTCAATGCATTGGGAAAATGGTGTAGACATGGTTATTTCCTTGAATATAATGTTTAGCATAGAAATAAAAGTAATTTCGAGGTCTTTCAAGAATTAAACCAATCAATACTTGTAAAACAAACAAATCTTGGTCAAAGACTCCTTCAATCCATGAAATTCAATGCATTTGGCATGGTAAAGTGGTATAGACTTGGTTGTTGCCTTAAATATAGTATTTAGCATAGAGACAAAAGTAATTTCGAGGTCATTCGAGAATTAAACCATTCAATACTTGTAGGACAAACAAATCATGGTCAAAGACTCCTTTGCTCCACGAAATTCATTGGATACAAAGTGCCAAACCTTGAAAGACGTCCTTGATGCACTGATTATCATATGTTCTTTACCCACAAAATTTAATTTCCACATCATTTTGTGTGAATGAGTCCTTGCAACATATGTAGTAGCACCAAAGGTGTACATACATGTTTGTTTATAACAAAATAAATTTCTTTGTTGACATAAAACATAATTTTAGTATCATTTTATGTGAATTAGTCCATGCAAAAAATGTAGGACTCTTTTTCGTAAGAAATAAAGAAACAGTCACATTAATCAAAAATTTAGCCACTTAATACTTGTAAAAAAGTTTATCAAGATCTTTAACCCCTTTGTCTAATAAAATTCAATATATTGAGCATGGCAAAGAGGTATAGGTATGGTTGTTGCCATGAATATAATGTTTAGTATAGACATAAAAGAAATTTGGAGGTCATATGAGAATTAAACGATTTAATACTTGTAGGTCAATCAAATCATGGTCAAAAACTCCTTCGGTCCGTGAAATTCAATGCATTCAACATGGCAAAATGATATAGACATGGTTGTTGCGTTGAATATAATGTTTAGCATAAAGACAAAAGTAATTTTGAGTTCATTCGATAATTAAACCATTCAATACTTGTAGGAAGGACAAATCATGGTCAAAGACTCCTTTGCTCGACAAAATTCAATAGATACAAAGTGCCAAAGCTCTCAAGCCATCCATGTGAATAAGTCATTTGAACAAATGTGGCACTCTTTTTCATAAAGAAATAAAGAAATAGTCACATTAGTCCAAAATTGAGCCGCCTAATTCTTGTAAAAGTAGGTAATCAAGATTAGTAATCCCTTTGTCTGCGAAAATTTAATGGATTTAGCATGGCAAAGAGGTATAGGCATAGTTATTGCCATGAATGTAATGCTTAGCATTGACACAAAAGTAATTTCGGGGACATTCAAGAATTAAACCATTCAATACTTTTAGGGCAAACAAATCATGGTTAAAGACTCCTTTACTCCACAAAATTAAATAGATAAAAAGTGCCAAAGCTCTCAAGTTGTCCTTGTTGCCCTGAATGTAACATGTTGTTTACACACAAGAGTTAATCTCCAAATCATTTTGTGTGAATGAGTCCTTGCAACATATGTAGGAGTGCCAAAGGTGTACATACATGTTTGTTTAGAACAATATAAATTGTTTCGTTGGCATAAAATATAATTTGAGTATAATTTTACGTGAATAAGTCCTTGTAACAAATGTAGAACTCTTTTTCATAAGAAATAACATTATTCAGAAATTGTGCCATTTAATACATGCAAAAGAAGCTAATCAAGATGAGTAACCCCTTTGTCTAATAAAATTCAATTGATTCAGCATGGCAAAGTGGTATAGACATGGTTGTTGTCTTGAATATAATGTTTAGTAGAGACAAAAAAGCAATTTCAAGGTCAAACAAATCATGGTCAAGGACTCCTTCACTCCACAAAATTCAATGCATTCAGTATGCAGAGTGTTATAGTCATGGTTATTGCCTTCAATATAATGTTTACCATTGGGACAAAAGTAATTTTGAGGTCATTCAAGAATTAAACCATTCAATACTTGTAGGACAAACAAATTATGGTGAAAGACTCCTTCACTCCACGAAATTCAATACATTCATTATGGCAAAGTGGTAGAAAAATGGTTGTTGCATTGAATATAATGTTTGGCATTGACACAAAAGTAATTTCAAGGTCATTCGAGAATTAAAACATTTAATACTTCTAGGACAAACAAATCATGGTTAAAGACTCCTTTGCTCCACAAAATTCAAAAGATAAAAAGTGCAAAAGTTCTCAAGAAATCCTTGTTATTTTGAATATAAAATGTTGTTTACCCATAAAAGTTAATTTCCACATCATTTTGTGTAAATGAGTTCTTGCAACATATGTAGGAGTAGCAAAGGTGTACGTAAATGTTTGTTTAGAAAAATATAAATTGTTTTGTTGACATAAAACATAATTTGAGTATCTTTTTATGTGAATAAGTCATTGCAACATATGTGGGACTCCTTTTCGTAAGAAATAAAGAAATAGTCACATTAGTCAGAAATTGAGCCACTTAATACTTGTAAAAGTAGGTAATCAAGATCAGTAACCCCTTTTTCTGTGAAAATTTAATGGATTTAGCATGGCAAAAAGGTATAGGTATAGTTGTAGCCTTGAATATAATGTTTAGTATAGACACAAAAGTAATTTTGAGGTCATTCAAGAATTAAACAATTCAATACTTCTAGGACAGATAAATCTTGGTCGAAGACTCCTTTAGTCCACGAAATTGAATGCATTCAGCATGAAAAAGTGGTATAGACATGGTTGTTGCCTTGAATATAATGTTAAGCATAGAGAAAAAAATAAATTTGAGGTTGTTCGAGAATTAAACCATTCAATACTTATAGGACAAACAAATCATGGTCAAAGACTCCTTCACTCTACGAAATTCAATGCATTCAACATGGCAAAGTGGTATAAACATGGTTGTTGCATTGAATATAATGATTAGTGTGGACACAAAAGTAATTTTGGGGACATTCAAGAATCAAACCATTCAATACTTGTAGGACAAACAAATCATGGTCAAAGACCCCTTTACTCCATGAAATTGAATAGATACAAAGTGCCAAAGCTCTCAAGATGTCCTTGTTGCCCTAAATATAACATTTTGTTTATACATAAGAGTTAATTTCCACATCAATTTTTGTGAATGAGTCCTTGTAACATATGTAGGAGCACCAAAGGTGCACATACATGTTTGTTTAGAACAATATAAAATGTTTTGTTGACATAAAACTTAATTTGAGTATCATTTTATGTAAATTAGACCTCGCAACAAATGTAGGACTCTTTTTCGTGTGCAATAAAGAAATAGTCACATTAACTAGAAATTGAGTCACTTTATACTTGTAAAAGAAGGTAATCAAGATCAGTGATATGAACTCCGTTTATATGTAAACAGAACCCAAGACCAATGTTGGTATAGGATCATTCTAACAAAGGTTAAAGGATTTGGAGTTCTAACCCAATGATTATAAACAACCAAGAACCAGAACTATAAGATTCAGACGCCATTCCTAACAACAACAATGTTGAAGAAGATAAGTCTAGTGAACCAATACACGCAAGTATGAAAGTTTAAAATTAGTTCTTAAAGAACTAGAGAAAATAACTCATACACTCATGAAAATGGATCTACCTCCTCTAGCCACCCTTTTTGCCCTTTTTATATGCTAACTCCCAAAAACCCTAGCTAATAAAATGGGCTTAATAAGGAAATTCGTACCCTAACTAATAAGCTGGGCTTAATAAGGAAATTCATCCAACCCACTAAACAATAATAAAAGCCCACGGAAATAACCCATTTAAAGGCCCAATCATGGGCTCTCAAATCCAACTTCCTTCCCAATGCCATGGTTTACAAATTCCTCCACAGATGACACATTTTGATACGAACTCCATTTATATGTAAATGGAACCCAACACCAATGTTGGTATAGGATCATTCTAACAAAGATTAAGGGATTTGGAGTTTTAACCTAATGATTATAAACAACCAAAAACAAGAACTATAAGATTCATATGCCACTCCTAACAACAACAACGTTGAAGAAGATAAGTCTAGTGAACTAACACACGCAAGTATGAAAGTTCATAATTAGTTCTTAAGGAACCTGAGAAAATAGCTCATACACTCATGAAAACGGGTCTGCCTCCTCCAGCCACCCTTTTTGCCCTTTTTATATGCTAACTCCCAGAAACCCTAACTAATAAGCTGGGCTTAATAAGAAAATTTGTACCCTAACTAATAAGCTGGGCTTAATAAGGAAATTTGTCTAACTCACTAAAAAATAATAAAAACCTATGGAAATAACCCACTTAAAGGCCCAATCATGGGCTCTCAAATCCAACTTCCTTCCTAAGGCCAGGGTTTGCAAATTCCTCCATAGATGATACATTCGCAAGCCCTGGTGAAGACTCCATCTTCCTTAACTCATACTTGACAACTTCCTGATAGTAAATGTCACACAATAAGTTGTTGAGAGCTTCCTTTATTTTCTTTGACCTTGCCCTTGTCATTGGTCCTCCAAGGTTTTGCAAAGCATCAACTCCCTTGTTGATTTGATTTGGTACAATATGGTTTCCATCATTCCCGCTCTCCTCAAAATGATTTGTCCTCAAATCAGCACTTACATCATCAAAGAGAAAAAGGAGAAAGGTCAGAAACATTAAATATTGCACTCACATTATACTCACCTAGGAAGTCAAGTTTATATGCATTATCGTTGACTCTTGCCACCACTTGAAAAGGACCATCTGCCCTTGGTTGCAACTTTGATTTCCTTTGCCTAAGAAATCTATCCTTCCACAAATGTACCTAAACCTAATCACCAAGTTCAAAAGTGATATGCCTGTAACCTTTGTTGGCTTGTGTTTCATATTGTTTGGTTCTTCTCTCAATGTTAAGCCTAGCTTTCTTATAAAGTTGCCTAACCACTTCTGCCTTTTTTTTCCCGTCTAAATTAATCTTGTCCTGTATAGGTAATGGTACTAAATTCAAAGGCAATAATGGATTAAAACCATAAACAAACTCGAAAGGAGAATAACTTGTAGCATTATGGATAACACGATTATAGGCAAACTCCATAAAAGGCAAATATTTTTTCTAGGTTCTAGAGTTCTTACCAATAATGGCATGTAATAATGTACCAAGAGTTCAATTTACTACCTCAATTTGTCCATTAGTTTTTGGATGGCAAGTTGTAGAAAACAACAACTTTGCTCCAAGCTTACCTGACAATGTTTTCCAAAAATGGCTCAAAAATTTTGCATCACGATCAGACATAATACTCTTCGGCAATTCATGTAGGTGAACAATCTCTTTAAAAAATAAGTTTGCAATGTGTGTGGCATCATTCGTTTTGGTGCAAGCAATGAAATGTGCCATCTTTAAGAACCTATCAACCATAACAAGAATACAATCCTGGCCCCTCTTAGACCCAGGTAACCCAAGAATAAAATCCATAGAAATTTTGGTTTAAGGTTCACGGGGAATTTCTAAGGGCATATACTTACCATGGGGCAAAACTCTAGACTTAGCTTGTCTACAGGTAATACACTTGACATAGACCCTTTAAACATCTCTTTTCATATGTGGCCAGAAAAAATGTTCATTTAAAACATCAAAAGTCTTTCGAATGCCAAAGTGTCCCATTAAACAACCCCCATGAGCTTCTCTCACAAGTAATGCTTTTAGAGACCCTTGAGGAATACAAAGTTTATTTACTTTAAACAAATACCCCTCATGTCTATAGAACTTGCCAAAGGCAGCTTTCTCACATGCACCATATACATTACTAAAGTCAGCATCATTAGCATACAATTCAATAATGTGCTTAAACCCCAACAACTTAGCATTCAAAGTGCTAATCAATGTGTACCTACATGACAATGCGTCAACAACAATATTTTCCTTACCTGATTTGTATTAAATTACATAAGAAAAAATTTCGATAAATTCAACCCATTTTGCATGTCTCCTATTCAACTTACCTTGCCCCTTTAAGAATTTTAAAGACACATGATCAGTATGAATTATAAACTCCTTAGGTCAAAGGTAATGCTGCCACATTTCTAAAGTCTTAACGAGTGCATACATTTCTTTATTATAAGTTGGATAATTCATTGTTGCCCCACTTAACTTCTCACTAAAGAATGCAATAGGTCATTTCTCTTGCATGAGAACTCCCCCAATCCCAATGCCCAATGCATCACATTTAATTTCAAAGATCTTAAAAAACTCAAGCAAAGCAAGAAGTGGTGCATTGCATAACTTAGACTTAAGTAAATCAAAGGCATCTTGTTGTTCTTTACTTCACTTGAAACTCACACTCCTTTTGACCATCTGAATCAATGGTGTAGCTATGGTATTAAAATCCTTAATAAACCTCCTATAAAAGCTAGCCAAACCACGAAAACTCCTCACATCGCTCACACTCTTAGGTGTAGGCCATTCTTGAATTGCCTTAATCTTTCTTTATCAACCTTTATGTCATGAGTAGACACAACATAACCCAAAAAAATGACATGATCCTTGCAAAAGTCACATTTCTTTAAATTGGCATACAATTTATCTTTCCTCAAAACATCAACTACACAATGCAAATGTTCAACATGCTCTTCCAAATTCCTACTGTATACTAATATGTCATCAAAATAAACTACAACAAACTTTCCTAAGAAAGGCCTCAAAATATGATTCATTAATCTCATAAAAGTACTAGGTGCATTAGTCAAACCAAGCGGCATAACTAACCATTCATACAAACCATGCTTGGTTTTGAATGCAATTTTCCATTCATCTCCTTCCCTCATCTTAATTTGATGTATCCACTCTTAAGGTCAATTTTAGAGAAGTAACACACACCATATAATTCATCTAGCATATCATTAAGTTTAGGTATAGGATGTCGATACTTAACTATTATTTTGTTGATAGCTCTACAATCAACAAACATCTTCCAAGATCCATCTTTCTTTGGCACAAGCAACACTAACACTGCACATAGACTCATGCTCTCCCTTACATGCCCCTTCTTCATCAATTCATCAACTCATTAACTTGCCTTTGAAGCTCCTTCGTCTCCTTAGGATTACTTCTATATGCTGGCTTATTGGGAATGGGAGCTCTATGAATAAGATCAATGTGATGTTCAATCCCTTTCCTTGGTGGCAAACCATCTAGGATCTCCTGAGGGAACACATCATTATAATCCTGCAACAAAGATGAAATAGCACTAGGCAAAGATGAATCAAGGTTAGTGTTAGAGAAATAAGAATCTTTATAAAGGATTAAGATCATTTGTTGCCTGACTTGGAAGGCAACCCTAATATCTACTCCTTTTGCAAACACACTCACTTGTTTTCTTTCATCTTCATTCTTGTAAACCTGACCACTCTCGTACTCAACACTCTCAAATGCGTTTATCTTCTTTTTTCCTCCTGCACTTTCTTTTCTCTCGACTCTCTCTTTCTTTTTGCCCCACCTTTTTTGCTCACTTTCATAAAGTCTCACTTGGTCTTCATACACCTGTTTTGGAGTCAATGGTGCCAATGAAAATGGTCTTCCATCTATGGTGAATGAATAGCGGTTATTGTAACCATCATGCAAAACTTTTCTGTCAAATTTCCAAGGACGACCCAATAACAAATGCCTGGTCTACATAAGTACAACATCACAAGAAAATTCACCCTTATATCTACCAATGGAAAATGGAACTACAACTTGTTGAGTCATTTTTACCACTCTACTGTCATTCAACCATTGCAAATTATATAGCCTAGGATGTTTGGTTGTAGGCAAGTTTAATTTTTCCACCAACTCTATACTTGCTATATTAGTGCAACTGCCTCCATCGATAATCAAGCAACAGAGTCTATCTTGAACTAAACATTGAGTATGGAAAATATTTTCCCGCTGAATCTCAGCATCATTCTCCTCCTTAACCTGCACACTAAGGGCTCTCCTTGTTACTAAAAGCCTTCCACCATACTCCGGATACTCTATCCCTTCATCGGCATCACTAGCAACCTCTATTGGCGGCATTTGGTCTTCATCACTAGCATCGCAGCCAAACACATAGTCACCATTCTCCTTAATGTACATGGTTCTTTTGTTAGGACATTATGAAGCCACATGACCCCTACCCAGACATCTAAAGCATTTGATGTCTTTAGTTTTTCCTTGGGTGCCCCTAAGTTTTTCTTCAAATTTGCCCCTTTTCATGCTGCCCCTACTAATCTTGGGTTTGTGTGAATTGCTTTTCTGCTTAGAAGTCATCTTTTCTTCCTTCTTCCCCTAGTTCAACTTCCAAAAAGATGAACTTAAGTTCTGCTTAAGACCAGAAGTGCTCCTCCCCTTAAGTTGCCTCTCAACTTTCATGGCAATGTGTACCATATCTTCAAGCTCTATATAGTGTTGTAGCTTTACCACATTAGCTATGCTCCTATTCAACCCTTGGAGGAACCTAGCCGTGGCTGCCTCCTTATCCTCCATTACATTTGCCCTAACTATAGCAATTTTCATCTCCTTATGGTACTCTTCCACACTCTTGGAACCTTGTGTAAGGCTCTGTAACTTGTTATACAAATCCCTATAATAAGTGTTAAGAACAAATCTCCTTTTCATTACAGTCTTCAACTCATTCCAAGTTTCTGTGGTTCTCTCAAAATTCCTTCTCCTAGTGGTAACTTATTGGTCCCACTATACTACAACATAATCAGTGAACTCTGCTAGAGCTAACTTCACCGTCTTCTCCTCAAAGAAGTTGTGGCACTCATATATTAATTCTACCCTTTGTTCCTAATCCAAATAAACATCAGGGTCAGCTTTCCCTTGAAAAGAAGGTATTTTCATTTTAATACTACTAAGATTTTTGTCTACTCTTTCCTCCATTCTATTTCTATTATCCCAACCTTTATTTTACCTATCATAAACATTTCCATTGCCTCTGGCTCCTCTACCATTCCTATTACCACGTCCTCTTCTAAAACCACCTCTAAAGTTTCTACTAGCATTATCACTGTCGTCATAATAATCATCACCATCTTTATCAAAGTCATGTTTAAATTGCTTCTTCATGACCCTTCTAGTTGGCCTCTTAGGATTGACACTTGATTCCCCTTCTATTTGATCCATCTTGTCTCAAACTTCCCAAAATGCTTGGTCAATCCTATCAAACTTATGTTCTAAGGATTTCATAAGCAATTTGAAATCTGGAACAACTACTTCCTCCTCTCCATGTGGGAAACTGCCTTTTTTAGCATTAGACATTGTACATGTAAGATTGTTAGTAAATAAAGAATATGCCTCACAAAACTCACTCCCTTATGTGTTTGCTCTCCACTCAACTACAGTAGTCCTCAACTCTTATGTTTCACACAATAGATTGCAAAACTTTAAGAGCTCTTTCAATAGTCCCAAGCAAACTAAATTCAGAACAAACAAAACTTGAATATATCAATCCCAGACCTATCTCTTCAGAGAAATGACCTAACTAAGAAGATGGGCAAAAAGCAAACAGAATGACAAGAAATTCAATGATATGAGCAATGCAATTGGACAACAATCAATTATCAAATATAATTGAATCAATGACTAATTAAGCAATCAACCCATTTTTTTTCGGTTAACTAATGGGTATTTTTGTGGAAGAAACAAATATCGGAAAAGAAGCCCACGAAATGCACGATTTTGTTTCTTTTTTTTTTATTTTTTTATGTTTTTTTTTCTCTTTTTGATTATTCAACCAATAACGAAGAATACACAAAGGGTATGATAACAACAATATAACTAACCTGAGTTAGAGCCAAGACTCTAATACCAAATGATACGAACTTCATTTATATGTAAACAAAACTCAACACCAATGTCGGTATAAGAATGTTCTAACAAAGGTTAAAGGATTTGGAGTTATGACCCAATGATTATAAACAACTAAGAACCAAAACTATAAGATTCAAACGCCACTCCTAACAACAACAATGTTGAAGAAGATAAGTCTAGTGAACCAACAAACACAAGTATGAAAGTTCAGAATTAGTTCTCAAAGAACCAAAGACAATAGCTCATACACTCATGAAAAGAGGTTTGCCTCCTCCAGCCACCCTTTTTGCCCTTTTTATATGCTACTCCTAGAAACCCTAACTAATAAGTTGGGCGTAATAAGGAAATTCGTACTGTAACTAATAAGCTGGGTTTAATGAGGAAATTCGTCCAACCCACTAAATAATAATAAAAACCCATGGAAATGACCCATTTAAAGGCCTAATCATGGACTCTTAAATCCAACTTCCTTCCTAAGGCCATGGTTCACAAATTCCTCCACAAACGATACATTCGCAAGCCCTGGTGAAGACTCCATCCTACTTAACTCGTACTTCACAATTTCCTGATAGTAAGTGTCACACAACAAGTTGTTGAGAGTTTCCTTTATTTTCTTTGACCTTTCCCTTTTCATTGGTCCTCCAAGGTTTTGCAAAGCATCAACTCCCTTGTTGATTTGAGTTGGTACAATATGGTCTCCATCAATCAGTAGCCTCTATTTGATAAAATTTAATTGATTCAGCATAGCAATGTGGTATAGACCTGGTTGTTGCCTTGAATATAAAGGTTAGTGTAAACACAAATGTAATTTCAAGGTCATTCGACAATTAAACCATTCAATACCTGTAAGACAAACAAATCATGGTCAAAGTCTCCTTTGCTCCACGAAATTCAATCCATTCAGCATGGCAAAGTGGTATAGACATGGTTGTTGCACTGAATATAATGTTTAGCATTGACACAAAATTAATTTCTAGGTTATTTGAGAATTAAACCATTCAATACTTGTAGGACAAACAAATTATGGTCAAAGACTTCTTTGCTCCACAAAATTCAATGGATACAAAGTGGAAAGCTTTGAAGACATCCTTGTTGCACTAAATAAAACATGTTGTTTACCCACAAAAGTGAATTTCCGCATCATTTTGTGTGAATGAGCCCTTGCAACATATGTAGGAACACCAAATGTGTACATAAAATTTTGTTCAGAATAATATAAATTGTTTTGTTAACATGAAATATAATTTGGGTATTATTTTATGTGAATAAGTTCTTGCAACAAATGAAGGACTCATTTTCATAAGAAATAAAGAAATAGTCACATCACTTAGAAATTAAGCCACTTAATACTTATAAAAGAAGGTAATCAAGATCAATAAGCCCTTTGTTTGATAAAATTCAAATGATTCAACATGGAAAAGTGCTATAGACATGGTTGTTGCCTCGAATATAATGTTTAGTAAAGACACAAAAATAATTTTGAGGTCATTCAAGAATTAAATCATTCAATAATTGTAGGACAAACATATCATGGTCAAAGTCTGCTTTGCTACATGAAATTCAATCGATTCAAAGTGCCAAATCTCTCATGACGTGCTTGTTGCACTAAATATAACATGTTGTTTACCCACAAAACTTAATTTTCACATCATTTTGTGTGAATGAGTCCTTGCAACATATGCAGGAGTACCAAAGGTGTACATACATGTTTATTTCAAAGAATATAAATTTTTTGGTTGACATAAAACATAATTTGTGTATTGTTTTATGTGAATAAGTCCTTTCATCAAATCTAGGACTCTTTTTCATAAGAGGTAAAGAAATAGTCGCATTAATCAGAAATTCAGCTACTTAATACAAGTAGAAGAAGGTAACCAAGATCAGTAAACCCTTTGTCTGATAAAATTCAAGGGATTCACCATGGCAAAGGGGTATAGACATGGTTGTTGCCTTCAATATGATGTTTACTATAGACAAAAAGGTAATTTCAAGGTCATTTGAGAATTAAACCATTCAATAATTGTAGGGCAAACATATCACAAACAATGACTACTTTGCTACCCAAAATTCAATTAATTCAAAGTGCCAAATCACTAAAGACGTTCTTGTTGCTTTGAATATAACATGTTGATCACCCACAAAAGTAAATTTCCACATCATTTTGGGTGAATGAGTCCTTGCAACATATGGAGGAGTACCAAAGGAGTACATACATGTTTGTTCAGATGAATATAAATTGTTTTGTTGACATAAAACTTATTTTCAATATCATTTTTTGTGAATAATTCCTTGCAACAAATGTAGGACTATTTTTTGTAAGAAATAAAGAAATAGTCATATTAATTAGAAATTGAGTCACTTAAAACTTGTAAAAGAAGGTAATCAAGATTAGTAACCCCTTTGTCTAACAAAATTCAATGGATTCAGCATGGTAAAGTGGTATACACATGGTTATTGCTTGGAATATAATGTTTAGCATTGTCACAAACATAATTTCGAGCTCATTCGAGAATTAAACCATTCAATACTTGTAGGACAAACAAATTATGGTCAAAGACTCCTTTGCACATGAAATTCAATTGATTTAAAGTGCCTAAGCTCTCAAGACATCCTCGTTGCATTGAATATAACATGTTGTTTACCCATAAAAGTTTATTTTCATGTCATTTTGTGTGAATGAGTCCTTGCAACATATGTAAGAGTACCAAAGGTGCACATACATGTTTGTTCTGAAGAATATAAATTGTTTTGTTGATATAAAACATAATTTGAGTATTGTTTTATGTGATTAAGTCCTTTAAACACATGTAGGACTCTTTTTCGTAAGAAATAACGAAATGGTCACATTAATATGAAATTCAGCCACTTAATACAAGTAAAAAGAGGTAATCAAGAATAGTAATCCTTTTGTCTGATAAAATGCAAATAGGTATAGACATGGTTATGGCCTGGAATATACTGTTTAGTATAGACACAAAAGTAATTTTGAGGTCATTCGAGAATCAAACCATTCAATACTTGTAGGACAAACATATCACGGTTAAAGACTCCTTTGCTAAATGAAATTCAATCAATTCAAAGTGCCAAAGCTCTCAAGGCGTCCTTGTTGCATTGAATATAACATGTTATTTACCCACAAAAGTTCATTTCCATATCATTTTATGTGAATGAGTCCTTGCAACATATGTAGGAGTACCAAAGGTGTACATACAATTTTGTTGAGAACAATATAAATTGTTTTGTTGGCATAAAACATAATTTGGGTATCATTTAATATGAGTAAGTTCTCACAACAAATGTAGGACTCTTTTTCATAAGAAATAAAAAAATTTTCACATTACTCAGAAATTAAGTTACTTAATACTTGTAAAAGAAGGTAATCAAGATCAGTAGCCCCTTTTTCTAATCAAATTCAATGAATTTAACATGGCAAAATGGTATAAACATGGTTATTGCATTGAATATAATATTTAGTATATACACAAAAGTAATTTTGAGGTCATTCAAGAATCAAACCATTCAATACTTGTAGGACAGACAAATCATGTTTAAAGATTCCTTTACTCCAAGAAATTCAATAGACACAAAGTGCCAAAGCTCTCAAGACATCCTTATTGCACTGAATATAACATATTGTTTTCCCACAAAAGTTAATTTCCATATCATTTTGTGTGAATGAGTCCTTGCAACATATGCAAGATTACCAAAGGTGTACATACATATTTGTTCTAAACAATATAAATTGTTTTGTTGACATAAAATATAATTTGAGTTTCATTTTATGTTAATAAGTCCTCACAAAAAATGTAGGACTCTTTTTCATAAGAAATAAAATGGTCACATTAATTAGAAATTGAGCTACTTAATACTTGTAAAAGAAGATAACATGATCAGTAACCCCTTTGTCTAATCAAATTCAATGGATTTAGCATGACAAAGAGGTATAGACATGGTTGCTATCTTGAATATAATGTTTAATATATACAAAAAAGTAATTTCTAGGTCATTCAAGAATTAAACCATTCAATACTTGTAGGACAAACAAATCATGGTCAAAGACTCCTTTGCTCCATGAAATTCAATAAATACAAAGTGCCAAAGCTCTCAAGGCATCCTTGTTGTATTGAATATAACATGTTGATTACCCACAAAAGTTAATTTCCACTTCATTTTGTGTGAGTGAGTCCTTGCAGCATATGTAGGAGTACCAAAGGTGTACATAAATGATTGCTCAAAAGAATATAAATTGTTTTGTTAACATAAAACATAAATTGAGTATCATTTTATGTGAATAAGTCCTTGCAAAAAATGTAGGACTCTTTTTCATAGGAAATAAAGAAATAGTCACATTAATCAAAAATTGAGCCACTTAATACTTGTAAAGGAAGGTAATTAAGATCAGTAACCCCTTTGTTTGATAAATTTCAATGGATTCAGCATGGCAAAAAGGTTTAGGTATGGTTGTTGCCTTAAATATAATGTTTATTATAGACATAAAAGTAATTCCAAGGTCATTGGAGAATTAAACCATTCAATACTTATAGAATAAACAAATCAAGGACAAAGCCTCCTTTGCTCCATGAAATTTAATTGATAAAAAGTGCCAAAGGTCTCATGATGTTCTTGTTGCACTGAATATAACATGTTGATTGCCCACAAAAGTTAATTTCCACTTCATTTTGTGTGAGTGAGTCCTTGCAACATATGTAGGAGTACCAAAGGTGTACATAAATGATTGCTCAAAAGAATATAAATTGTTTTGTTAACATAAAACATAAATTGAGTATCATTTTATGTGAATAAGTCCTTGCAAAAAATGTAGGACTCTTTTTCATAGGAAATAAAGAAATAGTCACATTAATCAAAAATTGAGCCACTTAATACTTGTAAAGGAAGGTAATTAAGATCAGTAACCCCTTTGTTTGATAAATTTCAATGGATTCAGCATGGCAAAGAGGTCTAGGTATGGTTGTTGCCTTAAATATAATGTTTATTATAGACATAAAAGTAATTCCAAGGTCATTGGAGAATTAAACCATTCAATACTTATAGAATAAACAAATCATGGACAAAGCCTCCTTTGCTCCATGAAATTTAATAGATAAAAAGTGCCAAAGGTCTCATGATGTTCTTGTTGCACTGAATATAACATGTTGATTGCCCACAAAAGTTAATTTCCACTTCATTTTGTGTGAATGAGTCCTTGCAACATATGTAGTAGTGCCAAAGGTGTACATAAATGATTGCTCAAAAGAATATAAATTGTTTTATTGACATAAAATATAATTTGAGTATCATTTTATGTGAATAAGTCCTTGCAACAAATCTAGGACTGTTTTTCGTAAGAAATAAAGAAATAGTCACATTAATAAAAAATTTGGCCACTTAATACACAGAAAAGAAGGTATTCATGATTAGTAACCCTTTTGTCTGTTAAAATTCAATGGATTCACCATGGCAAAGAGGTATAGAGATGGTTGCTGCCTTAAATATAATGTTTAGTATATACACAAAAGTAATTTTGAGCTCCTTAAAGAATTAAACCATTCAATACTTGAAGGACAAACAAATCACAACCAAAGACTCCTTTGCTACACAAAATTCAATTGATTCAAAGTGTCAAAGCTTTAAAGATGTTCTTGTTGCATTAAATATAACATGTTGACATGTTGATTACCCATAAAAGTTAATTTTCACATCATTTTGTGTGAATGAGTCCTTCCAACATATGCAGGAGTACCAAAGCTGTACATACATGTTTGTTTAGAAGAATACAAAATGCTATGTGAATAAGTCCTCGCAACAAATGTTAGACTGTTTTTGGTAAGAAATAAAGAAATAGTCACATTAATAAAAAATTCAGCCACTCAATACATGCAAAAGAAGGTAATCAAGATCAGTAATCCCATTGTTTGACAAAATTCAATGGATTCAGGATGGCAAAGAGGTATTGACATGGTTGTTGCCTTGAATACGATGTTTAGTATATACACAAAAGTAATTTCGAACTCATTTGAAAATTAAACCATTCAATACTTAAAGGACAAACAAATCACGATCAAAGACTCCTTTGCTACATGAAATTCAATTGATTCAAAGTGCCAAAGCTCTAAAGACATTCTTGATGCTTTGAATATAATTTGTTGTTTATCCACACAAGTTAATTTCCACTTCATTTTGTGTGAATAAGTCCTTGCAACATATGTAAGAGTACCAAAGTTGTACATAAATGATTACTTAGAAGAATATAAATTGTTTTGTTGACATAAAACATAATTTAAGTATCATTTTATGTGAATAAGTCCTTGCAACAAATCTAGAACTCCTTTTCATAAGAAATAAAGAAATAGTCACAATAATCAGAAATTAAGCCACTTAATACTTGTAAAAGAAGGCAATCAATATCAGTAACCCCTTTGTCTAACAAAATTCAATGGATTGAGCATGACAAAGTGGTATAGACATGGTTGTTGCCCGAATATATTGTTTAGCATTGACACAAAAGTAATTTTGAGCTCATTCGAGAATTAAATGATTTAATACTTGTAAGACAATCAAATCGAGGTGAAACAATCCTTTGCACCACTAGAATTAAAACCTATTTTCAATTTCATTTTTTGTGAATAATTCCTTGAAACAAATGTAGGACACTTTTTTGTACAAGAAAAAGAAATAGTCACATTAATCAGTAATTCGGCCACTTAATACATGGAAAAAAGGTAATCATGATCAGTAACCCCTTTATCTGATAAAATTCAATGGATTCACCATTTACAAGAAGTATAGACATGGTTGTTGCTTTGGATATAATGTTTAGTATATACACAAAAGTAATTTTGAGGTCATTCGAGATTTAAACCATTCAATACTTGAAGGACAAACAAATCACGATCAAAGACTCCTTTGCTACATGAAATTCAGTTGATTCAAAGTGCCATAGCTCTAAAGACATTATTGTTACATTGAATATAACATGTTGACATGTTGATTACCCACAAAAGTTAATTTCCACATCATTTTGTATGAATTAGTCCTTGCAACATATGCAAGAGTACTAAAGGAGTACATACATGTTTGTTTAGATGAATATAAATTGTTTTCTTGACGTAAAACTTATTTTTAATATCATTTTCTATGAATAATTCCTTACAACAAATGTAGGACTCTTTTTCGTAAGAAATAAAAAATAGTAACATTAATTAGAAATTGAGCCACTTAATACTTGTAAAAGAAGGTAATCAAGATCAGTAACCCCTTTGTTTCACAAAATTCAAAGGATTCAGCATGGCAAAGGGGTATAGGCATGGTTGTTGCCTAGAATATAATGTTTAACATTGACACAAAAGTAATTTCGAGGTCATTCGAGAACTAAATGAATCAATACTTGTCAAATAAACAAATTGTGGTCAAAGACTCCTTTGCACCACGAAATTTAATGTATTCAAAGTCCCAAAGCTCTAAAGGCGCCCTTGTTGCCTTGAATGTAACATGTTTACCCGCAAAAATTAATTTCCACCTCATTTTGTGTGAATGAGTCCTTGCAATATATGCAGGAGTACCAAAAGTGTACATACATGTTTGTTCAAAAGAATACAAAATGTTATGTGACTAAGTCCTTGCAACAAATGTTAGACCGTTTTTCGTAAGAAATAAAGAAATAGTCACATTAATTAGAAATTCAGCCCTTGAATACATGCAAAAGAAGGAAATCAAGATCAGTAACCCTATTGTTTGACAAAATTCAATGGATTCAGGATGGCAAAGTGGTATCGACATGGTTGTTGCCTTGAATATAATGTTTAGTATATACACATATGTAATTTCAAGCTCATTCGAGAAATAAACCATTCAACACTTGAAGGAAAAATAAATCACAATCAAAGACTCCTTTGCTCAGAAGAATATCAATTGTTTTGTTGACCCAAAACATAATTTGAGTATCATTTTATGCGAATAAGTTCTTGCAATAAATCTAGGACTTTTTTTTGTAAGAAATAAAGAAATAGTCACATTAATTAGAAATTCGGCCATTTAATACACGAAAAAGAAGCTAATCATGATTAGTAAACCCTTTGTCTGATAAAATTTAATGGATTCACCATGACAAAGAGGTATAGAGATGGTTGTTGCCTTGAATATAATGTTTAGTATATACACAAAAGTAACTTCAAGCTTATTCGAGAATTAAACCATTCAATACTTGAAGGACAAACAAATCATGATCAAAGACTCCTTTGCTACATGAAATTCAATTGATTCAAAGTGCCAAAGCTCTAAAGAAGTTCTTGTTACTTTTAATATAACTTGCTGTTTGCTCACAAAAGTTAATTTCCATATCATTTTGTATGAATGAGTCCTTGCAACACATGCAGGTGTACATACTTGTTTGTTCTAAACAATATAAATATTTTGGAGACATAAAACATAATTTGAGGATCATGCAACAACTGTAGGACACTCTTTCGGAAAAAATAAAGAAACAGACATATTTATCAGAAATTTAGCCACTTACTACTTGTAAAAGAATGTTATCAAGATCAGTAACCCCATTGTGTGATAAAATTCAATGGATTCAGCATGGTGAACTAGTATAGATGCCTTGAATATAATGTCTAGTATAGACACAAATGTGATTTCAAGGTCATTTGAGAATTAATCCATTCAATAATTGTAGGACACACATATCATTGTCAAAGACTACTTTGCACCACAAAATTCAATTGATTCAAAATGCCAAAGCTCTTAAGACATTCTTGTTGCATTGAATATAACATGTTGATTACCCATAAAAGTTAATTTCCACATGATTTTGTGTGAATGAGTCCTCGCAACATATGTAGGTGTACCAAATGTGTACATGCATGTTTGTTCAAAAGAATATAAATTGTTTTGTTGACATAAAACTTGTTTTTAGTATCATTATCTGTGAATAATTCCTTGAAACAAATGTAGGACTCTTTTTCATAAGAAATAAAGAAATAATCACATTAATCAGAAATTGAGCCACTTAATACTTGTAAAAGAAGCTAATCAAGATCAAAAACCCCTTCGTCTAACAAAATTCAATGGATTTATCATGGCAAAGAGGTATAGGCATGGGTGTTGCCTAGAATACAATGTTTAGGATTGACACAAAAGTAATTTCGAGGTCATTTGAGAATTAAACCATTCAATACTTGTAGGACAAACAAGTCATAGTCCAAGACTCCTTTGCTACACAAACTTCAATTGATTCAAAGTGCCGAATCTCTAAAGACGTTCTTGTTGATTTGAATATAACATGTTGTTTACCCACAATAGCTAATTTCCACATTATTTTGTGTGAATGAGTCCTTGCAACATATGCAGGAGTGCCAAAGGAGTACATGTTTGTTCAGATGAATATAAATTGTTTTGTTGACATAAAACTTATTTTCAGCATCATTTTCTTTGAACAATTCCTTGCAACAAATGTAAGACCCTTTTTCTTAAGAAATAAGGAAATAGTAGCATTAATCAGAAATTCAACCACTTAAGAGAAGTAAAAGAAGGTAATTAAGATTAATAACCCCTTTGTCTGATAAAATTTAATGGATTCACCATGGCAAAGAGGTATAGACATGGTTGCTACCTTGAATATAATGTTTAGTATAGACACAAAAGTAATTTTGAGTTCATTTAAGAATTAAACCATTCAATACTTGTAGGACAAACATATCATGGTCAAAGACTGCTTTCCTACACGAAATTTAATCGATTCAAAGTGCCAAAGTTTTAAAGACATTCTTGTTGCTTTGAATATAACTTGATGTTTACCCACAAAAGTTAATTTCCACTTCACTTTGTGTGAAGTTGCAACATATGTAGGAGTAGCAAAGTTGTACATAAATGATTGCTCAAAAGAATATAAATTGTTTTGTTGACATAAAACATAATTTAAGTATCATTTTATGTGAATAAGTCCTTGCAACAAATCCAGGACTCTTTTTCATAAGAAATAAAGAAATAGTCACATTAATCAGAAATTGAGCCACTTAATACTTGTAAAAGAAGGTAATCAATATTAGTAACCCCTTTGCTTGATAAAATTTAATGGATTCAGCATGGCAAAGTGGTATAGACATCATTGTTGTGTGGAATATAATGTTTAGCATTGACACAAAAGTAATTTCGAGGTCATTAAAGAATTAAACCATTCAATACGTGTAGGACAAACATATCCCAGTCAAAGACTTGTTTGCTACACGAAATTCAATTGATTTAAAGTGCCAGAGCTCTCAAGACGTCCTTGTTGCATTGAATATAACATGTTGATCACCCACAAAAGTTTATTTCCACATCATTTTGTGTGAATGTGTCCCTAAAACATATGCAGGAGTTCAAAAGGAGTACATACATGTTTGTTCATATGAATATAAATTCTTTTGTTGACATAAAACTTATTTTTAGTATCATTTTTTGTGAATAATTCCTTGCAACAAATGTAGGACTATTTTTTGTAAGAAATTAAGAAATAGTCACATTAATTAGAAATTCAGCCACTTAAAAGCTGTAAAAAATGGTAATCAAGATCAGTAACCCCTTTGTTTGATAAAATTCAATGGATCCACCATGGCAAGGAGGTATAGACATGGTTGCTGCCTTGAAAATAATGTTTAGTATAGAAACACAAGTAATTTTGAGGTCATTCAAAAATTAAACCATTCAATACTTGTAGGACAAATAGGTCGTGGTCAAAGACTCCTTTGCTACACAAAATTCAATTGTTCAAAGTGCCAAATCTCTAAAGGCATTCTTGTTGCTTTGAATATAACATGTTGTTTACCTACAAAAGCTAATTTCTACATCATTTTGTGTGAATGAGTCCTTGCAACATATGTAGGAGTACCAAAGGAGTACATGTTTGTTTAGTTGAATATAAATTGTTTTGTTGACATAAAACTTATTTTCAGCATCATTTTCTTTGAACAATTCCTTGCAACAAATGCAGGACTCTTTTTCTTAAGAAATAAAGAAATAGTAGCATTAATCAGAAATTCAACCACTTAAAAGAAGTAAAAGAAGGTAATTAAGATCAGTAACCCCTTTCTTTGATAAAATTCAATGCATTCACCATGGCAAAGAGGTATAGACATAGTTGCTACCTTGAATATAATGTTTAGCATAGATACAAAAGTAATTTTGAGTTCATTCAAGAATTAAACTATTCAATACTTGTTGGACACACAAATCATGGTCAAAGACTCCTTTGCTCTATGAAATTCAATAGATACAAAGTGCCAAAGCTCTCAAGACGTTCTTGTTGCACTAAATATAACATGATGTTTATCCATAAAAGTTAATATCCACATCATTTTGTGTGAATGACTCCTTGCAACATATGCAAGAATACCAAAGGTGTACATGTATGTTTGTTCTGAAAAATATAAATTGTTTTGTTGACATAAAACATAATTTGAGTATCATTCAGTGTTAATAAGTCCTTGCAACAAATGTTGGTCTCTTTTTCTATAAAAATATGGAAATAGTCACATTAATCAAAAATTGAGCCACTTCATACTTGTAAAAAAAGTTAATCAAGATCAATAACTCCTTTGTCTAATCAAATTCTATGGATTTAGCATGACAAAGAGGTATAGACATGATTGTTGACTTGAATATAATGTTTTAGCATATACACAAAAGTAATTTTGAGATTATTTGAGAATTAAACCGTTTAATACTTGTTTGACAAACAAATCATGGTCAATGATACGAACTCCATTTATATGTAAACGGAACCCAACACCAATGTTGGTATAGGATCGTTCTAGCACAGGTTAAGGAATTTGGAGTTCTGACCCAATGATTATAAACAACCAAGAACTAGAACTATAAGATTCAGACGCCACTCCTAACAACAACGTAGAAGAAGATAAGTCTAGTGAACCAACACACCTAAGTAAGAAAGTTTAGAGTTAGTTCTCAAAGAACTAGAGAAAATATCTCATACACTCGTAAAAATGGGTCTATCTCTCCCAGCCACCCTTTTTGCCCTTTTTATATACTAACTCCCAGAAACCCTAACTAATAAGCTGGGCATAATAAGGAAATTCGTCCAACCCACTAAATAAGCTGGCTTAATAAGGAATTTCGTCCAACCCACTAAATAATAATAAAAACCTATGGAAATAACCAACTTAAAGGCCCAATCATGGGCTCTCAAATCCAACTTTCTTCTCAAGGCCATGGTTCACAAATTCCTCCACAGATGACACATTCGCAAGCCTTGGAGAAGACTCCATCCTCCTTAACTCATACTTAGCAACTTCTTGATAGTAAATGTCACACAACAAGTTGTTGAGAGCTTCCTTTATTTTCTTTGACCTTGCCCTTATCATTGGTCCTCCAAGGTTTTGCAAAGTATCTACTCCCTTGTCAATTTGAGTTGGTACAATATGGTTTCCATCATTCCCACTCTCCTCAAAATGATTTGTTCTCAAATCAGCACCTACATCATCAAAGAGAAAAGGAGAAAGGTCAGAAACATTAAATGTTGCACTCATATTATACTCATCGGGCAAGTCAAGTTTATATGCATTATCGTTAACTCTTGCCACCACTTGAAAAGGACCATCTCCTCTTGGTTGCAACTTTGATTTCCTTTGCTTAGGAAATCTATCCTTCCGCAAATGTACCCAAACCCAATCACCAGGTTCAAAAGTGATATGCTTGCGACTTTTGTTGGCTTGTGTTTCATATTGTTTGGTTCTTCTCTCAATGTTAAGCCTAGATTTCTCATGAAGTTGCCTAACCACTTCCGCCTTCTTTTTCTCATCTAAATTAACACTATCCTGTATAAGCAATGGAAGTAAATCCAAGGCAACAATGGATTAAAGCCATAAACAAGCTCGAAAGGAGAATAACCTGTAGCAATATGAACAACACAATTATAGGCAAACTCCACAAAAGGCAAACATTCTTCAAAGGTTCTAGAGTTCTTACCAATAACGGCACACAACAATGCACCAAGAGTTTGATTTACTACCTCAGTTTGTCCATTAGTTTGTGGATGGCGAGTTGTAGAAAACAACAACTTTGTTCCAAACTTACCCCACAATGTTTTCCAAAAATAGCTTAAAAATTTTGCATCATGGTCTGACACAATACTCTTCGGCACTCCATGTAAGCGAATAATCTTTTTTAAAAATAAGTCTGCAATGTGTGTGGCATCATCCATTTTGGTGCAAGCAATGAAATGCGCCATCTTTGAGAACCTGTCAACCACAACAAGAATACAATCTCAACCCTTCTTGGACCTAGGTAGCCCAAGAATAAAATCCATAGAAATGTTGGTCCAGGGTTCACAGGGAATTTCTAAGGGCATATACTTACCATGGGGCAAAACTCTAGACTTAGCTTGTCTATAGGTAATACACTTGGCACATGCCCTTTCAACATCCCTTTGTATATGTGGCCAGAAAAAATGTTCATTTAAAACATCAAGAGTCTTTTGAATGCCAAAGTGTCCCATTAAACCACCCTATGAGCTTCTCACTTGGTCTTCATACACCTGCTTTGAAGTTAATGGTTCCAATGTAAATGGTCTTCCATCCATGGTGAATGAATAGCGGTTCTTGTAACCATCATGTAAAACTTTTTTGTCAAATTGCCAAGGATGGCCTAATAACAAATGCCCGGTCTATATAGGTACAACATCACAAGACAATTCATCCTTATATCTACCAATGGAAAATGGAACCATAACTTGTTTAGTCACTTTTACCACTCCATTGTTATTCAACCATTGCAAATTATATGGCCTGAGATGTTTGGTTGTAGGCAAGTTCAATTTTTCCACCAACTCTGTACTTGCTACATTAGTGCAACTACCTCCATCGATGATCAAGCAACAGAGTCTATCTTGAACTAAACATTGAGTATGGAAAATATTTTCCTGCTGAATCTTAGCATCATTCTCCTCCTTAACCTGCGCAATAAGGGCTCTCCTTGCTACTAAAAGCCTTCCACCATGCTCTGGATACTCTATCCCTTCATCAACATCACCTGCATCCTTTAATGGCGGCTTTTGGTCTTCATCACTAGCATCGCTGCCAGACACATAGTCAGCATTCTCCTTAAGGTACATGGTTCTCTTGTTAGGACATTGGGAAGCCACATGACCCCTACCCAGACATCTAAAGCATTTGATGTCTCTAGTTTTTTCTTGGGTGCTCTCAAGTTATTCTTCAAATTTGCCCCTTTCCATGCTGCCCCCACTAGTCTTGGGTCTATGTGAATTGCTTTTTTGCTTAGAAGTCATCTTCTCTTCCTTCTTCCCCCAGTTCAGCTTCCAAAAAGATGAACCTAAGATCTGCTTAAGACCAAAAGTGCTCCTTCCCTTAAGTTGCCTCTCAACTTTCATGGCAATGTGTACCATGTCTTCAAGCTCTACACAGTGTTGCAGCTCTACCACATCAGGTATGCTCCTATTCAACCCTTGGAGGAACCTAGCCATGGTTGTCTCCCTATCATCCAGTACATTTGCCCTAACCATAGCAATTTCCATCTCCTTATGGTACTTGATGGAAACCATATTGTACCACCTCAAATCAACAAGATAGTAGATACTTTGCACAATTGGTCATTTACTCAATTATAATTGATTATTGATTGTTGTCCAATTGCACTTCTCATATCATTGAATTTCTTGTCATTCTGTTTGCTTTATTGCCCATCTTCTTGGTTGTGTCACTTTTTTGAAGAGGTAAATCTAGGATTGATATATTCAAGTTTTGTTTGTTCTGAATTTAGTTTGCTTAGGACTACTGAAAGAGCTGTTAGAGTTTTGCAATTTATTGTGTGAAACACGAGAGTTGAGGACTATTGTAGTTGAGTGGAGAGCAAACACGCAAGGGAGTGAGTTTTGTGAGGCATATTCTTTATTTACTAACAATCTTACATGTACGATGTCTAATGCTAAAGAAGGCAGTTTCCCACATGGAGAGGAGGAAGTAGTTGTTCTAGATTTCAAATTGCTTATGAAATCCTTAGAATAGAAGTTTGATAGGATTGACCAAGCGCTTTAGGATGTTTGAGACAGGATGGATCAAATAGAAGGGGAATCAAGTGTCAATCCTAAGAGGCTAGCTGAGAGGGTCATGAAGGAGCAATTTGAACATGACTTTGGTGAAAATGGGGATGATTATTATTGTGACGGTGATAATGCTAATAGAAACTTCAAAGGTGGTTTTAGAGGAGGACGTGGTAATAGGAATGGTAGAGGAGCAAGAGGCAATGGAAATGTTTATGATAGGTGCAATGAAGGTTGGGATAACAGAAATAGAGGGGAGGAAGGAGTAGACAAAAATTTTAGTAGTTTTACAATGAAAAAACCTTCTTTCCAAGGGAAAGCTGACCCTGATATCTATTTGGATTGGGAACGAAGGGTAGAATTAATATATGAGTGCAACAACTTCTTCGAGGAGAAGAAGGTGAAGTTAGTTGTGGCAGAGTTCATTGATTATGTTGTAGTATGGTAGGACCAGCAAGTTACCACTAGGAGAAGGAATTTTGAGAGAACCATAGAAACTTGGAATGAGTTGAAGATTGTGATGAGAAGGAGATTTGTTCCCAGCTCTTCTTATAGGGATTTGTATAACAAGTTGCAGAGCCTTACACAAGGTTCCAAGTGTGTGGAAGAGTATCATAAGGAGATGGTTAGGGGAAATGTAATGGAGGATAGGGAGGCAACCATGACTAGGTTCCTTTAAGGGTTGAATAGGAGCATAGCTGGTGTGGTAGAGCTGCAACACTATGTAGAGCTTGAAGACATGGTACACATTGCCATGAAAGTTGAGAGGCAACTTAAGGGAAGGAGCACTTCTAGTCATAAGTAGAACTTAGGTTCATCTTTTTGGGAGCTGAACTGGGGGAAGAAGGAAGAGAAGATGACTTCTATGCAAAAAGGCAATTCATATAGACCCAAGACTAGTGGGGGCAGCCTAGAGAGGGGTAAATATGAAGAATAACTTGAGGGAACCCATGGAAAAGCTAGAGACATTAAATGCTTTAGATGTCTGCGTAGGGGTCATGTAGCTTCACAATGTCCTAACAAGAGAACCATGTACCATAAGGAGAATGGTGATTATGTGTCTGGCAGTAATCCTAGTGATGAAGACCAAATGCCGCCATTAGAGGATGCTAGTGATGTTGATGAAGGGATAGAGTATCTGGAGCATGGTGAAAGGCTTTTAATAGCAAGGAGAGCCCTTAGTGTGCAGGTTAAGGAGGAGAATGATGCTGAGATTCAGTGGGTAAATATTTTTCATATTTGATGTTTAGTTCAAGATAAACTATATTGCTTGATAATCGATGGAGGTAATTGCACTAATGTAGCAAGTATAGAGTTGGTGGAAAAATTGAACTTGCCTACAACCAAACATCTTAGGCCATATAATTTGCAATGGTTGAATGACAGTGGAGTGGTAAAAGTGAATAAACAAGTTGTGGTTCCATTTTGCATTTGTAGTTATAAGGATGAATTATCTTGTGATGTTGTACCTATGCAAACTGGACATTTGTTATTGGGCCGTCCTTGGCAATGTGACAGAAAAGTTTTGCTTGATGGTTACAAGAACCATTATTCATTCACCATGGATCGACGACCATTTACACTGGCACCATTGACTCCAAAACGGGAGTATGAAGACCAAGTGAGATTTTATGAAACTGAGCAAAAGAGGAGGAGCGAAAAGAAAGAGAGAGTTGAGAGAAAAGAAAGTGCAGGAGGGAAAAAGAAGATAAATGCATTTGAGAGTGCTGAGTATGAGAGTGGTTAGGTTCACAAGAGTGAAGATGAAAGAAAACTAGTGAGTGTGTTTGCAAATGCAGTAGATGTTAGGGTTGCCTTCCAAGCTAGGCAACAAATGATCTTAATCCTTTACAAGGATTCTTATTTCTCTAACACTAACCTTGATTCATCTTTGCCTAGTGTTATTTCATCTTTGTTGCAAGATTATAATGATGTGTTCCCTCAAGAGATCCCAAATGGTTTGCCACCAAGGAGAGGGATTGAACATCACATTGATCTTATTCTTGGAGCTCCCATTCCCAATAAGCCAGCATACAGAAGTAATCCTAAGAAGACAAAGGAGCTTCAGAGGCAAGTTAATGAGTTGATGAAGAAGGGACATGTAAAGGAGAGCATGAGTCCATGTGCAGTGCCAGTGTTGCTTGTGCCAAAGAAAGATGGATCTTGAAGGATATGTGTCGATTGTAGAGCTATCAACAAATTAACATTTAAGTATCAACATCCTATACTCAGGCTTGAAGATATGCTAGATGAATTACATGGTGCATGTTACTTCTTTAAAATTGACCTCAAGAGTGGATATCATCAAATTAGGATGAGGGAAGGAGATGAATGGAAAACTGCATTCAAAACCAAGCATGGTTTGTATGAATGGTTAGTTATGTCATTTGGTTTGACTAATGCACTTAGTACTTTTATGAGATTAATGAATCATATTTTGAGGCCTTTCTTAGGAAAGTTTGTTGTGGCTTATTTAGATGACATATTAGTATACAGTAGGAATTTGGAAGAGCATGTTGAACGTTTGCATTATGTGCTTGATGTTTTAAGGAATGAGAAATTGTATGCCAATATGAAGAAATGTGACTTTTGCAAAGATCATGTCATTTTTTTGGGTTATGTTGTGTCTGCTCATGGCATAGAGGTTGACAAAGAGAAGATTAAGGCAATTCAAGAATGGTCTACACCTAAGAGTGTGAGTGATATGAGAAGTTTTCATGGTTTGGCTAGCTTTTATACGAGGTTCATTAAGGATTTTAGTACCATAGTGGCACCATTGATTGAGGTGGCCAAAAAGAGTGTGGGTTTCAAATGGAGTAAAGAACAACAAGATGCCTTTGATTTACTTAAGTCTAAGTTGTGTAATGCACCACTTCTGGCTTTGCCTGATTTTTCTATGATCTTTGAAATTGAATGTGATGCATCGGGCATTGGGATTAGGGGAGTTCTCATGCAAGAGAAATGACCTATTGGATTCTTTAGTGAGGAGTTGAGTGGGGCAACATTGAATTATCCAACTTATGATAAAGAAATGTATGCACTTGTTATGACTTTAGAAATGTTGTGGTATTACCTTTGGCCTTAAGAGTTTGTAATTCACATTGATCGTGAGTCTTTAAAATACTTAAAGGGGCAAGGGAAGTTGAGTAGGAGACATGCAAAATGGGTTAATTTATCAAAACTTTTCCTTATGTAATTCAATACAAATCAGGAAAGAAAAATGTTGTTGCTGATGCATTGTCACGTAGGTACACACTGATTAGCACTTTAAGTGTTAAGTTGCTGGGGTTTGAGCACATTATTGAATTGTATACTAATGATGCTGACTTTAGTAACATATATGCTGCATGTGAGAAAGCTACATTTGGTAAGTTCTATAGATTTGTTTCGAGTAAATAAGCTTTGTATTCCACAAGGGTCTTTGAGAGCATTACTTATGAGAGAAGCTTATAGGAGTGGTTTAATGGGACACTTTGGCATTCAAAAGACTTTTGATGTTTTAAATGAATATTTTTTCTGGCCACATATGAAAAGGGATGTTGTAAGGGCCTGTGCCAAGTCTAGAGTTTTGCCCTATGGCAAGTATATGCCCTTAGAAATTCCCTGTGAACCTTGGACCAACATTTTTATGGATTTTATTCTTGGGTTACCTAGGTCCAAGAAAGGCCGAGATTGTATTCTTATTGTAGTTGACAGGTTCTTAAAGATGGCACATTCCATTGCTTGCACCAAAACGATTGATGCCACACACATTGCAGACTTATTTTTTAAAAGAGATTGTTCGCCTACATGGAGTGCGAAGAGTATTGTGTCAGACCGTGATGCAAAATTTTTGAGCCATTTTTGGAAAATATTGTGGGGTAAGCTTGGAACAAAGTTGTTGTTTTCTATAATTTGCCATCCCCAAACCGAGGGACAAACTAAGGTAGTAAATTGAACTCTTGGTATATTGTTGCGTGCCGTTATTAGTAAGAACTTTAGAACCTGGGAAGAATGTTTGCCTTTTGTGGAGTTTGCCTATAATTGTGTTGTTCATAGTGCTACAGGTTATTCTCCTTTCGAGCTTGTTTATGGTTTTAATCCATTATCACCTTTGAATTTAGTACCATTGCCTATACAAGACAGGGTTAATTTAGATGGGAAAAAGAAGGCAGAAGTGGTTAGGCAACTTTATGAGAAAGCTAGGCTTAACATTGAGAGAAGAACCAAATAATATGAAACACAAGCCAACAAAGGTCGCAGGCATATCACTTTTGAACCTGGTGATTGGGTTTGGGTACATTTGTGGAAGGATAGATTTCCTATGCAAAGGAAATCAAAGTTGCAACCAAGGGGAGATGGCCCTTTTCAAGTGGTGGCAAGAGTCAACAATAATGCATATAAACTTGACTTGCCAGGTGAGTATAATGTGAGTGCAACATTTAATGTTTCTGACCTTTCTCCTTTTCTCTTTGATAATGTAGGTGCTGATTTAAGGACAAATCATTTTGAGGAGAGCAGGAATGATGGAAACCATGTTGTACCAACTCAAATCAACAAGGGAGTTGATACTTTGCAAAACCTTGGAGGGCCAATGACAAGGGCAAGGTCAAAGAAAATAAAGGAAGCTCTCAATAAAGGAAGTTGGATTTGAGAGCTCATGATTGGGCTTTTAAGTGGGTTATTTCCATGGGTTTTTATTATTATTTAGTGGGTTGGACGAATTTCCTTATTAAGCCTAGCTTATTAGTTAGGGTTTCTAGGGGTTAGCATATAAAAAGGGCAAAAAGGGTGGCTGGAGGAGGCAGACTCGTTTTCATGAGTGTATGAGCTATTTTCTCTAGTTCTTTGAGAACTAATTTTGAACTTTCATACTTGCGTGTGTTGGTTCACTAGACTTATCTTCTTCAACGTTGTTGTTGTTAAGAGTGGCATCTGAATCTTATAGTTTTGGTTCTTAATTGTTTATAATCATTGGGTTAGAACTCCAAATCCCTTAACCTATGTTAGAATGATCCTATACCAACATTGGTATTGGGTTTCGTTTACATATAAATGGACTTCGTATCAATTTGTTTGTCCTACAAGTATTGAATGGTTTAATTCTCGAATGACCTCAAAGTTACTTTTATGTCTATACTAAACATTATATTCAAGGCAACAAACATGTCTATACCTCTTTGCCATGCTCAATCCATTGAACTTTATTAGACAAAGGGGTTACTGATGCTGATTAGCTTCATTTACAAGAATTAAATGGCTCAATTTCTAATTCATGTGACTATTTCTTTACTTCTTTCTAAATAGAGTCCTACATTTGTTGCAAGGACTTATGCACTTAAATGGACGCTCAAATTATATTTTATGGCAGCAAAACAAATTATATTTGTGTGAACAAGCATGTATGTACACCTTCGATACCCCTGAATACGTTGTAAGGCCTAATTCACACAAAATGATGTGGAAATTAATTTTTTTGTGTGTAACCAACATGTTATATTTAGTGCAACAAGGAAATATTTAGAACTTTGGCACTTTGTGTCTATTAAATTTTGTGGAGTAAGGGGGTCTTTGACTGTGATTTGTTTGTCCTACAAGTATTGAATGGTTTAAATCTTGAATGACCTCACAATTACTTTTGTGTCTATACTAAACATTATATTCCTAGCAACAACCATGTCAATACCTCTTTGCCATGCTCAGTCCATTGAATTTGATCATACCAATGGGTTACCGATCCTAATTAGCTTCTTTTACAAGTATTAAATGGCTCAATTTCTGATTCATTTGACTATTTCTTTATTTCTTACAAAAAAAGGTCCTACATTTGTTGCAAGAACTTATGCACATAAATGGACACTAAAATTATATTTTATGTTAGCAAAATAAATTATATTCATGTGAACAAGCATGTGTGTACACCTTTGGTACCCCTGAATATGTTGCAAGGCTTGATTCACACAAAATGATGCAAAAATTAACTTTTGTCTATAACCAACATGTTATAATAACGCAACAAGGATGTCTTTAGAATTTTGGGAGCTTGTGTCTATCAAAATTTTGTGGTGCAAAGGGGTCTTTGACTATGATTTGTATGTCCTACAAGTATTGAATTGTTTAATTCTTGAATGACCTCGAAATTACTTTTATGTATATACTACACATTATATTCAAGGCAACAACCATGTTTATACCTTTTTACCGTGCTAAAACCATTCAATTTTGTCAAACAATGGGGCTATTGATCTTGATTACCTTCTTTTACTTGTATTAAGGTCTTGAATTTCTCATTAATGTGACTATTTCACTATTTCTTATGAAAAAGAGTCCTACATTTGTTGCAAGGACTCATTCATACTAAATGATGTGGAAATTAACTTTTATGGGTAATTAACATGTTATATTCAAAGGAACAAGAAAGTCTTTAGAACTTTGGCACTATGAAACAATTGAATTTCTTATATCAAAGGAGTCTTTGACCGTGATATGTTTGTCCTACATGTATTGAATGGTTTAATTCTTGAATGACCTCGAAATTACTTTTGTGTCTATACTACACATTATCTTCTAAGCAACAACCATGTCTATAAATCTTTGTCATGCTTAATCCATTGAATATCACTAGACAAATGGGTTACCAATCCTAATTAGCTTCTTCTACAAGTATTAAATGGCTCAATTTCTGATTCATTTGACTATTTCTTTATATCATGTGGAAAAAGAGTCCTACATTTGTTGCAAAGACTTATGCACATAAATGGACACTCAAATTATATTTTATGGCAGCAAAATAAATTATATTCGTGTGAAAAAGCATGTATGTACACCTTTGGTACCCCTGAATATGTTGCAAGGCCTGATTCAGGCAAAATGATGTGAAAATTAACTTTTCTGTGTAACCAACATGTTATATTCAATGCAACAAGTATGTCTTTAAAATTTTGGCACTTTTTGTCTACTCAATTTCCTGGAGCAAAGGGGTCTTTGACTATCATTTGTTTGTCCGACAAGTATTGAATCATTTAAATCTCAAATAACCTCGAAATTACTTTTGTGTCTACACTACACATTATATTCCAAGCAATAACCATGTCTATACCTCTTTTCCATGCTCAATCCATTGAATTTGATCATACAAATGAGTTACCGATCCTTATTTGCTTCTTTTACAAGTATTAAATGGCTCATTTTGACTATTTCATTATTTCTTTCAAAAAAGAGTTCTAGATTTGTTGCAAGGACTTATGCACATAAATGGACACTCAAATTATATTTTATGGCAGCAAAATAAATTATATTTGTGCGACCAAGCATGTATGTATACCTTTGGTACCCTTGAATATGTTGCAAGGCCTAATTCACACAAAATGATGTGGAAATTAACTTTTGTGTGTAACCAACATGTTATATTTAATGCAATAAGGACGTCTTTTGAACTTTGGCACTTTGTGTCTATATTACACATTATATTCCAAGCAATAACCATGTCTATAACCAACATGTCAACAAGGATGTCTTTAGAATTTTGGCAGTTTATGTTGATTAAATTTTGTGGTGCAAAGGGCTCTTTAACTATGATTTGTTTATCCTACAAGTATTGAATGGTTTAATTCTCAAATGACCTCAAAATTTCTTTTGTATCTATACTACACATTATATTCTAGGCAACAACCATGTCTATACCTCTTTGCTTTGCTCAATCCATTGAATTTTATCAGACACATGGGTTACCAATCCTAATTTGCTTCTTTTACAAGTATTAAATGGCTCAATTTCTGGTTCATGTGACTATTTCTTTATTTCATACGAAAAAGAGTCCTACATTTGTTGCAAGGACTTATGCACATAAATGGACACTTAAATTATATTTTATGGCTGCAAAACAAATTATATTGATATGAACAAGCATGTATGTACACTTTTGGCACCCCTAAATATGTTACAAGGCCTAATTCACACAAAATGATGTGGAGATTAAATTTTGTGTGTAACCAACATGTTATATTCAACACAACAAGGATGTCTTTAGAACTTTGGCACTTTGTGTCTATACTACACAATATATTCCAGCAACAACGTTGTCTACACCTCTTTACCATGTTCAATCCATTGAATTTTATCGAACGAAGTGGTTACCAATCTTGATAACTTCATTTACAAGAATTAAATGGCTCAATTTCTAATTCAAATGAATCTTTCTTTACTTCTTGCGAAAAAGAGTCCTACATTTGTTGCAAGGACTTATCTAGAAAAATGGAACCCTAAAATATATTTTATGGCAGCAAAACAAATTATATTCATTTAAACAAACAGGTATGTACACCTTTGGTACCCCCAAATAAGTTACATGGCCTGATTCACAAAAAATGATGTGGAAATTAACTACCGTGTGTAACCAACATGTTGTATTCAACGCAACAAGGATGTCTTTAGAATTTTGGAGGTTTGTGTCTATTAAATTTCGTGGAGCAAAGGGGTCTTTGACTATGATTTGTTCAGTATTGGATGGTTTAATTCTTGAATGACCTCAAACTTACTTTTGTGTCTATACTGCACATTATATTCCTAGTAACAACCATGTTTATACCATTTTGCCATACTCAATCCATTGAATTTTATCGAACTAATGGGTCACCAATCCTAATTTGTTTTTTACAAGTATTAAAGGGCTCAATTTATGATTCATGTGACTATTTCTTTCGTTGTTATGAAAAAGTGTCCTGCATTTGTTGCAAGGACATATGCACTCAAATGGACACTCAAATTATATTCTATGGCAGTAAAACAAATTATATTCGTGCGAGCAAGCATGTATGTACACTGATGGAAACCATATTGTACCAACTCAAATCAACAAGGGAGTAGATACTTTGTAAAACCTTGAAGGACCAATGACAAGGGCAAGGTCAAAGAAAATAAAGGAAGCTCTCAACAACCTATTGTGCGACATTTACTATCAGGAAGTTGCCAAGTATGAGTTAAGGAGGTTGAAGTCTTCACTAAGGCTTGCGAATGTGTCATCTATGGAGGAATTTGTGAACCATGGCCTTGGGAAGGAAGTTGGATTTAAGAGCCCATGATTGGGCCTTTAAGTAGGCTATTTTCATGTGTTTTTACTATTATTTAGTGGGCTACAGGAAATTCCTTATTAAGCCTAGCTTATTTAGTGGGTTGGATGAATTCCCTTATTAAGACCAGCTTATTAGTTAGGGTTTATGGGAGTTAGCATATAAAAAGGGCAAAAAGGGTGGCTGGGAGAGGCAGACCCGTTTTCATTAGTGTATGAGCTATTTTCTATAGTTCTTTGAGAACTAATTCTGAACTTTCATACTTGCATGTGTTGGTTCCCTAGACTCATCTTCTTCAATGTTGTTATTGCTAGGAGTGGCGTTTGAATCTTAGTTCTGGTTCTTGGTTGTTTATAATCATTGGGTCAGAACTCCAAATCCCTTAACCTTTGTTAGAACGATCCTATACCAACATTGGTGTTGGGTTCCGTTTACATATAAACGGAGTTCGTATCATTTGGTATCAGACCCTTGGTTCTAACTTAGGTTTGTTATATTGTTGTTATCATATCTTTCATCTATTCTTCGATGTTGGTTGAATAATCAAAAAGAGAAAAAAAGAAAATCGCAAAAAAAAAAAAAAAAAAAAAAAAAAAAAAAAAA
>JAFFZT010000034.1:0-64943 GCA_019804595.1 Bruguiera parviflora | reverse complement strand
ATAAAAGATTGCTTAAAGTCGGCAAGGGATGCAGAAGAGAACCTTTTCGATTACCTAGTTCAATGCCAAGGTCTGAAGTAGTAAATTAAGAGCCACTACCTGCATGCTTAAATTCTTGCAATTGCTTGAGGTTCATCCATGGCTTCAAGCAGACTTTATTTAGCTTCATATACCACCTCATTGCCCGCTTCCGCTGCTACCAGAGTAAGGTGGTATAGCTTACCAGCCACCGCCTGCTCTTTGGCCTTCGGCACCCTCACAAACTCAAGAAGAGCATTCTGCAGACATCCAACATAAATAGACAGAATCAACGTCCAAAAGAAAAAAGACAAAGGTTGAGATTCACAGTTCTTTGTAATATTCGCACCGATTCAAGTTACAAGCAATTACACAAGATAGGGGCTTGAAGAAAAAATCCAGAACACATGGGGTTCGTAAGTCCAAAGACCCGGTTCCCAATGATCTCCACAAATAAAAAACAAAAAGCTCAAGAATGTTACAGAGTACCTAGTCATGGTCTTCCTCCTCGTCGCCTGTTGTCCGTCTCTTTCCTCTGTTTTCTTGACTATCAAGTACCGCGTCTTGCGTTGCCGTTGCAATTGCGGTTGGGAGGTCGGTCGGTTCGGCGAGCCGCCCCTAAGGTTTGCGTTGGGATATCCTCGGTTTGGAACTTTTACCCGAAACGACGCCGCACCGACCTCAACCAAGTTTAAATGGGCATTGCTCCGCAACCTACGTGTCCATCTTCCAGTGCCCAAACAAGCCGCGCATTCAAGAAAGGAACAAACCGCAATGGCGTCATCGGCGATGGTACTCGACCCGAAGCCCGTGTCGGATCCTCCGACTGCAATCAAACGACAACCTTTTAACGCCGGAATCTCCACCGCCGACGAGGACGACCTCTACAGCCGGCTTAAGTCCCTGCAGCGGCAGCTGGAGTTTATCGACATCCAAGAAGAGTACGTCAAGGACGAGCAGAAGAATCTAAAGCGCGAGCTCCTCCGGGCCCAGGAGGAGGTCAAGCGGATCCAGTCGGTACCGCTCGTCATCGGCCAGTTCATGGAGATGGTCGACCAGAACAACGGCATTGTCGGCTCCACCACCGGGTCCAATTACTATGTCCGCATCCTCAGCACAATCAACCGGGAGCTCTTGAAGCCCTCTGCCTCCGTGGCGCTTCACCGCCACTCCAATGCCCTTGTTGACGTGTTGCCGCCGGAGGCCGATTCCAGTATTTCTCTGCTTAGCCAGTCCGAGAAACCCGATGTTACTTATAATGTAGGAATTCTGAATTATCTTTTTGTTTCTTTATCGCTTTCTGCTCATTCAGTTAGGGGTTTTTATTTGAGAATTGATTTGTTAGGGTTTCTTTTGGTCACAGAAAATAAAGTTCCGGGTTTCAATTTTTATTTAGGGTTTGTTTGTTTCTTTTTGAAGAATAGGATTGATTTAGTGATTTATGATTGGAAATAGCAATTCTTTTTGGATGTCGCAAATTTAAAAGCAATTGAAAACCCAAATTTGATGATTCAAAACTATCATGTAGTTTCTTCCAAGTGTCACAGTTAGCAGTTGTTTTTCATATCGCATTGTGTCTTCTTAGGTTTGTATCTTAGGTGGCTGTTTTTCAACATTTTGCTCTTGTTTTTGTGTGTTTCTCTTAGGATATTGGAGGATGTGACATTCAAAAGCAGGAAATTCGCGAAGCAGTTGAGTTGCCATTGACTCACCAGGAGCTTTACAAGCAAATTGGCATAGATCCTCCTCGCGGTGTGTTGCTCTATGGTCCTCCTGGAACTGGGAAAACTATGCTGGCCAAGGCTGTTGCCAATCATACCACTGCTGCCTTCATTAGAGTTGTTGGCTCTGAATTTGTTCAGAAGTATTTGGGTGAGGTATGCTTTGAAGTTTCTTGTCTTGTTGGAGGATCTGAATCATTGTTCTAGAACTTAAATCTCACCTGCCACCCCTTGTATCCTTTTCATTGTTCCAGAAATCTAATATGTTGGTGTTTTTATCTGAGAATTTGTAGTGTTGCTTAATAGTATGTAATGGAAATTTTTGGGGGCCCACCCGTGGGGGGGGGGGCGGCATGGTGGGGGGGTTTAATCTGTCATGAACCATGTTCTATTCAACCTCTTCCTATTTCATGCGTTGTAATGTCCACTCGCTGAAATAAAGGTTTTACTATAAGCTGGAAAGCTGACCCCGAGCTGTTCACTTCCTCTTTTCTTTTTTACAAGATGTTTGTATACGCAACAATGGGTTGTGTTCTGATATCTTTTTTCCCTTTCTTTGTTCTCTTTTCCTACCATTTAGGGTCCCCGTATGGTTCGTGATGTTTTTCGTCTTGCGAAGGAGAATGCCCCTGCAATTATCTTCATTGATGAGGTAGATGCCATTGCTACCGCTAGGTTTGATGCTCAAACTGGAGCTGATAGAGAAGTCCAGAGAATACTGATGGAGCTGTTGAATCAGGTATGGGATTGACAAACCTTTGCATAATGTGAAAATTGTGAATAGATTTGCCTAGTGTCTGGTGTGCAAAATCATATTCTGGGAGTAGTGTTTTTCTGCAGATGACTCATAATTAGTGCATAGCTTTGTTGACCTTTATCTTTGGTTCGATGTCTTATGGACTCTTCTAATTCATGGTTCACACAATTGGATTCTGCTATAGATGGATGGGTTTGACCAAACGGTGAATGTGAAAGTCATAATGGCAACCAATCGAGCGGACACTTTGGACCCTGCATTGCTGCGTCCTGGAAGGTTGGACCGGAAAATTGAATTTCCTTTGCCTGATAGGAGGCAAAAGAGGCTAGTTTTCCAGGTATTGTCTTGTTGTCCATGGTGAACTATGTGACATAATACTGAGATCAATTAATATTGCTTCTCAGGACTTTGTTCTAAGTTTGGATCACTTTCTTATCTCCAATTTTTTTAGTAATTGATGGTTTTTAAAGGATTGTTGCAAGCTAAATGAATTTATTGCCTTTGCTTTTATTCAGGTTTGCACCTCAAAAATGAATTTAAGTGATGAGGTGGATTTGGAGGATTATGTTTCTCGGCCAGATAAAATTAGTGCCGCTGAGGTAAGCTGGTTTTGCTGTTTAAGTTATAGTTTTTTTTTTCTTATCTCCATCAAAAATTGAATATAAATAGTAATGCTGATGTTACACATGAGCTAAAAAGTTAGGAGTCTATTTGTTACTTCTGTATGGAGACTAACCATTTTTTGGGAGATGAGGCTTGTCAAGGGAAGGGTCATGGCACCACTTGGTTCCTTAAAGGAAATGGAAAAATAAAAATGTTCCATGTGCATGGAGGGGGTTGAAGTTGCATGAAAAATATCCTCTCTTTCTTTTTCTGGGATGTGATGTGTCCTGAATCATTTGGACGGTCGGCACCATTCTTTGTGAATTATGAACAGAATTTGAATCACTGCACTAGCGATGCTCTCTGTGGGCCCTCTGAGACATAATAAAAATGTTCCATCAAGATTTGTTGAAATTAAGCTAGACATGAGGAGGATTAGAATTTACTAGCATGGGTTTGAATTTCAGCCCAATAATGTGGCAATCTTGCAGTGTATTCCTGTATCTGACTCCCATCTACATTGCCCATTGCTTTGTGCCTTACTGCATACTGATTTTTGTTCCACTGTTCACAATGGATATCTTTCGACAGATTGCAGCTATTTGTCAAGAAGCAGGAATGCATGCAGTACGCAAGAACAGGTATGTGATACTACCCAAGGACTTTGAGAAAGGCTACAGAGCCAATGTGAAGAAGCCAGATACAGACTTCGAATTTTACAAATGATGAAGATTTGCAGTCAGCAGAACATTTGTGAAATCATGGGAATCTTTTTCCTTTCGAGGGAAGGTTATTTAGTTTCTTACTGGTGAAAGGATTCAAGCGCCCTTTTAAGAGCATTGCGCGATGTATTGAGAAGCTGGCGGTCACGTCAGGTTTGGTTCTACTAACAATACTTCAGCTGCTATAGAACAATTTGATCGCTTATCCTCTATTGCACATCTTTTCTCCGCCTTATTGCCTTTTTTCACCCTGTAGTCAAATTGCCTTTTCTTTTACGTGAGTGTGTTTGTGTGGAGCTTGTGGACCCATGCTTGTAGGGAATTATTACCCACTTCTCTGTCTGAGGGAAACTAGAAGTGCAGATTAACTCCTTCGAGTTACAGAATCTGCTTCGCCTCTTTTATTGCATCGAAGGCCCCGCTTATAAATGTATGAAAGGGCTCATTGCTCCAGTGACAGAAGTCCGCACATATTTTTGTAAGACTTGTTTGTTTAAATACACGTCTAAGGTAGCTTTTCTTCGTAATTAATGCATTGGAACTTTAATATAGAGTTAACGTATGTAGATTAAGTCCTTGCCATTTCAGTGCAGTCATTCGCAATCCTCACAAAAATAGGGTAACTTCCATGCATGATAACATGTGGAAATTGGAAATACGGTATTCCCATGGATACGTTGACTCCGACAATCGTGCCTTAATTAATACAATGATTATCTCTCGAGTGCGCTTTTGGGCTGCGGTGGCACTTTGTCAACCACTCATTTCTTGCATGATGGTTTAGATTGGCTGATCTCATTGAGTTGATGTCAAAATAATCGAGATTTGGCATGTCAATTTTGGTTCGCACTAATATCTCATACTGTATTATTAATGGAATTCCAAGTTACTTGATTCTCTAAAAACGTCTCCAAGAATTGGTTTTGCACCGAATCTTTGTCTGGACCTGGTCGGACCAAGATTTATAGGCAAATAATTCGAATAACATTGAATGGGATTTACAAATTGACTATTCAGTCAATTTTGGGGGTGGAGGAAACTAAATTTACTGGTCAGTTGCCTGTTTATGAAATTACTTGTAACTCGAAATTAGAAGAAGATACGGAACCGACTGTTTACCACGTAGTTTGAAGTCGTGAGGGGATGCAAAAGCTTGAAAGAAAAAGAGGGGAATTAGAGCATTTATTTATATTCCATTTGAATTTTTTTTTTCCCTAAAGATAAGGTGATATCGCTTAATTTTCCTTACTATGTCACAGATTAGATATTAAAATTTTTGAAAAGAAATGAATATTTTTTTTCAATCATTTAATTAGACAGAATCAAGCACAGCTTATCAAGGTTGACATAAACTTCTCCCATTCGGTATCTAAATCTCTTATGAATGATATTGTAAACATTAATACGAGCAACATCCATTCCAATAAATTCCCCTTAAAAAAACATTGATTCTAATATATTGAAGGACTTAATTAGAAGAATATCTATTCGTATTAATTATAAAAATAGCATAAATTGTCTTTTAAAAATACTTTAATAGTTACAAATTTAGATCTTTATTTTTTATTTTAATTTCTAATTTTAAAAATAAATAAAATTATTTTTATTGAATAATTTTTTAGTTGACGAGTTTTTTTTTTTTAATATATGTATATATAAAAGAATACACTTCATAGGTAACGTGACTTTGGGCAGAAGTAAGAGATAAAATTGGCTCCATAGCATTGACCTTTCGGTTTTTGATGATTATTAGGAGTTTAATTAGGACTAAAGATTATGAAACAAGGATAAACGTATCCCACTTCTCTCAATCTTCTTACATTGGCCTAGCTCTCCCTTTTCCATATGGGGTTGTATAAAAAATGGAAGAAGGGAGCAACTTCCATTGATATCCCCTCGACCATTCAGAGTATTAACAACACCACTTTCCGTCATAATACCTTTGAAAAATCCGGGCTATCTCGTTATGTATGATATCCAATAAAGGCTAATATTGACTTTAGAGCTGGTGATAAATTAAAGGAATCCGAATAACATTAAACCGATAGGCATATAGTATATAAAATATATTCAATCATCAAGCAATATCTCGTCCTTTTATGTTGAAGGGGAATACGATCGAGGATCATATCAGAGATTATAATAATTATAAGCTGTCAAATGTCTACCGTTTTATTGCACTCGTATTGCATTGAAAAAGAGATTTACTTCCATGCATGGAAGATATGGCATTACCTTCTTTCTCAATAAATACTAGTGAGTCCTCAGCGGTAGTAACCATTCTTTCTGATAACCCTTAAACCACATCAGTGCCGCAACTAAATCAGCCATTCTCTCTTGTTCTATCTGTCTCTCTTTTTATTTTTCTCTGCGGTTGGGGTCGCACAATAATTTATCTTTCAATGTCTTTCAAAGAGCAAGAAAGGGCCATTGAGCAGGAATCTGGTCAGTCGTTGGACCCAAGTGTCACGAACAAAAGTGATGAATCCAATAATAAGAGATCAAAATTTGATCTCAATTTAATGGACTTCTTCGAAGGGAGTTCTTCGAGAGATGACACAAAAAGGATATTCAAGTGCAAGTATTGCAAGAACAAGTTCTCGACCTCGCAGGCATTGGGAGGGCATCAAAATGCCCATAGGCGCGAGCGAGCAATGGAGAAGAGGGAGAAGTTCATGAATGATGCCGCTACCAATCTTGAACATGTCAAGTACATGTACCCGTATTCGGGCGTGTCGAGGTTTCCTATGAACACTTCTTGTCTCGGCAGAAACTTGAGGGCCGTTGATGCGCACTCGATGGCTGAGAAGCCCCCTGATCGTTGGCTCAGTGGAGGTTTTGGCCACGGACACATGGGGTGGTCGAGGCCAGCAATTGTGAACCAGCATGCAACATTATTGCAACAAGTTAGAAACGGATCGCTTCAATCTTTAGGGAGGACGAGCAATTTAGATGGAGGGTATCGACCGGGAGCTGGCATAGTTGCTAATGGGAATCATCAAGGTGGAAGCTCAGAAATTGATTTGTCGCTTAAGCTTTGATTAGTTACCACTCATTTCTCAACAGCTTGTCTGGTTTATTTTAGATTGTTACTTTCGATTAAATTTTACTTTTTGCTATTATGATTACGGAACTAGCCTCTTTTTGGTTTTACATCTCACATCGTTGCTGTAATCGAATTTGCAAGCTTCTGCTTTGCTGTTCCCCATATCCTTTTAATAAACTTTTTGTTTAAACATGTTATGCGAACGCGATATTAATATATTGGGAGCATCAATTCTTGACATAGAGGTGTTTGATAAGGAAGTTCCATCTCTTTGTTTCTCTTCTCGTGGGATTCATTGGGAAAGCCTCCTAAAGCCCAATTAACTCAGTCGACTATGACACTTAAAACTTTCATACTTCGGGCATGAACATTTATATTTCAATAAAAAGGCAAATAACTAAATGAGGCGACTTGAGTCGAAAACGGAGTTAAGGGTAAGATCGGAAAGAAGTATCTGTGTGATAAAGGAAAGATACTATTAGTCCAGTAGGATGCTCTTAATCACCCTATATAAGGTACATTTAATGCTCTTAATGTTGCTATAAATTGACTCTTTTTAGGGGTAATGAAGGTGTATAAATCCAAATCGAGAAAGGAGTCTTCTAATTTATGCCTTTTTGTTTGTTGGTACATTAAGCTCCCTATCTTGGCTTTGTTGAAGAAATATGCACAATTGGTGTTTTAACTAAGCTTCCCATGTGAGAAAATAAGTTTTCTATATAATAATAATAATAATAAATTTAGTTATCGCTAACAATGAGGCCCCTTTTTTTGGCAAAAGGTAGGTTAGGGAGGAAGAAAAAATGGGGAGAGGAAAATAAGAAAAAAAGAATTTTTTTTATTTTTTTATTTATTTGAAAGAAGGTAAAATGAGAGAGATAAAAAAAATCTTTGTTTGAGAAAAGATAGAATCTAAGGGTAAAGAGTATAATATGTATTAAAATACTAAATTTACTCCTTATTTGAAAGATTTTTTATTTTATTTTTATAGTAGTAGAGAAATAAACATTCCGGGGCATTATAATTTTTTCACAAAAAAAAAAAAAAAAAAAAATTCCCCACTTTCCTCCCATTTTTAGAGGATTTGAGATAAAGCATAAGAGCCCATTGCCTTTGAAACTCACAAATGAAAGGTCCTTCTAGTCTTATAAATACACAAAATTTTCTCGGTATTTCACTCTTCTCTTTTGTCGTGTAATTCTCTTACCAAACTCCTTCGACTTACCTTTAACTTTGGCATTAAGATTGTTAATCTCAGACCACAATCCGACGCGCTTAAACTTTTTTCTATTTTTGCAGGTATTCGGCCCACCGATTGAAGGACTCATCCGCGGGCAAAAATGGAAGGAAAATGGAACCAATTCATTTCTACTGTTTGGAACACCATCGTTGGAAAGCAGACGAATAATTGACAACATTATCTTTTACTTTTTCCTCCTTTTCTTTTAGTCATTATCATAACCCCTTTTTATTATTATTATTATTTTTTTATTTTTCCGTTTATCCACGGATTCATAAGATTCATAGGACACGACGGCGATGATTTCTTTTCTTTTTTTTTTTTTTTTTCCCTTCGGTTGCACTGTGGCAGTCAAGACTAAAAAAGAGAATTACTTTTCAAATAATAATAATAATAATAATATTTATAGGACAACTAGGCTGTTTGACTAAGGGGTCTGTTAGAAATCAGTTATTTATTTAGTTATTTATTTATAGTATTGGCGGTCGGGTCAGTTAATGTCAATCGAGATTAATTTCCTCTTCAATGGGGAGCATTTGGGTTTGTCCGAAATCAAATCTAAAATCATTAAGGAGATAAACTACAACATTGTATTGCGTAGATGGGTCATAATTAATAAATTATCATAATTTCATATGGAAAAAGGATTTCTGGACAGAGGTCCAATTACATGGACCTAGTCAGGGAGACAGAGCATCGACAGGTTTTGTGTACCCCGTGCCCAAAAGTCATTTTTTTTTTGTTGTTTTTTTTTCTTTATTTTGAAGAAATATGTGCTGTGCAATAAAATCACGTAAAATGTATGGCAACTGACATATAATGTATAACTATAATTATTATATATTTGTGTAAAATTGTTACATATTTTACATTAAATAACAATTGTTATACATTTTATATTATTTGTTACACATTTTATATTCAATTATATATATATATATATATAAAGCCATTGACACTCCCCGTCTATATTATCTACGTCTTTCGTTCTGGACGATTATCATTCAGTTGCAATTTCTTAGTCTTGGTCAACCCCATTATTCGACCAAAATTCAACTTGGTCAACATTAGTCAAAGCTGGTCAAACCCAACGAAAAGCGCTAAAATATGGTTAAAGCTATTCGAATGTTGTACGGCAATTCGAAACAATTTTGTCATTCGCTACGCGAGTCATGTCTAATTTAGGATTTTTATTTTTATTTTTATTTTTTCCTATTCGTGTCATAGATTTAAAACAAGACATATGTGAAATTTAATTCTAAATTGATAGACAATCAGTCCGGACCCAATCTTGATTTGGTATGTACACCAGAATGGGATTGCCTACCTAATAATTTATTGTAAATGTATGTATTTAATTCATCTTGACTCTCCATTCCCAATTGTCTAAGTAAGCTTGCCAAATATTCCAAGATTGAACAAGATCAATAAATTTTGTAATTACACCGATGTTTTTATTCATTGAAAAGTAAAATAAGAATGAGAATGATATATATATATATATATTTTTTTTAATTTTTTATTAAATTATATATTTTTAAGTCTATTTAAAATTATATTTTTTTTAAACAAAAAACATCTTAAACTGTTATAAATTATACATTAATCATGCAAAATTTATTAACAATTAATTATTTTTTGTCAAGGAAAAATTAATATAAAATAAATTTTAAAATTATAAAATTCAAATAAAAAATAAAAAAATTCAATCATACAAATTTAGAATATTTATTTATATTTACATATAATAACAATTATAGATTAAAACAGACTCAAACTTAATCACTTGCCAAAAAGAGTTGCAAGGATAGTGGAGAAGTGCCCAAGACATGCACTCCAAGCCTTGTTGAATGTACCAACCTTGCCAGAAATAGAAACAACGTAAGAAATTATTTCCTTATGAACCTGGCAGTACAGATCATCAAGTCTTGGTCAACCAGAAAAAATATTCACATTCTTAACTAGGAAAGCACTTCGGAGTTTATCTCAATTGTTAAATGTAAGGTTAGGTAGTTTGACTATAGATTTCAACACAAAGATTTATTTGGAAACTAATTAAATACACACCATATTAATCTTCTCACATACAAGAGGACTAAGAGATTACAATTTATTTAGATACCGTTTTTGAAATTATTGCCAAGGGAATCCTCAGAGATATACTCAAAAGCCCAGAGACCAAAATTAATATTGGCGTGTTCTCTTCAATATCTTACCATTTCTGGGGATGATGTTTCTGTCTATGGAAGATGCAAAATTTTACTAATGTCCCTATAAATTCTGGCCACCTCCTACACTTTCTATCACATCAAGAAAGTTAATTAACTAGTTCTTGTACTTGTTTGAACTTGAAATAGAAATTTAGTGAGAATGAATACAATGGAGGGGGTTCTAGCTGATGGAGAGGTTGAAGACAGGAAAATGAAGGGCAAGGCTCCAGGGGAAACCCTTCTGGAGCCCGAGCCAGATTCCTGGCTTGATCTCAAGCTATCTAACTTTGGGGCCTCAACAAGGTCCAATCCAGAACCTAAGCTAATGGATTTCCTTGGAAAAGATACTCCAAAGCCCCCGGAATTCCCATTTTTTCGAGTCCAGGAAACGAATGCCGCAAAACAACATAAATTCCCTTGCAAATTTTGCAACAGAAAGTTCACCAACTCGCAAGCTCTTGGCGGGCACCAAAATGGCCACAAAAGCCAAAGGGCAGCGCTGAGAAGAGAGAAGGAACTCGAATCAGCCTATCGTGCTGGACTGAATAATAGTCCCTTCTATCCATTTTCGCCCATGACAGGAATTCCTGGACATCATGGTGCTTTTAATAGACCACTCGGGGTCAACATGCAATCCATGATTCACAAACCACCATATCATTCTTTGCTTCATGCCGCGCCTCAGTATGGCTACGACTATGCAGGGTCGTCCAGGTCGACTTTCATGAACCCACCCCAGGTGGCCCCCATGCTGCCCAATTATAATTGGGCTACAAGTGGTGCAGTTCCAAGTCAAGACACCGTGGGATTCAGTCGTATGCCTCCTGTCACAGGTGCTTTTCGGGGTCCCTTACGTGCCAACCTAGATGCTATTACCAGTAGGGTTAACAGCCAAACCGATATTTCAGCAGGCGGAGGTGTTGCTGGGAACCGGCAACGTGGTCTTGCTGGCCATGACATGCCTTTCATCTTTTGACATGGCTCTCCTGCTTCCTTTTCCTGCATATTTTGTTCCCCTTCGTTATCTTTGCCTTTTTTAGAATTGCAATCGGTCCAGTGTTTTACCCCCTTTTATGTGCGTTAGTTGAAGTTTGTTGCATGTCTTAAATATTCACTTTGAAATTCAAACATCCCTATGTGCCTTTGTTTAAGTGGAAAGATCTGCTATGCTGTTTTCTATAGTTTTCCTCTCAAAAAATTTCGGCGCACCCCCCGTGTGATAAGGATCCAATTATAGGTTCGAGATTTGGGGATTAGGGATTCCTGTCCCAATCTTTGGTCGGGATTGTGCGCATCTCTGCGAAAGCGGGGACTATTGTCGTCTCTGATCAATACCCCACAAAGCATATCAACAGTAGACATCGAAATGGAAAATGCTGATTTGGCTGATATAGATAAATTAAATGGCAAGCTTATGTTTAGGACTCCATATTCTCCACGAAAACGAGCAAAAATAGCAGAAAATGCCATTATACTTGGCACAATTACATGAAGCAAGCAAAAATAGTAGGAAGTAAAAAAATAATAATAAAAAAAAACTTTAGGAGTTTGATGGGACTGACTGCATGTGCCCCCATCGATTCTGCTTCTCTCCACCGCCATGACCGATGACTACCGCCAACGAGCCAACAATAATTCCCCGTCATAAATCCCAAGTCCTTTTCTTGACAGAAACATCAATCCCAGTCAATCGATCTCAGTCATCACAAAAAGGAAGCCCTTAAAAGATACTCAACAGTGCAAATCAGGAAGATACCAAAATAAAAAATAAAAAGTAAAAACCTACGTTATAAGGGAGAGGGAAAATTGAGAGAAACGAGAGAAATTAACAAAATTAAAAGAAAGAAAAAGTAATAGAATTAAAAATATCGAATTTGAGTATTTTTATTAATGAGTTTGTAAACCCCCTAAAACTTCATCGCAAACCCATGCTTCGGGACAAGGACGAGAGCAGGGGATTTTCTCTCATATGTTATGTTTTAATTTGTGTACGAGAGTAACGCTAGTCATGGTATATCCTTGTAACATAATTTATCCATTTTTCAGGTACAATACGTCTAAGTTGTAACTCATTTCGGGGTAAAACGTCACAGTGGTGAATGGATTGCCATTCCAATTAATCGGCATAATAATTGCATATAATCATCTTTAAAATGATCAGAATTAAAAGAAAATTGAATTACATTAGAGAAACTAACGAAATTATAAGAAAATTGAGAAAAACGAGAGAAAGCAATGGAATTAAAAGCATCGGATACCCATACCTGAATGGGATGAAGAGTATGTGTCATGACGGAGATTGCTTTAGTTTATGGATGAAGAGTAAAATTATCTTTTTATATTTTCCGTCCATTTTAACTAACCGAATGCCAGTCATAGTATATTTTTGTAATATAATATACCCATTTTCTTTAGGTACAATACATGTAAGTTCTAACTCATTTCGGAAAAAGCGTCACAATAGAAAATGGATTGCTATTCCAATTAATTGAGAAAATGCATTCGGCAGAATAATTTCAGATAATTATCTTTTGATTTTGCTTCAAATCATCTTAGAAATGATTTATTAAAAAGAAACAAATAAGTTTTCCGTCTTTCAATCGTTAATTTTTAATTGACATTCATGCATGCAAAACATACAAAGAAGCATGTATCAAGAGGGAAAATGCTAATTTGGCTGGAAAAAAATAAATAAAATTGAAAGCTAACATTTAGGACTCCAAAATCTCGACAAAATAAGCAAAAAAAATTGACTGAAAATTCCGTTATAATTGACACTATTAAATTAATTCGTAAGAATGCTGTTAGAGAAGCTAGAGCCAAGGCATTCGTTTGCTGAGATGTAATTAAATCTGTTCAAGCTGGGCCTAGAGACCGAGCCCAAGCATGTGGCCCAATGGGTTCCTGTCAGTTATACATTTTCGTTGTTTTAGCTTCGGATTCTTGAGTTCTAAGACCGACTCGTCAACGAGATATCTCGGAACACCGTCGAGTCGGGCTTCCGGGGTATCTCGGCTAGCCGGCTGGTCGACCAAGAAATCTCGGCACCGTCAGAATCCGATCGTGTCTCCGTTCCCCCGTCTGTCACAATCCGGCTGGTCAGCTGAGATGTCCGGACGATCCGTTTGACCCTCAGAAGCTTTGCATATATGTATAATGACTGAGACATGAACGCACTCTTCTTCGTCTCCAGGAAACGGAGTTTGCCAGGGGGCTTTATTATTGTGTTCGCGAAGTGAAAGGAGTCCATTTTGACCTTTGGAGCAAAACCATCATAACCCATCGTCAAGTCAATGGCTTCTGTCCCTTGTCAAACGATCCAAAAAAACAACAACTTGGAACATGAAACGAAGTTGATCTTAAGTCGAACCCAAAATATTATCATTATGTCCGAACCCACTTGCCTACTGTCTACCCACAAAAAATCGTGGCTTTTACACGGTAAAGTTCATTTCCTTTGCAGAATTGTATAATTAAGATTTATCTGCGGAATTGTTTGATTTTAGCATATAAAATTCTCCTCACCTCAAAAGCGTTTAGCTACACCAAACGCGACGAGCGAAAAACCAACCTTTAACTTTTGATATAACAATAAATAATTTTTCATTATTAATTTATATTATTTGATAGTATAAAAGATTTTTTTTTTAACTTTTTAATTGCACTTAAATAATAAATCCTATTTATAGAAAAGAAAAAAAAAAACAGAAACAAATAAGCTCTGGATTTAATAATTTTTTGCTTTATTTAGCTTGATGCTACTAGAGTCTCCTTCAGTGTTAATTAAAAAAAAAAAAAATCTTTTGCAGCCATTTATTAAGGGGCATATAAGTTTATAATACTTATATGTACAATCTTTTGCAGCCATTTGTTTCTATTATTTGTATGTAAAAAGCTTGTAGAATCTATTTGTCCGTACTACATTTTTCTTTATATACACTAGAGACCAACCTTCGCCGTTGTGCTGAATTCATCATTTCTCCGGAACACAACACCAAATAGCCGTCTAATGTGGCTTCTTCTTCTTCTTCTTCCATTGCCCATTCGAGGAAGTATGGAGTATTCCCTAGTTTCAGAGGTGGAGACACCCGCGAAAAATTGGCCAGCCATCTTTATGATGCTCTATGTCGACAAGGAGTTCCTACATTCATGGACAGTGAAGGACTTGAGAAGGGAAAAGAGATCTCAGCAATCTTGGATGCAATTGAAGAGTCAAATGTTTCTGTCATTGTTTTCTCAGAAAACTACGCATCTTCGCCGAGATGCTTGGATGAGCTTGTCAAGATCATGGACTGTAAGAAAGCCAATGGGCTGTAGGTATTGCCTGTTTTGTACCATGTTGAACCCGCAGATGTGGAAATCCAAACTGGTAGATTTGGTGAGGCATTTTCCAAACTTGAAGTGCATGTCGAGGAGAACATAGGCAAGGTGCGAGGCTGAAGGACTGCCTTGAGAGATGCGGCCAGCGTATCAGGGTGGGATTCCAAGGAAATCAGGTAATTTTGCAATAATTATGGCAAACTATTTGGTCCCAATTGAATATATGATGGCGGTGGGAGGGGGGGTTTGTTTTTATGTTATATTATAGAGTTGAATGAAAAACTGATATTGGAAGAGTTACAAATTTTGAATTGAGGTTATGAGAGTATTATTGTTGTAATGTTGATGCAGGAAATCAATTTGATATCTCCAATTCTTCAGATTGCCGCAATGTTATAAATAGAAGAGCTTAGTTCGACAAATTTAAATGCTTGTACAAATTCAGGGCCTGAATATGGCTTTTACTTGTAAAAACAATGCCAAACAGAGGTGATGGGGGAGCGAGGAATCGAATTATTAAATCCCTCAAATTTGGTGATAGCAGAGAATGGCATTATGATCTTATTTAATTATCGTTCTTGTTTCAATTCCAGTTTCCTATGTTTAATTATCAACATTGGATTTTTTAGGCCTGAGTCAGCACTAATGAGGGGAATTGTCAAAGGCGTATGGATTCATTAACGCATCTATGCTCGAAAGATTTGGTTGGAATGCACCCACGAATTTAGCAAATTGAATCGTTGTTAAGGATAGAACTAGCGGACGTTCTCATTGTTAGAGTGTGGGGCATGGGTGCTATCGGCAGGACAACACTTGCTGGAGTTGTTTTCGGTAAGTACTCTTTCAGTTTGAAGGCAGTTGCTTTCTTGCAAATTTCGGGGAAGAATCAGAAAGACGTGGATTGCGTCAGTTGCAGGATGCACTTATTAGTAAAATATTGAATGAGGGAAATAGCTCCAACAAAACCGTGGACCAGCTTCGGTACAAAAAGGTTCTTGTAGTTCTTGATGATGTTGATAGCTTTGCACATCTTGAATGTTTGGCCGGAAAGCGAGATTGGTTTGGTGCAGGAAGTAGAGTCGTCGTCACGAGTAGGGACAGTCAAGTGCCTAAAAATGGGGATGACATTCATGATGTGTATGAGTTTCAACCACTTGTTGACCAGGAAGCTCTACAACTTTTTACTTTCTTTGCGTTCAAGGAAAAAAGTAGCAGTGAAGATTCTGAAGATCACGTGAAACTTGTCAAAAAGTTTGTGCATCATGCCAGGGGCAACCGGTTAGCTCTTAAAGTTTTGGGCTTATTTCTTCATGGCAGGAATAGACAGGAGGGGGAAAGCACGCTGCATAGATTGGAGAGGAATCCTAACAAGGATGCGCAGAAGGTTTTGAGTATAAGTTATGATGGGCTTGATTTTTATGATCAGCAATTATTTCTTGACATTGCATGCTTCTTCAAAGGGAAGCATAAATCTCAAGTGCAAAGACTACTAGATGCTCGTGGTTTCTCCGCCTCAACTGGCCTCGGGAATCTTGCTGATAAATCTCTCATTACCATGTCAGACTCCATGATAAAAATGCATGATTTGCAGCAAGAAACGGGCTGGCAAATTGTACGCCAAGAACATTTCAAAGAGCCAGGCAGGCACAGCAGGCTTCATAATTATGAAGATGTACAATATGTTTTAAGCAAAAATACAGTAAAAGCCGAATAAGTTCTCTTTTCTTTCAGAATTTCTTTCAGATTTGAGTTGGAGAACAAGCATATACGAATTGCAAATGTTCTATGTGTTGGGCTAATTGAGTTTCTTGGTTTGTGTCTTAGGGGACAGAACAAGTTGGAGGCATATCCATGGATCTCTCTAAGATAACTCGGTTATGCGTGGCTCCCACAACTTTTTCCCGGATGAATCGTGTCAAATATCTCAACTTTTATGATGCCCAATATGTCGAATCTCTTTCCATGAAGCTGGATCTGCAATGTCCTCAAGGCCACGGGATATTTGCTTTTCATAATGTGCTATGGCTGAAGAGATCTAACTTATGCACATATGCTATGTTTGCTAGAGCTTTTTAGGAAACCAAACTGTTATTCCAATTCCCAGATTTTAAAGGACCTGATTCAGCAATGTGTACTTTTGTTTTCTGTGGAAACAGAATCTTCCAAATTTGAAGGAGATCATCCTATATAAATGTAAGCACCTGATTGAAATGCCCGACTTCTCATGTGCCCTGGCTCTCGAGACAATGGATTTCAGTGAATATACAAGTTTGCTCGAGGTTTCCCCATCAGTTGCATATCTCATTAACCTTAAATACCTGTCATTGGAAAATGGCAAAAAAATCAGGGGCATTCCAGGCACTGCAAATCTGAGATCTCTTATAGGTCTCAACCTTAATTGTTGCGCAATAGACCTGTCCTTATCAATCGGAGCACTCTCTGGGCTCCACCAGCTTACTTTATGTGATTACGTGACGCTTGGGAATTTGACAAACCACCCTGGTTGCTTGTCCTCTCTACGCCAATTGGATCTAACGGGAAGCAATATTGAGACCATGCCAACAAGCATTAAAAACCTCCCATCGCTTGAAGAAGTCTTTATGTCCAACTGCTTGAGGCTTCAATGTCTTCCACAGCTTCCACTGCGGGAGTTTTTTTAAATGCAAATGGATGCATATCACTGGAAACTATATCAAGTTCAAGGTTTACGCACGCGGAAGACCAAGAAAGGCATGGTGAATTCCTGCCAGATTTCTACTTTATTAATTGTGGGAAACTGGATCATAGTGGACGCAGAAACATTTTGAATTTTGTGTTGCGGGGATTAATGCTTGTGGCAAATTCAATGCGTCAACTTCCTGGGGTAATCTCTCACCCTTTCCCTCTTGTTCTTCATCTTTAGTCTCCTATCTTTCTCCAATCTAATGCACCTAAAATGTACATCTTGCAGAGGTTTCGTAGCAACCAACTTACTTTTCCTTTCCCCGGAAAAGATATTCCGGCCTGGATAAAAGCACAAAGTAGAGGATCTTCTATTACTATTCAGCTGCAGGATAATTGGTGCAGCTCCAGCTTCTTGGGTTTTGCTCTGGGTGTCATTCTTGTGAACAATAATCTGGACTATCCTCTTCGGTGGACTAAATATGAATGCCAGCTCAAACCTAAGGAGGTGAAAAAACCAATTATCGCGGGATTGATGGTCAGGTAGAAATAATAAATTCTGTACATCCAGAGTGTGATCATGCTGGGGGGCTATTATGATAATGAGACAGCTTCCTGTGGTTGCTTCAACAATAACCATGAGGAGGACGCGGAGCCACACCCTAAGAGATCGAAATTTATTGGGTCAACGTCTCGGACATCTTTCAAAGTTGCTGCACATTCAGGTCCTTGTTCGGCAGAAAATGCACTTGTTCCTGCAGCGGGGCGAGCTGCAGTCGATCCTTCAGTCGTAGAAGAAAACTGGGTTTGTTGTGATAGTTGTCAGAAGTGGCGACTCTTACGTACCGCTTGGCTCAAAGCCTGAGCAACTTCCTGGAAAGCGGGTGCGTACAATGCTACACTGGGTGCTGTAAGTATTTATTTATTTATTTTGGGTTTACGTTGATGAGCCCAGTTTTGATACTTATGAATCGAAATTTTACAGTAGGCCTGGAATGAATCGACGTGCTATTAGTGAGGAGGAGAACAGCAACAGCTCTCCATGCTTTGTATCAGCGTCTTGTAGCTGCGGGTCACAATGCTTTGCTAGATCATACCAATGGAAGTTCATCAGGATCAGGGGTCACTCCGGCACACGATCAACAAATCGAGCACAAGAAACCTCACTCTCCTGGCTTGAATTATGGATGCTTGTTTAAAGCTACTTGTTGACACAAGAGTTCTACGGTACAACGGTATTACGAGGTATGTTAATGTTTATTTAAAAAATGAAATGATAAATTTATTATCAGAATTCGGAAGAAAATAAAATTCAATTTTCTATTACTAAAAGAGAAGGGTATTTTGGTACTCATGTGCTCAAATTGGCGTGAAAATGAAGGAGCTGTCCCGAACTTAGCGTCAGCTAAAGGTAAAACGAAGTAATTAAGCACACTTTTTAAGGGCTTCGATGTAATATAACTTTCCGAACTCCGACCTATCCGCGTGCTGATGTCGAGAATCGAAGGCAAAGAAAAATAAAAATAAAAAAGAAAAAGGAAAGAAAAAGAAAGAAAGAAGCCCAATTTGAAAGGTGGCCCAGTTCTTCGCATGTTCGACCTTCATTGGGCCGGGTTTGAATTTGTAAAATCAACCTCGGCCACCGAGGGGGCCCCCGGCTCTGTTAACTTGACAGAGGGAAAAATGGAACATTCTCGATGGAATCTCGTTTGGTAAACAACATACTATCTTTTTATTTTTGTCAAAATAAATAAATTAATTAATTGTTATTTTTTTTTTGGTAAATATATAATTTTAATAGTTTAATCACTTTCTATATATATAAAAAAAACGTGAATTTAAAATAAAATTTAAAGATATAATATTAAAAAACAAATATAAAAAATTAAGACTTAATTATAAAAATTAAAAATGTATTTATTATTTGTTATTTTTTTTGGTGGTGGTTGTATATCTCCGTCGAGGTGGCAGAATCATCGCACGATGATTCTTACAGCAAAGAAAACATGACTACCATAAGAGGGGCCGACCGATGTATGATTCTACTTCTGTCTTCTTCTTCTTCTTCTTCTTCTTCTTCTTTTTTCGAAGTGGCAGGTGATGGCATTAAAGGAGAAATGATATTTGTGAGTGCCTTTGAGATACTAGTAACATAAAAAAACAAGAAAAAGGCAGATACTGGGCAACTAAATTATGAGGAGAACCGACTCTACATAATCACTCAACGTTGTAGTCATTATTCAAAGATAAAAACTGGCTTCGACTAAGCATACAGTCTCGGTATTCGCAACAAAATAACACGATTAGGCGGTAATGGGTCACTGAATGAATGATTGTCATTAAATATTGCATACTTGAACATGCCATCGAGCTAGGGAAAAACCTTCCTTAACGTGATATTAACATTTACAGTTAGCACATAAAAAAGAGACCGTGTCTTTTATGTATAATCTTGCAACATTAAGCAGGTCGGGACTCTGTGTAGCTCTTCTGTTGTTGAAGTGGATGTCGGGGTCAAAAATCATATCCGAGTATCAATTCACTCTAATGAGTCTCTGGATTGAGGGAGAAACATTCTGCCATACTGTTGCCTGATCTTTCACCAGAGTGCATCCCAATGAATTAGCATGCAACTCCTTCAGGCTTCTGTGACGCTTTAATTCATCCATATTCATCAGGAAATGTGGGATCACGGGATCACCTGGGACCTTTCTGTTATTCCAAGTGAGAAGACATTCCATTTAATCCAAATTACTAGATGTTATTGTGGAATTGATTCTTTTCTATTCCTTTCATCAGGTGTCCTGGAAAGTTTTGTTTGGTTAGCGGGTGACTGCAAGCTCAAAGGCCAAAGAGACACCATTTATCCCAAAGGGTAGCCAGGCATCTGAAAATAGTTTTTAAAAATCTTAAATTCAAGCTAACACTGAAAAAATATATTTTCCCACTTACCACAACGCGAAAGAAGAAATTTAATCGCTTTCTTTTCTTTACTCGTAAATGCACAATTCCCCCCCCCCTCCTTTGATAGTTAAAAATGAATTCGTATATGCACATTCATTTTTTTTTTTTATTCAAACATCCAAAATGCAACCATGCGGAAAGCGATTGGCCTAATACGATCTGAGGGATCTTATTCAAATTCCATAGCTGGCACCGCTGCCTTCATACCAAGAAGCCCTTGCAAATTCAACCGGAGTAAAGGCTCGACCACTAAGAGAATGCGTGGAATCTGAATCGGACGTCTGCAATTCTTCCACGTAGTCACGAGACGCAATTATTGGAATCGCACGTTTAGGACAGGACGTGACGTAATTGCAGAAAAACCCATTTTCTCAGTTCCTTTTCATTAGCACGAAAACATCAGATTACATGAAGGACAACAAGGTCCATAACTTTTAGTTCGCACGAAAAACAAAAGAAGAAGAATAAAAAGAAGACACAGAGAGAAAAGGGGAAAGGATGCATTATCTCTTCTCTAATGACTAGTTGATTAAGCTTTTGGTGCTTGCTTTGCTATCGTGGGTAGCTCTGAATTCGATTTACTAACAGCCACAACCTGAGCCAGCCGGTACACTTTTAACTTTATTTCTTTGCATCTCAATGTCATTTGCCTGATCATCGCACTCTTGAATTGTTGCCATCGCGTGGCCACTTTCCCCGTTGCATTTGCTTGGTTCAGGAATCGTCTCGGCTTCTTTTTCTTTGTATTCCTTGTACTTGCCCCAGAGAACCGCATAAAGTCCAGCCACAATTAGGACAGCACCAAGAACACTTCAATATACAAAAAACGACTCATATTAATTGTGGGTTTTATCTGAAGTGTCCAAATAAAAGGAGAAAAAGAATGTGAACTATTACCCTCCCATGTAGATATTCTCAGCAAGAATGAAAGAACCCATGATTGCTACTATGATCATCATCAATGGGCTAAAAGCAGTGACAAAGACTGGTCCTTTTTTCTGCATGACAAGCCCTTGGACATAGTACGCAATACTAGATGACACAATACCCTGTACATATATAAAAATTGCAATTATCATTTTAATCATAACAAACATTAAAAAAAACAAAAAAAGAAAAGGGAATTGCATCCCTTACATATGTAGAGAGACAAAGTGGGACTACCAATGAGTTACAGTTCACAAAATACTAAAATGGTATTTAGAGCTGAAGGACTTGAGCTTTGGTCACAGTTAGAGCCAATTTACAAAGAGAGAGAGAGAGAGAGAGAGAGAGAGAGACAAAGTGGGACTCACAGCATATGCAGCAGCAAGAAGATTCATATCCCATCCAATATTCCAAACAGAGGGCTTGTGTTCCATTACAAGGGTGACAGCAATGGATTGTAGTGTGCCCAAAAAGCATACAAGGGATGTAAGTGAAAGCTGAGCTGGGTACCTCCTAAGTGTCACTGCCTGTAAGTAAATGCAATAGAAAGGTTAGCATTAATTCTACTTGATAGAAGTTATCAATGAATTTAAATTTCTTTGTTTACCTGGAGAATGAAGAATGAGGCCCAAGCAAGTGTGGCGATGATGAGGAGAATTGAGCCCTTGAACCAGTCTTTGTCAGTGGATCCAGTGGCATCTGGAACAGAGGATGTATGGACCTGGACGTGCTCAGACCAGACGAAATTGATGACATGGCCTTTGTACAGTGTCATCAGCATGGCTCCAGCCACGGTCGCTATGGTCCCAATTACCTTCGCTTGGCATCTGATTTTCTTAATGTCCACCTTTTCCATCCTTTGATTTTCACGGAAAAGACATCAGTGGGGTCAGGCCAAAAGTTGGAAGACAGCTGATTAATTGTGTACTATTGTGATTTGTGGAATAATATTTATACCTGCAAAGAACTGCCAGGACAAATGTCATTGCTGGTAGCATGTTACTCATGGCGCAGGAGAAGGTGGGCGACGTGAATTTGAGCCCCGCGTAGTAGAAGTTTTGATCAATCACAGGCCTGTTAGATTAGACCAAGAAATGAAAACAGAAGCATTTAATCAGGTTGATTACCTTCATTGAATTTTTATCTTAATATCAGTTACTCTCAATTATTCAAGACGAAAAAGTAGTACTGACCCAAGAAGACCCAGCACAAACATTTGCGCGAAAGTGAGAAATGTAATCTTCGGCCTGACTTTCCTGCACATCAAGCCAGTCAGATGTGAACAAAACTTGCTGGTTGCTATCGTAAGGCCCAAAAATTCACTACAGCTTTTCTTTTGGATTAATGCTCTCATGTCATTATTGGCAAGAGACCATAGTGATTAATATGTGGTATTACCTTTCGAGAACAATGGCGAAAGGAGCGATGACAGCAGTGGCAAAGGCGTGCCTATAGACAACCAAAACGTAATGGCTCATCCCTCTATTGAGGGAAACCTTGGTGATGATGTTCATACCGGCATACCCAAATTGCAGAGATACCATAGCTATGTAAGGCTTAGAGCTCCGAATAAAACCACCAAAACTTCCTAACTTTCCCTCCATTTTCTTGTTCTTGTATCACAAGAAATGTAGAAGAGAAGAGAAAGCTAAAACAAACTCTCAGGTGGGAGAAGAGAAATTAACGAAGGTGAAGGAAGTATGTTAGAGGAAGACCACTCGAAGTTGCTTGTGTGTCTCCCAAGTAAAACATGGAACCAGCTCACATATTTATAGCCACTTGGGGAAGGCAGAGAGAGGGACGTCTATCCAGATAGTGTCATTGGAGAATTTCAGGAATACGTGTAAGAATATTATCTCTCACACACTCGTAAAATATATATATATAATAATTAAAATAAGAATCTACATCTCACAAGTGAGTTTGCAACAATTCCCTTCTAGATCCATTTGAATTTTCAGATAATTGATTAGCTCTTTTTTTTTTTTTTCTTTTCATTATTATTGGACGATCATTAGAGTTTGGGATTACCTAACAGAGGGTAGTCTGTATAAGTAGAATCTAAATCCTATCAAGCGACTTGTTTTGTTCAACTATTGAAATACTAGCTCTTGCACATAAACATTTCCAATCCACATAAATAAAAAAATGGATTATGGGTGACACGGGGCCCCCATAGCCATATATGTGGATGCAATGCAACAAGTAGGGAATGCTACGTGGAGAGTGGGAAGCGCCATGGTTTTGCCTAGTGGCAGTCGAATAATTGAGAGACATAACAAAAAGACAGTTGAGCTCGGTGCATGCTGATGCCAATGGAGGGCTGCTGGCCATTGTAAATTGTAACATTGTGTAGTGGTTTTAACGCACATGCTTAACTTAGTGGTGAGAAAAAATTTGATATTGTGTGGGATGTGTGCATGGTGCAAAGCTTGAATACTCTCAAATATATTCTATGCATGTATAAAAAAGAATTAACTAGAAAAGTTAAGCTGCTTAAAATTGATGAGACATTAAACTATAATATTATATAACACAAGTGGAAATTATGGACGGAGTCCGTGTTAAAAATCTGAGATTTTCCCAAAACGAATTTTTAATCGTAGAGTGGTGACGGTGTTGGCCCATCAACGGTGGTGGGTCGTGCACGTTTTGTCCCGTTTGGACTCGGCATTGCAACGCATCTCAATCCATCCATTCGAGTAGCTAGCTCTCTCTAATTATTCTCGTACACATGTGTTTTTGCTTCCTTCAGTCAAATATTGATAATAATTACCTGGTTGGATGTGATCTCCTAGTCCAAATTGGAGATGTCTTATCTACCGTACCAATCAAAAAAACTTTATCGTAAGTTCCAATTTAATCTTGAAATTTTTATGGATATAACACATGTGAAATTTTGCACAAACAGTGGTAAATGTGTATAACATCCGTTTTGAAGTTTTCAAACTCAAATTTTATGCGACAATACTAACTTTTTTTAAAAAAAAAAAAAGAAGAAAGCTATATATTTCATGTAGCTCACGGTTTGATTGAAAAAAAAAAAGAAGAAGAAGAAGAAAATTTCTAATTAATACATTCAATTAGAACCTTATTAAATGTTGCTTATACTTGTGACTTGCGTACTCTCAACTTAGAACATTATTTAATAAGATTTTGTGATGAGTTGTATGCAAATTTAGTAGATATTTGTTTGCACACGTTGCGGATGTGCGGTAATCATTTAGGAGCATGGAAATTGAAAAGTATTCAATCATGTCTATATAATAATAATAATAATAATAATAATGTTTTCTTAATCCCTCTGCGTTGAGAGCTCATTGGTTTTTCTGTTAAATTTCCATTAAATTATTCGATGCACAGTACGCTATGCATCTTTTGAAACATAAAATAACTTGAGACTACTTTGGGCATGAGGACATTGATGGAAGGCACTTCATCTATATTACATAATTTATATTGATTTAACTAAAAAATAGAATATCTCAATTCCTTTGCCAAGCTGGAATACTTGACGGCTGTGCTGCGATAGCACTTCTGCAGGCGCAATTGTGACGCGGGGAATTTCAGCAAGGTGATTTTCCACTACTAATGACATTTTTCAACACCATAAGTAGCCCTTCAAATTGTATGCCATCCCCCTTCAGAATCTGATTCTTATAGTTCCGTTGACATCTAAAATCGACTCTTAATTGGTTTCACAATTCAACGTTCCAGCTAAATAAATTTGACTCATTTCGAGTGTAAGGTTACCAAACTTCAGAACATTCTCATTACCAAACTTCCATGGAATGAAAATGAAGATCTCATTCTGGTTCCTCGTCACCAGTGGCTGATGGGGCCATATGTTCTGTTATTCCTCTCTTTAATTCCTTATTCCAGGCCTTGCTTTAACAGTTTTAAGAACACTAGCTAATGATGGGAGCATATGGTCCGTTATTGTAGCTTGTATCTGGCGATCGGTTCGCCACACTATGCAAGCATTGACAAAAAGAAAAGGAAATTTCACGGTTTCGATCAATTATGCTTATACGGTGCATATATATAAAGGAACCATAATTCGAGATAAGGTACTAAAGGTATTCCTAAAATTAGCTAATCCAACAATTTCATATACAAAACACAATTAAAGGCAGTATGAGATACAGATAGAAAGTTCATATATATTTTTTTTCTCACATTTTACAGCAATGGTAGCCTTTGGTTAGATTGAGTATTCGACGGAAATTAAGTCTCTTCTCAAACTATATCGGCTTAGCGCATTCAAGATTTTACTACTCTCAGTGAAAATTAGCCAGAAAAATTGCTATTGCCATCTGAACTAATCTTCTTGGCTTTCAACATCAATATCGTTAGTGTTAGTCTTCATTGGATGTCCCTATTGTTGCCGCTAGCCGTCGCTGTGGCTGCAGATGATAGTCTTTGAGTGGAGAGGCCATAGGAGCCGCTTGTCATCGCTTTCTTATGTGTGTATAACCTTTTTGTGACACCTCGTCTTTACTAAATTTCACCTGCTACCCCCATCTAAAAAAGAACCCTGCTCTCACGTAAGAAAAAAAAAAAGAAAAAAAGAAGAGAGAGAGAGAGAGAGAGAGAGAGAGAGAGAGAGAGGAGGGGATCACCTTGAAATTAACGATGAATAATATACATCTCTTATAACAATGCTAATTTCTTTGGAAAGTTGCCATCCCACTAATTAGTCCTCTATGTATATATATACGCAAGAATTTCTTTAATTCTTGGCCATGTATGACATATCAGCTACTTCACCTACCATAATGGTCCTCTCCTTTCTTCCGTCACATAGGGCCTTAAATAGTTGAATGAACTAAATTGAGAGCATGCATTGTGGCTGAGCGTCAAATTGGCCGAAATGGGCATCTAATCACCTCCCAATCATGGCAGAAACTGTGACGAATGGAAACATAATTGCTGGACCGACAAAAACTGGTGCAAACAAATTGCAATGACCAACTAAGGACTAGCCGATCACAATCACTTTCTTTCGCCGTTGGAAAAATGATTTCAGGGATTTAAACACTTAAGATTAGCCTAAATAGATATAGGCAGACTTGAGATTGTTGGTATAGGTGAAGAATCTCAGGATTGAATTCCCCTTGGTTACATTCAATAAAGTAAGTGAGAGATGCAGAGATTGAGGTGCATGCTGTTAATTCGAGGTTTGCATTAATTCCTCGGTCATCAAAAAACAAATTCAGAAGTTTGCTTGGGAAATTATGGGAAAAAATGGAACTGAAAGTGGACACGGTGAGTTGGGAATCAATGGGGCAGTAGTGTGCCCTAGACTTTTAATTGAATGAGGGCTCTCGTTAAGAGCACGATTGCAACGCAGTAGAACTTTTGTGGGCCTCCTAAAACAGTAATTTCCTTTTGACTCAATTCAATTGCATGTCAAAAGGCTTATCCAATTTAATGGTCCTCAATCAAATGGCGTGGATTTGAGAGGAAATTTTCTGTTAGTGAGGAACCAAATACAACCGGTTAGCAAAAGCAAAGAAAAATATCCAAAAATGAGAGCTATTATTTGGTTAGGTTAGTGAATTTGTTCTAGTGGAATTATTTCGAAAATTTCGGGATTGAATCCAAAATAAACTTCGATTCGAGTTTCGAGATCGAATTCAACCGCAACTGATATATATATATATATATATTAGTCATCGAGTTTGTACAATTTTTGAATCTTGTTGCAGAACCTTAAGCCTCGCTCTAGCATAACTTAATTCCTTTTTTTTATTATTTTTTTGAAAAAAATAGAAAACGTAATCTCAATAAAATTCAGCTCAAATATGGCCCCAACAGTAATTGTTGGACATTAAAAAGCAGTTCCAATGGGCAGGAAAAAGTGGTGAGTCGCTTTTTGTTTGTCATTTCATTTCTTGCTCTAAGCCGTATCAAAGAGTAGAGTGTGCGTGAGATCCCACTAACAAATAAAGATAAGCCAATTGCGAAGATGGCGGGGCAAAGGCCCCAAAAGCTATTACCAAATGCGTATTTCCTTTTCCAACATGCATGTATGTTTATTTGTTTTTCTTGCTGTGTCTGTTTCTTCTCAGGTGAAACTGGGCTATAGCGATTTGTGTTAAAAAATGAGTTGACGGCCAGTAAATAATGCAGCGAAAGCCCGCTTAGACTTATGGGATTTTTTATTTTTTTTTGTTTTTGTTTCTGTCCGATTTAATTGGAGAGGGAGAGGTCTGACGTTCGAATCTGAAATTACATAATTAGTGGCGATTGAGCTAGTAGTTAATGGTTAGACCCGTTGAATGTTGTTACGTTAACTTGTTCGTCCGAAAAATGTATTTGGTCCTCTTGCACGTCACGGTTTATATATAATAAATGCATTCACTCGGCAATATCCTCTTGGAATTATAGGGAACTTTAAATTAACCATTGACGCATTTCCATTTGGGTTGCGTTTGTTGTTTCATCAGGAATGTTTAATTTTGGAAGCAATGGACACCCGTTCGTTTCCACTATCTTTTTTTTTAACTCTTGGCAGCCTTTACAGTACAGAAATATACTTTTAATACTTGTACAGCTCGTATATAAAGGGAGACAATCTTTTATTGTCCCACCTAGTTTATCAGAAATGAACCAAACAAAGCTCTCGGGGTGTCACTCTCCTGCATTAAAGCTGGTCTTTTATATGAGAATGATCGTGCACAACTGTCCAAACTTGGAAGAATAAAAAAATTCTTCTTTGACTAAAAGAGACTTCTATAATTGAAATGCAAAGCAGAATATGATCATCTAGGTCTGAAATGCTCTGGTCAAAGATTCATTCCTGCACACCTCTAACACTTGAATCTTTGTAAAGATAACCAATGAAAGCGCTTACATGTGATACTCTGGCTAATCAAATAGTTACGAATAATCCGTACGTGTGCTTATCTCTTATTTTTAATTCGAAAGCTAAGTGTTTTAAGTCATGGAGAATTCTATCGGTACATTTATTAAAGGTAGCTGATTGATGGGCAGTGAGGACGGGGGCATCCAGCTTAGCTAATAGATGGCCATTGATCACCAAAAGAGAGGACAAGGAGTCGAGGGAACAAAAGTGAATCTTTTTTGGGTTGATACCAAAGTGTTGAAAACAGACATTCGTGGAGATTTTGAGTGCTGTAAACACGAACGAGCTTTCTTTCCTGAAGATTCAGGAAAAGGCGAGAGGCACGCACATCTCATCCTCCAATGGTCGCGTGTACCATTGAAACGTATTAAAGGAGCCTGAATGCATGTGGGTAAGATGCTTGCACTGTGATTTGAACGTCGATTCAATGATGTATACTCCGTACCTCATACGTATCTGTTTGAACTTGGTAACATCGTACCGTGTGGAAAATACTGATGGAATCGACTCTAACTGAGATGCGTGCGAGGATTAGGACATGGCCGGCGCCCAAAACTGTCCACCGGAGCTGGCCCGAGTTTTGTTGGTTGTGTTTTGATATTGCTCCTGAGCCCCCCCCCCTTTTTCTTTTTCTTTTTTTATTGTACATTTTAAATTCGTATGACGGATAAAATTGTTAATCACATTTAACAAAAAAGGCAGTTTTATGAGATGGCAACAAGTCGTAATTTGACTCACCTATTACCAGCAAAATCATCTACGTTTTTCCACTCCTACCATGATCTGCACCAGTTCAACTCGAACTTAAATTAATTGGGTTGTCCTCAAAACAACTAGAAAAATCATCTACGTTTCTCCACATCCCTCTTTTTTTTTTCTTTTTTTTTTTTTAATATTCCCACTTTCTTCTTCCGAAGGAATTATTAAGAGTCTCTTTTGCTCGTGAATCCAAATCGAAGATGAATATCCAGAAAATTTAAAAAGGAGCAAGTGGAGAACCCATAATCGCCACTATCTATAGCTCCATACGTGGATTATCAATTCGCCGGTGTTTGTGACTGTTGGTGAATTGCAAAGGTCATTTCTCAGCTAAAATGTACCGGCGACTTGTAGGCCTTCGTTTGTTTTTTTTTTTTTTTGGGTCATAATTTTTGTCCAAGATTTGTAATCTTATTTTTTCCTTGTGCTACATTTGCCGTGTCTTTGGATGTATAATATGAATTATTTGTCCTCGAAATTAATTTTAATTTAACTTATGATAATTATAATTTAAGATTTCTATACTTTGGAAAGGCCCTTCTATTCATGAAATCAATAGAACCAATGCACCCTCTAACTTAGTTGAAGCTTTCTCATAGTCCCCCCTCTTCGTGTCATTGTTACTGTTCAGTATTTTAGTTATTAGCTCACGTCACATTCCACTTCGGCTCCACTAGCTAATCAGACGAACCGAAACTCGCAAATTGCAATTTCTTCCCACCAAGAAGAAAGAAAACAGCTAATTAATTACAGTGGAATCCATTCAGAAGACCACAACACCAAGGAAGTGGAACAAACATTCTCGGTGATTTTGGTTATGGTGGAACAACAAGTCTATTTAACCACGCAGGAAAAAGGAGGTCATGTGGGTGCGCGGAAATAGACACGTCACTCCAAACATGCACTCAAATCTTTAGAAAGCTGGACTACTTAAGAAATGCATTATATCGACAGGCACCAGTGGCTAATTTTCCCCGTACCGTGTCCATGAATCTACCATTGTACCGCGTTGTTCTATTCTAAACAAAAAGTTGTCACCATGAATCATTCTGCACCTAAACACATTGCAACGGCTGCATTTTCCCACATCCCACTTTCAGGTTCACTCGGTTATAATTAGTTACTTGGAATTTGGAAATCACCCAATTGTACTAAAGCTATATTAGGAAAAATGTCATCTTTCAATATTGAACCATTTTGTATTCGACGATCCAGTATGAATAAATAACGCGACATCGCCGATGAACAAACAGAACTTTATTAATGCTTAGCGGTGTTTAGTCATTAGCACAACAAATGAGCAACATAGACTACAATATTTATATTATATGGTATGGAAATTTTACAATCTATTCCAAGAACCCGATCCTTCAGAAGTCGAAATGCATGCCTTCACTTTCTTTTAGCCATCTGCTGTCAGCCACAAGTGCGCCAATTTATTGATTCTTTTTATGAAACTAAAGCAGCATTTATTTTTATTCCAAACATAGTCAACGCTATCATGGTGTACGTCACTTTGCTTGCATTAACATATAACAATTACGATTTTTCACATATGAAATCAAGATGATTAAAAATATTTTATTTATTATTATTTTTTTTTTAAATAAGAAAAAGAGTTAGTGCTCTCCATTTCTGTCCTTCGTTTTCTATCGTGCAAGAAAACCCCCGTTCACGAAGAGAAGAAAGGAACAGCCGGCCTTAAGCAGTCCTCAGGGAATGAACAATTTTCTATTATTACGACTCTGCGTCTGTCGTGAGAAGCCCAAAGAAAATAATAGCGGGTTGATACAACTTTTGGGCCAGCCTTAAATGGACACCGAAGCTAGTTTCCTCTCTCCCTAACCCACATAGTTTAAGCCCACACATCCAACTGAGGAATGCTTAAAACTCTGGTTTTGGGGATTGGACCCGTATGTAAAAGACATCAAAATCCAGTAGCCCAGTAGCATTCCCGTTTCTTATAATATTCTCTTTAATCTCAGTAGCAAGAGACCGTGCAGCCCATTGACGGAGGTTCCATTGTTTTTTTTTTTTTCCCTCTTTAATCTTAAAACCCTTCGAAAACTTCAGAAAATCTTCGATCTGGTCTCAGGAGCTTAACATCGTTTTTAAAGGTCGTTTCTAACTGTGTCACCCAGACCATAGATGCTATTTTCTCTTCCGTAAATCATATTGATTTTGCTCCTGTCCTTGTCCTTCTACATCTATCTTTTCTTCAATTCACAGGAGGGTAAAGCCTTTAAACTCTATCCCACGATACGTGTCTTGCCTTACTTCTTGAAAAACCGGCACCGTTTCCTCGGCCGGACCACCGACATTTTCAGTCTTCTTCCGGCGTCCGGGCGTCGGAGGGGTCTTCACGGCGAACCCAGAAAATGTTTGAATACATGCTCAAGACCAACTTCCAGAACTACCCAAAAGGTGAGCGAATCACCCCGCTTCTTGGAGACCTTCTCGGCCGAGGAATACTCAACTCTGAAGGAGATTTTTGGAGACTCCAGAGGAAAGCTGCGAGGTCGCCTTCGAAGTTTCGTTATGGATAGCGTAAAGTGCGAGATTTTCATCAAGGTTGGTTCCGATTCTTGCCAATGCCTTAGAAACCAAGCGGGTCTTGGATTTGCAAGACATTCTACAGACGTTTGCTTTTGACAACATTGGCAAAGATGCTTTTACTGTCTGCATATCAAATTGCAGGCAGCTACAAGAGGATTCCAGCGTCCTAGCAAGGGACATACATGACGATTTAGGTCGGGGAATCTCTTAATTCCCATTTAATCGGCGATGCCTTCCTCTTTTCAAAAGCCGTCGTGCAAAAAACTAACGATTGTAATTTTTTTTGCCGTTTTTTTTTTTTTTTTGGGTACAAGAACACCAGAAGGAATAATAGATACGATCAAGAATTTTCGGGCAACATTTTTTTAATCATTAGTCGCGCTTTCTCATCTAACATGGTATCAAGTTGACTAATCACCCGTTTTTGCAATAAGCAATTGAAGTCATGAACGCTCGCAGCAACACCGAAGCAGCAGCCCCTGTCATTTTTCTCGCTTTAGCCATGATTCCAATGTGCCACCATGGTGTGTACACATTCAAGATAGATTGGGCGCTGATAGAAAGTTCCTTCTCGCACAATGCCAGATATTGGCACCCAGTTGATTAAAGTTGATGATGAGATCAGTTGGTGTTTTCATAGAAAACTGGTTCGAAACGACCTAAACGTTGTGCTTAATTTACAGGTGTTTTGGCATGACGAAGATTATCTTCTCAAAAGATGCCATCCTAATGATTGCTATTGGATTGCGAGAGATGACGGAGTTTATTTGAAGGATAATGCTTCTGGCGCTGAAGAGAAGAAGTCCGATCGGCAACCAAGAACCTGAGGGGCACATACAATGCAGCAATTAACAAAGTTGTATGTTTCCTTCAGTAAAGACTGTCAACCAATAAAGCTTCTGGGAAGTTGAAGGTTCAAAGATCAAATCTCTCAAATTCTTACAAAATTTGGAGTTCACTTTTAATGTAAAAACAAAACATAGGTTGTCGCGCACCAGTCTTTGTTCTAATATCTGATTTCAATGTAATAATCAAAGAATATGTAGCGACTAAAATAGTTTGAGTGACTGCTACTAGGTAGGCAAAAGTTTTTGGTTGGTGGAAGTAAGAGTATAAATTTTGTTTTCATTAAAAAAAAAAAAAAAAAACAACAAAAATCTTATATGAAAAAGGAAAAAAAAAAAAAACTTGCATGCTCCAATATCACTATTATGTATGCATGTACACCCATAATTCAATAAAAGCATGTTATGGTAAGATAAGATAAAAGTCTATAACCGTGTGTGTTGTAGTCTTGGATGCAATAATTCATCTTTAGCATACACTTAGAAAAGTTGTGGGATTGTACTTTGGGACTGTGTAAGTAATTTGAAGCATCCGCTTTGGAATTGAAATCACCCACTAGGAAATCTCTTTGGTTGAGAGAAGCTTCTCACGGGTTTCAATGACAGACGCTTAAATAATTCAGAAGAACAAAAATTATAATATGAAGACAATTTTTGGTTGGGTGAAGGGAAGTACAGTTTTTGTTTTAATACCCTAACATAGAAGGAGTTTATTATTAAATACATAAATATATATAAATGAATAAACACTGCAGAGGGCTATTTAATAAACAAAACAAAGGGGTTATTCATGTCAGATTCAGAAGCTTCCAATTTTTGATGGGTTTCTTGTGAGCAGATCATGGGCCGCGTTCATTCTTTCGTGTCACGATCAATCAACTTTTATGACATGCCTCCGTGATCAATGGAGATTCCAAGATCGATGGGATTGATCTGAAATAATTCCCTGATCAAAAGAAGTTTCTGTCACATGGGTAGGAAAGGCCGCTCTCCCACAATGTACGTAAAGCCATAAATATATACCTTGTTTATAGATAACTTGAGTGTTTGTGTACAATGATTTTCTTTTCAATCCAACCTCTGCCTTTTCGCTCCAGTCACACGAACATCTCCCTTCAGTGCCTTTAGGACTTCCTTGGATGCCACCTTCTCGGCTGTTTTCTTATCTGCAGCAGTGGAAGTGTGCTTGAAAATTTCTCCTTCGGCTACGACCTCCACCGTGACGGATGCCTTGCCATTCGTGCAGGAAGCTATGGATTTCCTCCTGTCAAAATGTTGTTTCTGACATAATTCATTCAACTCTCTCACGGGATGGTACCTAATTGTCTCAGGACTAACGAAAGGCTCCAGCAATGGCCTTATACTTTGGAAAACTACTTCCTTGTTGTATCCTGAATCCACAAGAATAGCACCCGCCAGAGACTCTATGATATCCCCAAGCACCTATATAGAAATTAAGAAAATTGCTTTAATGAATAGCTAAACACAAGAGCAATCATAAGGAAGATGGCGATGCTGATAATCACTTGCCTTGGGGAAAGATGCCTCCGATTCCCATCCAAAAGTCAATTCTGATGAATAATCCTTAATGTTTTCTATGGTTTCCTCTATTTGCTTACGGAGCTTTTGCGAGACATGAAGGATGTGCTTATGTAAACCTTCCTTGATGGCAGTTCTTGCATAACAGTCATTATTCACAGAAGCAGATCTCATGTCTGTCAATAATCCTGGTGACAGGCCAGGGTGCTTATTGTACAGGTGCAGGGTAATTAGATAATCCAACACTGCATCACCGAGAAATTCCAGCCGCTGGGTAACAGTTTAAAGCATTGCAGTTCAAATCAGTATTGAAAACAAAGAAAAACTTGTACACCCATTTTAAGAAGGAAACTAAAGCAGGTGGCTAGAAAAAGAAGATGCATATAGCATCAGAGAGTCTCAGGAATAAATGCATTGAATATTGTTGCTGAAATTACCTGATAACATCTGGGAATCTCAGGGAGCATATAAGAGCCATGCGTCAAGGCTTCCAGTAGCAGAGAAGGGTCGGCAAATGAGTAATTTAACAGTGACTCGAAATGGCGGACATGAACATGCTTCTCCGCCTGCACTTGGAAGTGCCTCTGATAAGGTATGTTTACAAAATCAGCCTTTATACCAATCCAGTCCAAGAACAATAAGCCTGCCATTTCACCACCTGTGCTAATGTAAGCACCAATCAGTGCCTCCACAACATCGGCAACTGTTTTGCTCTTCACTTTCCTGGTTCCAGTAATACAGACAGTTCCTGCACTGGAAAGCAAACCCTTGCTCAGTGAGAACGTTCCAGAATTATCACCAGGAACCATCCACATTTTAGGTTCAAATGGATCATTGCGGATAAATCCCTGTCAATCGAAAAATGATAATTAGATCATTATATTGAAACCGCAGGCAAGGGAAGAGGGGGGAGGTCTGGAGAAGGAGGAGAACTAAAAGTAGACAGCTAAAGCAGTGACATTGAGTTGACGGTTCTTTGAAAAAGTAGATTTACCGGAAGTTTGGTTTCACATCCTAGCTTGCAAAGTGCAGCATTAGAGACAATCTTTTCCTTTCTAAAACTGAGGAGTCCCTCGTGGTGGTTTTGATGAGTTTTGAATAACTGCTGACTAACAGCATATTTAAGAAAAGAATCACCGAGTGTCTCCAGTGATTCCAGATGAACTTTCTCTTGGCACCTTCTTGTTGTTATTGCTTCCAATACCTAGGCAGAGCATAGAGTTAGCACAAGTCCATGCAAGGTTTCACCATCTTAGCAAAGTCCAAAAATGCTGTGTTCAGTTTTCAATTGCAGAATATTAGACTTGTAATAGCAACGTTCTTCTCAACTGAATAACTATTCACTAATGATTTTGTAGCCAGAAATTACACGACGATTAAATAGAATTTCGAAATAAATTTCCTCCAGCCCACACCACAAGTAAAACATATTGGCTCCCAGGATTTCTGGGCAGCAGGGGGTTTTATTTGATACCTTGGAGATTGGGATATTGATACTTTGCAAGCAATGACCCAAATGCATCCTCTTCAAGTTGAGAGCAATGAGCAAAGATTCAAGTTGATGCATGACGGATGGGATGAATGTAAAGGAATAGACAGTACTTATAGATATTTGAGACATAAGGATGCAGCAAAGTTCAGGTGGCAGTTCAACGTATGCATTTTGTGATTCTGTAACCAAAAATATATATATAAAAAAAAAAAAAACGATTAGAAATTTTCGGAAAATAAGCCTCGTCAGAATAACAAGAGAAGATATTGCCAGATAGTAACACCTTTCTCTTTTGGCTGTCCGCATTTAAGAAGGTAATTCCGCATGGGAAAAATGTGCCGCCCTTTAAGGAGTAATTGATGTGAAAAACACAATTTGATATCATGCCTGCAGTTTATGGTAACAGTGGATTAGTTATAGACAGAACAATAGCCCATTAACCGTGGGAACAAAATTATTGATAGAAGAGATGCATACCGCAACTCATTGTACTGTCTGTAAGTGATATCACTTCCATTTCTTTGCCTCATAACAGAATTTCCATCCAAATCATCAAATGTACCAGTGATACAATAGACTTTTCCACTATGTGGGGTGTAGACCAAGGAATTATTTAGCATGCATCTGCATGCCAAACCACTTTTGGTCTGCACAGCACAAGCCTTTTCCTTGCAAGTATAGTTAACATGGTCATTCAAATTGGGATGAGGGAATAGCAAAGAAGTAATCCAATCAATGGAATGTTGCAGGCTTGAGTTAAGAGAAGGAAGTAGGAGATAATCAATCTCAAGGCCACTTCCTAGCTGCTGAAATCCACCCAAAAAATCTTCCAGTTTACTCGGATGGTGACCCCCAAGAACCTTAAAAAGACAGACCTGAAACCTTCTACATTTAAGGACCTGCAAACATGAACAAAATGTATTGCCAGCAGAGATTTACAACCTTATCTTAGAATCTTGTATTATATCTGCAAATCAAAAAAAGAAGAGACCAGCAGCGGTACCAAATCTGCTGTAAGATAAATCTCCCCAATGTACTTCCACTTTACATGTAAAACGCCTCTATCAACGTCCAAGTTGAAATTCATATTTGAAATATCATTTTCAAGTACACTCCTCACAAGCAGCAGAACATCATGAACAGGAATATCGTGGTCAAAATTCTGCTTCAGTTGAATTAAGTAGCAGTAGTACTTTGTATCTAAGTTGTCTTGATTAACCAGCTCGGGTGGAAAGTAAATTGGCTGCTCATCATTGTATGGCTCTTCTACTGTTCATTAAAAAATTACAAAATAGTAATTAAGAGTTTCACCAAACATGCATTTTCAGTAACAAGCACTCAACAGTGACTCTAGATGATAAAAGACTCCTGCAGACCAACTGATAATATAAATATTTTGACATTATAAAGCCAAAATCAATGAAAGAAAAGTCTGCAAAATAACAGTTACCGATTTCTTGGGCAGCAGCTTCTTCTACAACAATACCAGGAAGAAGATTATCTGTTAAAGCACCTATTCCGTGGAGTTGCCTGCATGCTTCAAGGCATGCTTTCTGCTTTATGGTGTTAGCATTCCCTTGTACAAATATACGCTGTATCGGGCAGCTCTTAGGAAGATAAAGGGTGCAAGACCCCGTCTGCTTATCTACAACACATCTCGGACCAGGTTTAAAGTACCTATATAAAATATCATATAGAGAGATATAAGTAAGTCAGCATACTCATTATCCCAAGTCAGTTTAAACAAGAAAAAGGTCAGCAGTATTCACATCAAAGGATATTCGTAACTAACCCATCAGAAGGCAGCCGTGAGCAATAGAAATATAATAAGCCAACACTGGAACTGAGAGAGACAATTGCTCCAGTGCTTTCAACTTGGTAAGTCTCATCATCAGAAAATGGAAGGGGTGAACATGGAACAGAATCATGAAGAAGAGCCTCCCTTCTCATTATATTTCCACTGGCAATATAGTTCACTAGTCGATCGCATGTGGAAATATCATCACTGTAAATGATCAATAAAAATACTAATGCATTAAGATGGCAATAGTAATATAAATCTCCTAATCCAGTGTACCAAACAGGAAATTAAGGACCTAAAGTTCTTCACTGCAACACTAGACTCAAGGTTGTTTTACCGGAGGTGCTATGCTGCTAGTAAATTACCTCTTCACCATTAATACATAATCAGAGTTCTGCATTCTAGCTCGACCTCGTGATTGTATGAAACTGCTAACTGTGTCTGAAGGGTCAAACCTTATTACCAAGTTACAAGTCTTTACGTCTAAACCTTCTTCCAGAATTGACGTTGCTACAATAACATTCACCTGCAAGCAAGCCATTTCTCATTTTTAACACAAGTAAATTCATAATGAGGGTCTGGAAGGACTTCTTACATACCATGCCTGTACGAAATTCTTCCACAATTTCATGCTGTGTTTTCCTTGTTTGGTATTGCAAACCCAAGTTATGGCCTGCTATGTGCTTTGTCTTCCAGCTGCTATTATGCTTTGGAAGCAACTCATTCAAGAGAGATTGGAGGACAAGGGTTGTAATCACCCTTTGCACAAATATTATAGATCTTATATCCTTCATGTCCCTGTGGTTTAGACACCAGAAGAATCTTAAGCACTAACTGATCTTTAGGGAAAAAGGTAAACATCTAAACATTAAGCTCCAATTAGTGACAGTTATATTTCACAAAGGTAAATAAAAAAAACACACAAACTCACTTGTATTCAAGAAGAGACCTGATGAGGCATAAAATTTTCGGTGTCAGCAGCCCCGCACTAACATTGGCCTCAACATTATCACCAATGGACAATTCTGTAAATAAAAGTTCTAGCAGAAAATGCAAAAGGAAAGTGAAAATATAAGAAAAGAACAAAGTCAAAGACTATAAAATTCCCTCACCGTGTTCACAAACACTTACCTGATTCCATGCAACTTTTAAATGCAATTGAGGCATCCAAACTGAATTTTCTAACTTCTTTCTCGCCATCCACATGTGATTTGCCCATGCCGCTATTATAGCTTGATAAGATCTCTGCTGCCTGTTGAAGAAATGAACTTGGTTGGATGATTGCTACCATCTTACGGTCAAGTACAGAAGAATATGTCAACAAAGAAAATACCTTAAAGGCCAACCAAATGCCAAGTTCATCCAAACAATATATCAAAGTTGAATATGTTCTCGAAATTTTCCGGTTTACAGCTTCTGCAGAGCAATGGTCATGACCTGATTGTCTGAATGAGCATATGTGCTGCCAAGCAATACTTCATATGTCAATACCTCAAAGAAGTAGTAAGTCTAACCAAATCAATGTAGCATTCTACAGAAAATTAGAAAGTTCCCACACACCTTTGCCTTCAAAATTTTCAATTTTTCCTCGAGGCATTTACGTACAACAAATGGGATCTCCCCTTGCCGGTAAAATCTGAACTTGGGGGTTGAAAATGGTATAAACCCGGCAAGTATAGATTCATTCTCACATGTATACACCTTCGATAGAAAAGGAATTAATGGCACAAATAAGAAGAGATTAATGCAAGGTACATATAATCATGTTTTGAGGAATGATATTAGAAATTAAATAGTTTTCACAGTAATTAAACAACATGTAAAGGCACCAGAACATTATCTGGGACAATAAATTTCACAAGAACTGAGAAGCAACCTTTGAAAACATAACATTCTCAAGCTCATGAATCTTTTTCCAGTAGTCTAATTCTGATTTTGCACCTACACGATATAGGAAATGAGTTTTAGTTGAAGCATTGAAACAAAATGCAACATTATACAATATGCAAATAAGATCAAGCAACAATGTAATATGATCTGACAACATACCCTTTGACTTTATGGGAGAAGCTGTCATCCCTAATACTCTTGGAAGACAGCAGTTCTTCATACTCAACTGGGGGTGATAGAACTCCTGCAAAATAGTTAGGACATTGATCATTGATAGCTAAGTAAAAATTTCAAAGGCAACGCTATGCCTCACAGTCTATAGCCAATATTTGCCGCTAGCAAAGCACCCAAGCAGGGCTGCAGCCCTTACAGACTCACACGTCTGTTCACCTCTTCAAATAAATCAATCATTTGTCTAAGCATTTTTGCGCATTTAATATTTGAATTCTTGAAACAAACAACAATCATACACCATTTACAATTTTGGTCATCTAGGCATCTTTACACAACCTTTCTTGAGATCTCCTGGCCATTTTTGGCAAAATTCAAAAACAGAGAAATCAGTTCAAAGTACTTGTCTCTTTATTGGACACAAGGTTTCCTAATCTTTCGATTTTTGCAATCAATGACAAGATGTTATCCTCCAAAAAAATCATACCCTGCTGCAGATTTGAGAGGTGGGAGAGAGGGCTCACCTTCATAATGCGGGCATAAGCATGATTACCACGGGCATGATGGCATTCATCTACTACCAAAAGCTTAATCCATTCTAGCTTGAAAAAGCAATGCCTCAAGCCATCTAGCAAAATTTGTGGGGTCATCACAAGCACCTAGAGGCAGTAAACCACAGTTATTGCCAATAGCAAAACCCATGTGCGGCAAATTTCCATAAAAAGGAAAGCACAGAAATGTAAGGACTTTCCCTTATGGAAATCAAAAGAGGCAACCTGATGTGCAAGAGCGAGAAAGATATATGAACACTCATGTGCAAAATCTGTGAATTCATCATCTTCATAAGAAGTATTTTGCAAATCAGAAATTGGCAGAACATGAGACAATATAAACAAACAGAACATGAGATCAAAGCAAAAATCTGACAAACGACAATGAAGCAGCTGACAAAAGTGATCACTGTTATTGTAGTTCACGTGTTCAGTTGTCCAATTAGAGTCTTGAGAATCTACCTCATGTTTATCTATTTCTCTCTTCCATGTAGCTACATCCCAGAAGTCCACTCCCTTTTCTCCCCAATACGCCCCTACCTCCAAGTCGGTGTGCCTCTTCACGACTTCAGCTTGCTAGTAGTTACAAAGAACAGGATGATTGAGCACAAAGTTTAGTTAATGGCCACGAAAATCACCTTGAGAGCCCGCTTTAATCACATTAAATTTTCATACTTTTGAGGGCGGTAATTAAAGACTAAAAAGAAGAAGAAGAAGAAGAAGAAGCAGATACGTATTCATAAAAGAAATGGCATACCTGGTGGACAAGAACAACTTTGGGGACCAAGAAGACAGCAATGGAAGGCAATGGCTTGCGGAGGAGGTAGGCATAGCTGCGCAGGAGCATTACGGCAATCAAAGTCTTGCCCGCACCCGTCTCCAAGAACACTAACGTGTTATCATTCATTGCCTTCTCCAAGGCCTCAAGTTGATAGCTGAAAATATACCAACAACAACAAAACACAATACAAAACACCGGAGAAAATATTCTCAGCCTGAAAACAAGAAGAACATTCCGTGGAATCAAAACGGTTAAGGGTTACCTTCTTGCAAAGGGCAGAGGACCATCAGAGGGATGCGGGGCTGCGTCTACTTCCACATTGATAGACTCCATAGCTGTTCACACGATCAAAAAGTTGAGTTCTTCGTTACACGGCTAGCCTTTACTTGTACTGCCAATCTTTCCAATTGAGCTTTTAGTGACTAGCAAAAGGCCTGCTCTCTCTCTGCTCTCTCTGCTCTCTCTCTGCTCTCTCTGCTCTACCTCTGCTCTCTGTTTGTTTAAACAAAGATAAACAGTACACGCGGACCCAGAAGCTGACGAGAAGTTTAACTTGTTGGCGAAGGTGCTTCGTAGATTTTGACCATGACGACGGCAAAAAGAGCTTCATAACGCCAACCGTACACACGGACGCCCAACAATTGGGCAAACCACCACGCGCCCTGGCGCGTGTCCCCCTCCCCTCGTAAAATCTTCCGAGTCGGGAACTTCATAGGAAATTTGCAACCGTGTAAAAATAAAAACAGCCGAAATTTTAGGTTTACGCCGAATCAAAATAGAAAATTTAGATTAAGATTCCTTTTCCATTTCATTTTCAGTATAAATTCCAAATCAATTTTTTTATATATAATTTTAAACATTTTTAATTTAGATTTTTAAAATTACAATTATGCTAGTTGTATTAGACCATAAATAACTTTAAATTTTGACTTTAGTTTTTTTTTTGTGGAGTTTGACCATGCGAGTTGGAGAGAAAATCTAAACACTAATTCGACGTGATCTTTATACTGAATTTCACTCAGAATTTTCTTTTTTTTTTACAAAAAAAAAAAAAAAAAGTCTACTTGTACACCATTGAAGACTACATTGTGAAACTAAATGCGCCTTATGGGGTCATATTATTTAAACCCAATTCCAATACGAATTAATAATCTTTGTTGTGCTTTCATAACCGTCAAACTTCATCAATTGGGACTGCTAAAATCCCGACGCAAGTCAAAGAAAAGACAGCAAATTTTTGGGTTATTTTCAAAATAAAAGTAACAGATAGTCTAATAATTATTAAATTTAAAATTTAAAATTTTTATATTTTATTTATTGAATATGAGTGAGGCCAGTTCCCTCTCTCTCTCTCTCTCTCTCTCTCTCTCTCTCTCTCTCTCTCTTTTCTATAAAACAGTAATTAGTAAGGGCTTTACCAATTATTGCTGACGTTCCCACTCCCTCCGCTTTTCCGAGCCTCGACGTCCCCAAAGCCTCCGCGCAATTGAGATTAATTATTGAAGAAACCTCCAAATTCAATGGGGCTCTTACTCGCCCACCCTCTCCCCACTCGACCCGTCTTCCTCCTCGAACTGCCGGTAACACTAATTGCGTTTTGATCAACACACCCAACTGTTTTCTTGCTTTGTTTGCTGTCTTAAATGTTAGGTGCTTCAAGAGGCTGTATTTCCAGAGGGTGATACAGAGATGGTACTTGTGAAATTTCCTCGTTCGTTTACCACTAGTGAACGATTTACCACTCGTCTACTGGCTCCTCGTTGGTGAAGTTTGTAGCTTTAGTCCGAAGTGGGAAGCCAAAGACAGAAGGGCCCAAAAGAAGAAAAATAACTGAAAGAGAGAAAAAAAGTAAGATGTACCCGCGTTCGAAACACTTTTTGGTGGTCCATTCTATCGAAAAGTGCTTACTATTATAATCCCAATCGTTTTCGCTTGATTGGTCAGAGATTGTGATTAATGGGGGAGAAGGGGTCCACGACGGTTACAAATTTGTGCAGGAATTCATGATCTTGGGGTGGATTGGAAGGGTTTTGATGACCCCACCACCATTTTCTTGATCCGAAACAAATCTTGATATGTCATAGAAATAAAACCAGCCAGAAGTTGAAGCCAACGGGTTGCGCAAGCCATGTAACGAGCCATAACTTGTGTTTCGCCCGTGTGACTCAATCTGCGTACAAGAAGAAGTTCGAGAAGCGAGGGATGAGAAGATAAAAAGAAAAAGAATGAGAGTGGAAAAGAGGCAAAGAGAGTGGCGCTTTACCTTCCCCAACTGATTTTGCTGGGTCTGGGCCGAACAGTTGGGTCGGATTGTTTTTATTTTTAGTGGATCCATTTGGGCCATACAGTAGGTGTATCCCAACTTTTTTCCTTGAAATGTATAATCTTTATTGACATGATTGGTTTGTATAATCTTTCTGGATACGATACAAACCGACGAAGAAAAGTTATACAAATCAAAATTGTATTTTATACGAGGCTATATTGGGCTTATATATTACTGATAGGCCTCATTGGGCCTAAGCTTCTTTTAGTGGATCTGGGCCAAGTCTGAGAATCGGAACAATTCACGGGGAAAAAACGTATGATTTTATTTACTTTATTGGTAGTCTGGTAGTAGTTCTAAGATGTGCTAAACGAAGCCTGCTTCCTGTTAGTAAATTACGCTATTGGGACTTTGGGGACTACAAAGCTGAAAGGCGGGCTCTTTCATGGACGACCAAATATAAGATGGTGTAGTCTTGTAATCTTTTGTCAACAATCTCTTTTTGAAAGGGCCACGGCTCCTGTTGTCCAGTGTTGTTTAGCAAGCCTTGGGAGAAACCAATGATCCAGGGAAAAGTTTGGAAGAGAAAAAGAATCAGTCACTCAGATCCTCCAAGTCCACACCCATTGACAAAATGGATGAAATATTAAATTTTAACATTGTTAATTGAAAGTAAGTAAGATTCTAAATTGAAACCAAGAGCCTAATGCTTCTCATTATGTCACACAATTAGCAGTGTTTCAAGCAAATTCTTCAATTGACCAGACAACGGATTTGCGGCTTCATAAGTTCAATTTAACGATTCTTAGCTGTATTTTGGCAGGTCAGTTAACAATACAGAGAGAGATGAGCTTCGAAAAAAGTGTTGCTAAGACCAAACAAGTAAGCCAAACGTACTTGACCTCAATAGTCAATACTCGAGACTACTGAAGTTCACACAAATTTCTGAATACCACCCGCCCACAACCTGACAGCATTAGGCCATTCCATCACCTGAATTATTGGAAAACCATGCTCCGACATGCTGGCAAACATGATCCTATATAAACAAGAATCGAAAAGCCGATCAAGTGCTCCATCCAAAAAACATCCAATTCCTGTTCTACGAATTTATATCTCAAATCAATGATGATCAGAAGAGTAGAATTCTCTGCACCTCGCTACTCATTGGAAAGTGACTTTCCACGAAGACAACCCCCCTTGTCCATCAAGATCATGTACATTTCAGTAAGAAATTCTTTCACACAATGTCGGCTTGCACCCAATTCAATTCTTGCTATTGTTGCCTCTATCGTGCCAGCACTGGTAAACTTTCTTGAATTGAAAGTATCAAGGCAAGGCAAGGCCTATTCGGCATTCGATACACACCCAAAAACCATTTGGTTCTCGGTCGCTTGTCTCTTAGCTTTTTGCTTGGCACGTAGCATTCAGCAAATGCAATGTTTCTGTTGTCATCATTCTCCACTCTATGCCTCTGCATTGAGCCATGCTACGATCTTGTTCGGTTCACTCTCAATCGCGACTCTGGCATCAATCATCTTTCCAAGCTCAATTCAGCCATTTTTGTATGTGATATGTGCATTGCTTTCAATGGGCGAGGTCTTGAAATGGTCCAAAAACTGCTCTTCGTTGGATTGCTACGTGCGGTGTCACCAACTGTGGTTGTACAAAGAAGCACACTTCCCGCGTAATCCTTCGCAGCAAACTAGGACAAAAGAGAATGTACTCAACGCAATGTACCTTGAGGGAAGTCTTTTCCCCTTTTCTTTCTTTTTTTTTTTTCCTTGTATACTATATAGTTTAGGATTAGTAGTGTCATTTCTCACCCTTCCATAACTTTATTATTTATTAAAAATTTCAATCAGAAGTTGTATTGAAAAATTAATTAATATTAATTATAACTAAAAATAAAAATAAATTTAATATAAATAAAATTTATCTATTATTAATAAAAAATTTCATATTATTTTGTATATTTAATTTGTAATTAAAAATTTTATATATTAAATATTTTTTATTAATTGATTATAAATATTAAATATAAATTTTACATTCAAAATATAATTTTATATAAATATTTTTTTTTATTATTTTTTTATACTCTCTTAAATTATAAAAATTAGAAGGGAAAAAGCACATTATTCCTTCCTTCAAATAAATCATTATTTTTTACATAAAACAAAAGACAAAAGTGTAAAAATAATGAGTTTGATAAATGAATATAATGAATTATGTCCCCCAAAAAGGAAAAGCACTATGTATAATCGACACGAAAGGAAAGATAAATCCGGAGCAATAAATCCTTAAATTAATGAGTTAACCAATAAAGATAAAGCATTAGGTACAATTGACACAAAAGGAAATATAAATCCAGAGCAATAAATCCCTAAACCAAAAATAGCAATAATTTAACTTCCTTTTGTCCTTTACTATTTTAGCCCAATTGAATTAATGTTCCATTGGTCTCTTATTGACTATATAAACTCTCCTTGGGTTTGGGTCAGAGCACACAAACTCTTCGAAGGTTGAACATGAGGAGAAAAAAAGGTGGTAAAGTTTGCATGCAGAGAGAGAGAGAGAGGTAAGAGTGATTATGCTAGAAAAGCCAGCTTCAAAAAAATAGAGTGAAACGAGCGAGAACACACAATATTATGTGGTTCTTGCATCTAAATCGCCGTCCATGATGTGGACGGCCGGGGTTCAACGGTGTGGCCATCACACCCTACACCCCTTTAATTTAGGCGCCAGTATCTGTTGATGAAGTTTCAAAGCGAGGTAGCTTTGAAGCCTCAAAAACAGATTGGCAAACCAACAAGGAAATCATGGTTTGGTGGTTAGATATACGAGGTAGGAGTGAAATATTCCTGAATGAAGTGGTCGACGGCAACTCAAGTATTTGCATGGGTCAGATCTTTCAACCAACCTATGCGGGTTCTGAGGTGTTTTCTTCCCACCACCAAACAATATGTATTAGCCGCACACCTTAACTTCGCATAGCTACTTATTTTTTGGTTCAGGTAATGTTCATCATGTATCAGGGGCTATATAAGTTTCTTTTTCTTTCGGGCTTCTTAGCCTCTGATGTACAAAACATGGAACAGTACTGCTTACAGTCCATAATATTCATAATTAAATGTAACGATTTGCTGGGTTGATAGCAAACTCACCATTCCCGCATCATTTTATTATTTAAATGTAACGCATAAGTTGTTTTTTCTTTCGTACTTGTAATGGGTTGATAGCAAAAATGAGAAAAGATCGATAGAATTCAATATTTTCAAGTAGTTCCCACTCCAACAACGCGTCCCGATAATTGCAAGCAATTACAACATAACCCATTTCAATTTCTTGTTACGAAATAAATACTTTATCTTAGAATGAATGCTGTACGGACAATTTGATATTGATAAGGACTAACCCAACGGGCCTCATCAGATGTCATATTTCCCCGGTGAGTCTTTGCAGGCGTTTATTGCCAGCATGCTTGTGATTTGCAGGCCTGCAATGAATATGCTCCTCGAGATTACGAACAAATATGAGAGTTTTGGTTTCCAGCCAAACTCTATGCGTAGGAGAAATTTTGACGTGGGCTTTGGCTCCACTGTACGATAAACGAATTGATCACATTTTGAATCGCAGCAATTCTCCTCTTTTCTTGAAAACCGTATGGCAAACAAGTTTCAACAATCTTTTCCAAAGAATTGATCTGAATGGCACGGTACGTATTGCCAGAACAACTATTTCTGCATGATTCAACGCTGCTAAAAACCACTTTCAACCAGAGCAGCTCAGAGTCGGGTCAAATTAATCCATGCCGTTTTCCCCCTTTATCCTCCCCACTGTTGCCAGTCCTTATCAAGTTCTTGTGTTTGGTGCTCTGCTCTGTTCACGGCATCTTTAGGCCACACATTTTGCAGACTATATACCCAGCCGTTTTCTCGCATTACACCTCAGTTTCTACGGCTGAGTTACCATAGTGTTTGAAATCCTACAGGCTATCAGCCACTGCACAAAAGGCTAGGTACAATCTGGCCCACCGAACCAGGAAACTTACGATTCTGAGAAACAAATATGATTGTAGAGCGAAATAAGATCTTAGAATCTAACTCAGAGATCAAGATGAAAGAATGCCTCTGAGAAACAAATAAGATTGGCTAGCGAAATAAGATATTAGAATCTAATTCTGAGATCAAGAAGAAAGAATAATACGGTGGTGGCAAATCAATCTGCACGTTCGAGAAGTTGTCCGCGAGGATCCCTAAAGATCATTGATGTTGCAGAGCCACACAAAGCACATAGAATTTGGAATCTTTACCCTCCTCATAGAAGCCTATGGTTTCATCATCCAATGCTAACAAATGGAGCGAGAAGCCTGTTGGTTACACTTCAATCGGATCATCTATTTCTAGCTCCCCTGCTTCCCCGAAGATGCCCGCAAACGTTACCATTAAACACTTGTGGGAATGTCAACGACAGACTACAGAACCAGTTTCAGAAGCTCAAGCGTACATAAAAACTCCTTATCGCCAGCCTCTCTAAGATCAACAAGATATTTAGGTTCACGCTGACAAGCAGATCTTAAGTTTGAGAATGTTTTAATTTTCAAAATCTTAACTGCACATATAAACTATAAAGCTCAGACAAGCTTAGGGCAATTAATAAGTATACATCAGGTGGTCAAGTTTGCTGTTAACATGATAACTTATTCGTTGTGTACAAAAATGGGAGATGGATTTAGAATGAGTTGAAATTCCACAACTCCAAAAGCTTTTGCAACCTCAAGTTCTCACCAGGTGAGGGCCAGAGCGGGGAAGGACACAAGAGTAAGTAACATACTTAACACTGTCTAAAAGCACCACAACGAATATCTTGGAAAGGGACTTTGGTGTGATCATGCCATCAACTTCACTGTTGCCAGCCTCTCTGGGATCAACAAGCACAGAGACAACCATTGGAGATACTGGTTTGTTACTCCGTAAAGTCTCATGATGAGAAAAGCTTCCCACATGTTCTCCAGTAATATTTAGATCAGATCCGGGAAGGGGAATAGGAAGACCATGCAGAGTCTTTCTATTCTTTCCCTTACTCGTGTCAGTAGCATTTGACCGGCGCTCTACTGCACTCTTGGTCACTGATGAAGCAGATACAATGGCTCCTGGACCTGGTGAGGTGTCAAACTGGAACACCTCAGTGCACATGCCAGAGCTCAACAATGGTTCTGGAAAGGAAAACAATCAGCAGCATACAATTTAGATTTAGGTATCAAAAGTGAGACCAAAACATCATGCATCGGTAGAATTTGCACTTCTGAGCAGAAGAACCTCACTACAGTTGATAATAAATGGCCACGCAAGACAACATGTCATGTAGAGACAAAGATTTATTAAATGCACCCATAATCCTGATTTTGTCAAACAGAAAAAAGAACTCTTAGAGCTCCTTAGTTGCATGATTTGCATTGGGGGCCCCTTATTTTTAAACATCTTGCATCTCTTCTATATGCAGTTAAAAAGGTGTCAACAAATTCACAGAGTCAATTACCTGCAAGGCCTTCATGGAACCATTGCTGCAGCCTACCATCAGCTGCAGAAGACTTCAAATGGTACTTTGAAGTGTTAGCAGAAGCAGAAGTAAGGGCCCTCTGTCCTTTTGTAGGACCTTGATGAGACTGAGAATGTCTACCTCCATTTCTTCCAACATCATAATTGCTTCTACTGCTTCCAACATCAGGGATGGCCAAGGCCTGAGACAAGTCTCTGGAAACAGCCAAACCTGTCTCAGTATTTTTATTTCCGTGCGCCTCACGGGATGCCCCAGCTCTCTCACTTGCCAAAATGGAATGAATTATCAACTTGCCGTCTATCTTTACAAGTTTATCATTCCTTGGCACATATAAAGATGCAACAAGCGGCTCACTAGCATTACTGGGACTACCAGAGTTACCTGATCCACATTCAACATGATAATCCGAGCATCCTTTCCTACCTTCCTCACATTGTTTTCTACTACCAATATCAAATCTCCCACTAACAACACCCACGCCTTGATGTGACAGATTTGAATGCCCATTAACAGTCAAAATCCTCCCTCTATGCTGACTATAGAACCTCTCACTGCCAAAACCTACTTGTTGAACACTGTTTGTCCTAAACCCTCCAAACTTAACATCCACAACCGGAACCATCCCACCGAAAAGCAAAATAAAAAACAAGAGACCCAGAAAGCTAACGCTAGCAACCTTCTTAGTCTTACCCTCAGCTTTCTTACTCTCCACCTTTTTGGCCTTTGCTGCTGGAACAGGCTGCTGAGGTTTCAATCTAGGGATTGGCACCAAGGGAACCTGAGAACCAGGTTGCTTGAAAACATAAGGCGCACATGACATCCATGGATAAGCCACCGGCGCCATCCCGAAATACCCAGGGGCGGCAGGCGGGTACATCCCATTGGGCGGTCCACCCAACTGCTGTCTCAAACTAGCATTCTCGGCCATGAAACATGAAATTTTACCATTTAATTCAGCAATCGTAGAATGCATTGCTCTCACCTTCTCCTCCAGCTCCTCCACGTAATGCTTCTTCCTCTGCCTCGAAATGTGGGCGCTTTCCCTGTTCCTCATCAGTCTCGCCCTCCGTTTTTCTTCCTCCTCAGTCACAATTGAATTCGCATTACTCGGGCTCTCCCTTGGGTTCTCAGATCTCCGGCACTTCTGGCTTCTAATTTCTCCACTCGTTTCTTGGTTTTCTTTTTTCCTCTTGGAAACGCAGCTTTTAGTTTTAGCTTCTTCGACTTTAATCTTCTGATCGACCGCCAGATTATCCGAATCAGGAGAATTCGCTTTCATGGTGTTGGACAAACCCGAGCCCGACAAGCTGCTATTTCCGGATCCCTGAGAGGACGCCGGAGAGGATGAATTTAAAATCCTAACGGGATCGGAGCACTGGGCGCCGGAATTACAGCTCCCGGCCTCTGAATTTGGGCAATTGAGGTACTTCCCTACGCCAGTCCCTCGATCGCCGGAAATACCGGAGCTCCCCGACTCCGGCGACCCGTGGCCAGCAATAAAATCACCAGAATACCCATCAGCTGCACCATGGTGAACCGAAACAGAACCGGAATCGAGGGCGGCAGTGTCTTCGGGGAGAAGGAAGGGTTCATCTGTGGAGGGGAAGTCGAGGCTTTCGAGGTCATCGAAGGTGATGTCAAAATCGTAATTATCATCGAAATCCAAGCCCAGATCGGAGGCAAAGTCGTATCCAGTCTCGTTGCAGGAGAAGGGATTCTGTACGGATAAGAATTGGGGATCGAGCGGAGGGATTGGGAGGGAATGCCGATCGTCCCCCGTCGAATTAGCAGGGCTCAGGGCTCGATCCGGTGGCGGCGGATGTTCGGTGAGTATCGCCGGATCGGCCATTATTTTAAGATTAGGGTTTGGAGACGGAGACGGAGACGGAGACAAAAAGGGTGCTACTGCAGAAGAACAGAACGAAGAAAGACGGATTCTTGTTTTTGGGTTTGACGTATTTTCAAACGGAGAGTGGACTGCACGCTCGTCGTCCGAGCGTATAGAAACCTGGAATCTAGCTAAAAAAGCTATCCGTGGCGTAGGTGAGTATCGAGTTGTCCTTTTCAGTTTTTAGGTGCCATTGTTACAACGGCAATCTTGGTCAATGATGCGGTAGATTTATTATATTCATGCAATTGAGGAAAAAAAAAACAAAAAAAAAGATGTGGTATAAATGATGAGACCATGAAAAATTAGTTAAAATAATAAACTTAGTTAATATTAATAAAAAGATTATAATTACTAATTTAAAAAAATTAATTAAGTAAAATTTAATTAATTTATTACTAATGTTAGAAAAAACTATTCAAGTAAAATTTAATTAAGATAATAAATAATAATGATGTAAATTAAACATATTTATATTTTTATAATATAAATAAGAAATTTGTATATACGTTGAAATTTTAATTTTGTTATAATAATAAAAAAATTATTAAAAAATTATTAAATTAATATTAAATATTATAAATTATTAAAAATTTTAAAATTAATTAAATGATATTCTATAAATATTTTATTAATTTTTTCTTAATTTTTATTATGTAATATAAAAGTTTATTATATTTATTTAAAAATTTATTTTTACTTATATTTTATTTAAATAAATAAATAATTGATGAGTTATAAGTGGCCTTTAAGATAAAAGGTTTTAAGTTCAATTCCTACTTAGGGTCAACTAACAAAAAATAAAAAGCAAAAGAAAAAATATGAATTTTTTAACATTTTTTTTTCTATAAATGAAAAAAATATATAATTATTTTTTTAGAATTATTTTTTTAATTTTTCTTAATATAAGTATTTATTTTATACAAATTTGAGATATATATAAAAATTATTAATATAAATTAAATAAATAATAAAATATTATTAAGTTATAATTGAATAATATATTAAAATTTTAATTTTATTTAAATTTGTTAAAAATTATAAATTAATATCAAATTTTATAAATTATAATATTATCATTTTTCTCTCAATTTTAGTAATCTATACTTATATATAAATGTGGAAAAAATGAAACTTAATGTTATAATTATTTTCTTTAAAAAAACACTTCAAAAGGTTTATAGTCTGGTTTGGATATATCCAAAGTCATTTGAAATGAGACTATCGATAATTTTTTTAATCAAGAATAATGCTAAATATCATTAAAAAAAATCATTTCAATTTATTTTGATAATGAAGTGTATAATAATTATTGAAGAAAAAGCAAAAAAAGTAAAATATCCATGTTATATACCTCAGCCAGAACAGTAGCATCAAGAGGAATTTTTTTCATAATATTTAGCATTATTGTTTTAGCAATTACTAAAGAAAAATAATTGAAAGTGTCATTATTACGGGGATGACTACCCAAAAATAAAAAATAAAAAAACTCTCTCCCACTGACACATGTAATTTTTCAGAGTTTGTGTCATTGATGAGAATGTAAGATTATTTTTTAATATAATTTATAATTTAATAAAAAAATTAAAAAAATATTATAATTATACTGGGTGCTAGTGCTAGGAGGAATTATGTGTGGCATGGATATTTAAGAATTTTTTTTTTTTTAATTACTATTATGTTATTTACATGCCAGGTTGCTGTACTGGGGGGGGCTCGTGGTTGTTAACATTATTATAAACGAAATGTTCGCGGCTTTTCACAGACAACAATTCTCGACCATCTCGCCCACCGCCGGTACGGCCGCTGAGCATTCGTATTGCGCAAAAACCATCGACTAGAAGCCAAAAAGGAAGCCGTCTCAACAAGAATGATTGCACGTCTACGCGCGCCATCGTGCATAGACACGCTTTTAATCTCCCTCAACAGCGCGCGCACTTTGACTCCGACGGCGAGACTACGTGTCAGCTGATCAGGGAATGTCAGGCTAAGTTGTGGGCGCCCCCGATGCGATTGGTGGGCCAGTTTCGCTTTTAACCGTACGCGTGTGCAGTAGTGCGTCGGAGAGAGAGAGAGAGAGAGAGAGAGGCGCGTTGATGGGTATGTGAAAATTGGAAAAATGGAAATAAACCAAAGATTTTCAACGATGGCGCGAATCGTGAGGTGACGCGCGCGTTGTATCTGGAAGGTTCTACGCTGTGTGAAGTCACGTTGCCGTTACGCAACGTGTCTATTTTTATATTCTCATTTCTTTTGTCTTTTTTTTTTTTTTCTTTTCACGTCATCTGAGCCGAATTTATTATTTAATAATAATAATAATAATAATAATAATAATAATAAGATGTAAATTATAAAATCAAATGCAAAATCAGGAATCAATTTAATGTCGTCATTTGGATTTAACGCGACAACTTCTGTTATTATCAACTTCTCAATCCTCCGCGTTCGTGAAATGTACTTTAAAAAAAAAAGAGAAAGAAAAAAACACTTTAAAAGGAAAGAAAAAAAAAAAAAAAGCAAGTCTCTTAAAGATGGCCACCCCAAACTTCTCTGTGAACCACGCTTTCCTTTTTTTTTTTTTTTTTTCTCTTTTAGTTGGAGGGAACATGAGCAGCACAATTTCGCCATCATATTCGATACAGTTTTTTTTATTAAAAATTAATAATTAAATAATTAAATATTATTTTGTTTATTTCATCTAATTTCATTTTTTTATTGTCACGCTTTGTGCTTCTTCGTGAAAACAGAGACGGCAAAATGAGGAGTGTGATGGGGTGTCGTTGGGCTTTGGACTTTTCGGCCATTGCATTGCCAAAACTAAAATAAAATAACTAAAATAAAAACCTAAAGGCGAAAAAGCAAAATCGTAAATTAAAAATATTAATGAGAAGAACGCAGATTATAAAATCTGGACCCTTCGTTTTACGTGGTCGGAAGAGAGAGCGAGAGAGAGAGAGAGAGAGAGAGAGAGAGAGAGAAGACCCAGAGACCCCCGAGCCAAAGGGTTTCGATCTCCGTCGTTCTCTCTGTCCCTTTGTCTGTCTGTCTATCTATCTACCTATCTCTTACAACGATGAAGCCCGTGGCTGCCTGACACCCATATCTTCTCTTCCCTTTCTCTGTCTCTCTCTTCAGGGAAGAAGAAGAAGAAGAAGAAGAAGAAGGGAAGGAAGGAAGGAGTTAGAGAAAGAGAGAGAGCCTGGAAAAGGGGAGGTCTTTCATTGTATAAGTGGGGGCCGGGCCATGGACTCAACAGTTACGCAGCAGGCAATCCACGAGAAGGAGTCAATGGTGGATCCCTTCTTGGTCGAGGCTCTTCAGAACCCACGTCACCGTCTCACCAGTTAGTGCTCTTTTTTCTTTTTTTCTCCTGAAAATTGTTTGTGGCTTTTTGTTTTTCTGAAGTTTATTTGGTTTCTTATGATATATTGATTTGTTGGATTTGTGGGTATTTTGTGTTTTTAGTGTCTTGTTTTATGTTCTGGTTGTTTTCTTTTGTTTCGGTCGAATTTTAGGGTTTTATTGGGTTCCTGTTTTTTTTTTTTTTTTGTGAGTTTAAATTGGCGTTAGGATTTGTGTGATTTGCTAATTTGGGAATTGATTTATCTGGAAAATTTTTCTTGATATCAGATCTAGCCTTTAATTTTTTGGGTTTTTTTTTTTTATTTTTATTCATGGGCACGAAAGAAATTGGTGAAAGCCTTGGTTGGCCTCTCGGCTGCTGCAAATGCATTTTTCCTTTTGTTGTGTTTCAATTTATGGTGTTGAAATGCTGAGTAGTACTGGTGTTGAATTCCTACTCTTTGTATTTATGCACGCACTTGTTTATAGGTATGGTTAATTCAGGAATCTTCACTCTATCAAAAAATTTAGATTCGGTTCTCATTATGAGTAGTCCATTTTGTTCCATTATTAACATCTGAATGAACCAAGATTGAACTGGCCAGAAGTGCTATCTAGTAGCTTAGGTTGTTTTATGAGAGTGAGATTAGCACTGGCTGCTGCGTGACCAAGAGTTATAGTTTTGCGTTTGTGCATTATGGCTAAAGTTACATAGGGTATGATTTTTGGTCTGTCCACTAAAATTTGGCTAGGGAATGGTAATTATCATATCTATATTACATATGTGATTTGTTTGAGGGACTGCATGGGATTATCTGTATTTTAGTGCTATAAATCTTGAATTCTGAAAATGATATGCAGGGTATAACAGGGTGTGCTACTCAGTCAGAATCAACCCTTCTATGTCTTCATTCCAGTCATTGTGTTAAGTAGGTTGGTGAATTTTTCAAATGACATCAAATTGTGCAGGGTTATCCCTAGTTCATTTTCATTTTCTAGAAGCCTGTCAATTCATTATCGATGGTTTCAAGACTTTAGGAAAATGATGATTGAAAAATATTTAGTGTGGCTACAACAGATGACATGAAGACCTTTATAGGTTTTATTATTTGGATCATTTAGTTTTCAATATTGCTGCATTGGACACTTTAGGTTTAGGATGGTACTGGTGTAAGGTAAACTGCTCAAAGGTACAGAAAGGATCTTCTAGATTTCCGAGTCCCATACAATTTGATTGTTCTCTAAACCAATTTTACTGGAAGTGGCAGATTAATTTTGTAATACGTATGCATGATTAATACTCATGTCAGACTTAACACTTTTAAGTGTTTTTTCAATACTTGGACATGGTTAGGTATGTATACAGTAGTCATGATATGTCATGATCTGTGGCCAAACTATGGATAGTTTTGACTGCCTACATCCGTTGAAAGAGTTGAAAAAAAAAGGTGTCCCTGTTCACGAGGCTCACATACCATAGGGTTGGGGGAGGGTCAAATTTATGCAATATTACTCTTTTTTTTCACTAAGAGATTGCAATTAGAACTTGTGTGGCGACAGTGGTGTGGTATGATTTTTCATCTAGGTTCTCTTCCTTTCTTTTTTCTTTTATTTTTTGGTCTTTTTTGGGTGGAGTGCTTTGGGGGGGGCACAGAAGTATTTGTTTATAAACATATGCATGTTTGTGTACATATTTCTACCTGTAATTTATTTCGTTGGTTCCTAGACTATTTTTAAATGTTGATATTTTTAGAATATTTTCTATTTGATTATGTTTTGATGAGTGATTTTGCCATCAGTTTACCATGAAATCTTATTGCCTGATGGCCCTTGTAAATGTAACATTCAGGTTCTGGTCTTCCTTTGTTTTTATTTATTACATTGTTTTTCCTTACTTCCTGGATCACTAACATTTGATTTTCTTTATCACTGAATATATTTGTGGCCAGTTTTGCGGATGGAACTTGATATTCAAAGGTTTTTGCAAAATCCTGATCAGCAGCAATTTGAATTTCAGCATTTTCCTAGTTCCTATCTTAGGCTGGCAGCTCATCGTGTTGCCCAGCACTATGGACTCTTGACCATTGTACAGGATAATGGCATAGATGGTATGGCAAATAAAATTCTGGTGAGGAAAATAGCAGAAATCAGATGTCCTGCTGTTTGCTTATCTGAAATTCCTGCTCGACAGCCAGAAAGTGATAAGCCTGAGCAGGTTAAGCTTGTCATCAGACCTCGGCCTAATAAAGGGTATGTGCATGAATCTAATGAATCCGGGGTCAAACGAAGTTCCGTGAGGAGTGTGGAAGAGAGAAAGGAGGAGTATGATAGGGCTCGAGCCCGCATCTTTAGTATCCCTAGCAGTCCTAACTCAGGTGATACAATCTCTCAAACTCCCATGGACAAAAGACATGTAAATTTGCACAAGGATGAGAGTGAAGGTTGCCGAACTTCCACAGTTGAACAAGAGAAAAATGTTAGCATCAGGGATGGTACTTCTCGAGTCGCCATTTTCAGAGATAGGGAGAAGGACCGTACAGACCCAGACTATGATCGAAGCTATGAAAGGTATGGTTTATATGCCATTTTTTTGTGTGCTAGCAGCTCATCAAGGTAGTTGATAGCTCTACAACAAGCTTGTTACCCTTAAATGGTTTTATGCATTCAACACATTGGCAATTTTTTCTGTACCATTGTTGTCTGATTTATGGTGCTTTGCTTGTATCATAATGGACATTCATGATGCTTTCTCTAACTTGTGGTGTTTTAAGCACACAAGTTGTTGGCTCTGTTGCCCTGGTTTTGTATTCCATTCAGTAGAGCTCTGTACCGTTCAAACTGAAATTTTGTGCTGGACTGGTGCAGGTATGTTAGGAGCCTTCCAACTAATCAAAGCTTTAGCCCGCCACCCTTCAATATGCAGAAGGTTCAAGTTTCATTTGTTCAGCATGACTCTGGTTTTCCTCAGCTGGGTCAGATTACAAGGAATCAACCTGCTCTCAGCTACATGCCTCCTCCCACAAGCCCGGTCATGAGTCCCTTTGGTGCCTTGGGATCTAATCAGACATCAAGGGATGCTGCTTATGTTCAATGGCCAACTGCTGCAATGATGTATGCGCATTCATATGACCAGTTTAGGCATTCTGTTTTCCAGGTAAGCTGCAGATTATCTTTTGTTTTTATTCCCTTTTCCTGGATTGAACTCCGTGCCTACTCTAGGGGAAAAAAGAGGGAAGGAGGTTGGGTAGGGGTTCTGATGTGGAGCTTTCACACCGTGATGATTTTGGGAAGAAGCTATGCGTTCTTGGAGGCAAACTTGTTAGAAATTTTCAATTGTCTCAATTTGGTTTAGATGTGTAGGGCCGGCATGTTGTCCTTTATTTATTTATTTATTTTTTTGGTTCATTAGGAGGCTCATTCGGCCATGAGTTAAACAATGCGATAATTCATCACATTTTTATAAATTTCACATCTCCCTCCTAATCCAGAACTTCAAAGGTAGAAGTTTAAGTCCCACTAGGGTGTTGCTTGGGAGATTGGCTCTGAGGGACTAGCTTTTATGTCCTTTTGATGCTTGCAAATGTGTTTTTCTCATATAACTGGGTTTTCTATGATCTAATTGCAGGCTCCATTCTGTCAGCAACCTCTGAGCTTTGATTACTTACAAAACCATTAAACATCAGCTAGATGGGATTTCTATAATGATTATATATAGATTTCTGTATACTTCTAGCGAACTTCCTGTTGGTAGAATTGATCGAGACTCATCGCAAACCTTTTTGTTCCAGTTGGTTTCTGCTTCTCTTTTGTGGACCTTAAGACGAGTAATGTAGTGTGTAATGATGCTACTCTTCAAAGTTCAAGCTGCCTATTACCCGTTTAAGAATCTTTCAAACCTAATTTGATCACGATCCTATTCAACGTCGGGCTGTCAAGCAACCGGCAATAGCCAATGGGTTGTTTTCCTTAGGCCTGACCGGTGGAGTGAAGCTTAGTTTACTTTTTAACAATCTCAACTCCCTATCAGTTGACTGGCAAAAATTTAACTTAATTTAAATTCACGTGGGAGTTAGGTATGAAATTGGGTTAGAAACATTGACAGCTCTGAGTTAATCACGTCTCTCTCACCACCGAATTAAATACTCGAAATATGGGCGTAAAAAACTACTCCCCGATGCCATCTTTGTAGATGGTGCCAGTTGTTTATTCCGTAGTGGGAAACCTACTCTGTCACATCATCTGTTCGAAGTGCCGTGCTTGCAAGATAGTTGTTGGCGACATGATCATATATATGAAACGGATGATATTTGCCTGGATAAATACACTTGAAAATTTTTTTGGCTCAAGTGTAGGCTTCGCCCCCTCCTCATAAAAAGGGCTCTTCAAGTTCTATTTCTCCGACGATGGAATTTTAATGAACAAAAACAATCTTATTTCTACGTGATGCAATCAGTTGGTTTTAAATTTTATCATTACAGTGATTTAGATTCTCGACGATTGCAAGGACTTCGTCCCGGAAACGACCGTACATCTCTATTCCTATAGAGGGAATCGCGCAGGCTGGCAGAAGGTTACTGAGAGCGTGGCTCAGTGGCTATCATGAATGCGTAAAAGCCTTTATGGGGGTGTGTGGTGGGGGTTACGGACCATCACAAAAATCTTCAAACGTTTGGGACTACCCTTAGAATTTAGATCGGTTAAAGAGAGCTCCAAGAGGTTAAATTTTAGGGTTAATCTTACAATTTATGTTGGTTTAAGAGGGTCAATAAGATTTACTTCTTCAATGGCGTCTCTAATTCGAATCCTGGATCAAGAACGGGGTCTAGCTCTCTTCAGAGCCCCACCTGATGAAATGGGGATAAAAAAATTTAAAAAAAAAATAAAAAATAAAAAGAGAGAGAGAGAAGAGCGTATGGTAGGAAAGATATGGACTTGGGTAATAACTCAAGAACTATGTAGACATCTATAACTAGATTTCTTTAAATCAATAACAATAATGGCCCTTTAATTCTTTTAGGCTTGAGGGACTACTAAGATTTAAAAGTGCGTTAAGAATGAAACATGGACAGTTCGAGCGCTATAACTCTCGTGCGGGAGAGATAGGTCCTCTTATCCTTGTAAATGAACCTGCATGCAACTTCATTGGCTAAATTTGCCTATAGTTTCAGAGATCCTGGAAAGAAAACCGGAATGCAAATCTACATTTTTAGCTCTGAGAGGAAGGACAAAGGGAGAGGAATCAAACCCCTCCCAATTCAGACGGTCCCAAAGAATCAGCACACTGGAAATTTACTAATGATTAAAAGCTCCGTAGACGTTAGTTTAAGAATCAAAATTTAAAATAAATAAATAAATAAATTATATATATATATATATATAAAGAAAAAAAGAAAGAAAAAGAAGAAACTAAAAACTACGACTGGCTCAGACCATTGCGCGTGCCACCCTTTATCACACGGGCTATGCGCCCATGTGGCTATGTTTAACGTTTATGCCCCAAAGCTATTTGAATCTCCCAATGACATAGGACCCTTTATGCAGTTCACTTGGTCTGCATCACAACGTGCTCCATTTAAAAAAATATATAAGAAACAAGACTTTTAAAACTATTAGCATGCTTGGTTGCTCTTTAGAAAGAAACGACGAGGACTCGCAATGCCATTTTATTATTGCCATGAGCTCGTATCCTTCCCAATAAAAAAAAATAAAAAAAAACCATCCAATGCTTTTCCCGACAGGGAAAAAAGGATGCCAGCGCACCAGTTTCAAGGAATATGAGGGGAAAGGAGAGGCATTGCTCCAAATGGATCAGTTAAGGATCATAAGTAACATAATCCTCCACCGAGGTGGAGAAAATGAATTGGCAGCTTGGTTCAACTAAAGGAACAGAGAGTAAGTACAATTATCTGGCAAAAAACAAAAATCCAAGTTAGATCATCAGGTAGACACCAGACAGGCCTATCCAATTGCTAGAATCACAACTACCAGTTAAAGGTCAAAGTTTTAAATGTAACATAGAACGGAGGAGTTATAAGGGTCTGATGTGATGACAATCTGGCGAGTAGATGGATGAACCGGCGCCCAAATTCATAATTAAGGTATGTAGGATTCAGATCCATATCCAAGAACCAAGCAGACACAAAGGAAGCAAATTGCCATACTATATGATCCTGAACCGACTTGGAAAAGCTTTAAATTTCTTAGCACCCTCCGAGAGAGAGAGAGAGAGAGCTTTTGTTGCATGCCGATCTCACTCTTGTCCTTGACAGTAAACCAGACAAGTTCTTCACCTATCTAATGCCAGATACAAGTACCATCTAAAATTTGACTTAATTTGACAAACTCATTGTGAAGCAAGGCTACTTCCACTTTGACCAAATTCTCCAAATACCAATACATCCTTGTATGGATCATGTAAGAGAATTAATAGAGAAGCTCAATTCTATAGGAACAGAAAGGCAGTAAAAGAAAGAAAAAATGAATTGAAAGAATTGAGCCAAGATGAATAGGGCACTTGGACCGTATAAGTAGAAAACATGTTTTGAAAAAGAAACACGGTGATTCTCCACAATTTTCCTCGCTTCACCTCTTTTCTGGATGCTATGGTTTGATTAAGAACATGAATAAGGCTGAACAATACAAGAGAATTTAACTGGTGAAATCCGGCATCATAGGTTCATGCAACAAGATACATATGTCTGTTCGTAAAAGCAACAGACACAATTCCAAAGTTGCAAAAGAATATTCAGCTACTTAAATGTTCCGGAGCATTAATCTGATTTGAACATTCTAATGACATCAGACTTTTCTTTAAAAGAAACCCCTCATGCTGGGGTCTAAAGTCTTCTATGGAGACACAAAATGTACAAGAGGTAGAACTCACCTCCACATAACACTGGACTAATAAACAGAATAAACCCCCAAGAGATCAGGACATCGGCGAGAAAAATACCAGATGTGTTAAACAAAGATCCAACATAATACAACATTTCTAGGGAACACATTTGCACATTCTAGTAGTATTTACCCTCACCTGCAAGCACAAAATTCGGATAATTGTTGATCCAGTCCGCCACAAGGAAGCTGAGTGAAACTTCTGGGACAAGAAGACTCTGAAAAACCAGGAGCACTGAGCCGATTCCCAAACTGTCTGGAGATAATACAAATCCTCTACGAAATCCAGATTGACCCAACATTGACCAATGATAATTCTTTCCGTAACCAATTTGAGAAACATTGTTGGTTCCTTCATGCCTGGTATTCGTCACCAAAAGCAGATAAGGGGCATACAGGTTGCTGCCAATAACTTAATTACTCAAGTCGAAGACCATAAATTAAAAGACACCATAAATTGACACTTTTGATGTTCTCGAGGAACAACCAAAGACAGTTTTGGATCTGCAGATGGAAGCCTGGGACCAACGTCTACAAGGAAGATTTCTAGCAACTACAAGACCGGCTTAGCAACACCCACGGCAGACAAGACCCTAAATTAAATTCTCTGATATGACCAGTGGACACCAATTTGACAAAATACCCTCTAACCAAATCGCAGTAAAAAAAAAAAAAAAAAAAGGACCACGGATCATCGGCAAAATTCAATTTTTACCGAAATTCAATCGTCCGCGGTAGGGAACAGAGTGAGAACTTTCCTCCCTCCATTCCCATTCACCGACTCCAAATCCTCGACATACGCAGGAACTGTATTGTGAACCGGTGCTCCCATCCTGTGCACAGGCTGCTGCGTCGGCCTAGCCAGAAATGGATGCTCAAACTGGCCATTTGCGGGAGACCCAAAATGCCCCATCGGCCTATGGTGCTGGAACTGGGGATGGGCAGCCGCTGCGGCCATCTGCTGGTGGTGATGGTGCTGCTGCAGTGCTGCCACGGGCACAAAAGGCAAGAAATGGTCGGAATTCGGCCTACTTGGATGCAAGAAATGAGCTGACACCGGAGAACTCGCAAACAAATTGTCGGTGGTAGCATCGGCAGCCGTCACCAATCCGCCACCACCACCGTTCCCGACACTAGCACCACCAGTAGACAATCCCTGCATTCTCTTCAAATAAAGTCTATACTTCTGCAAATGACTGGCCACGTTTTCTCTAGTCAACCCATCAACACTCATGAGCTGCATTATGGTCTTGGGGACAGCATTCTTAATCCCCAAGTGAGCCACTGCATCCACAAACCTCTTGTGAAGCTGTGGAGTCCACACAAGCCGAGGCCGCTTGAGGGTTCTTGCAGGCTCATCGGCAGCAGCCCCAGAGCCCAAGTCAGCCGAATCAGCAGCAAACTCAGCCGAGTTGGGCTGGGGAGAGGCCAGGGGGTTAGTGGGCGAAGGGGTGGTGGAGGCGTGTGGTGGTGGAGGAGGAGGAGGAGTTGCGTGGTTTTGTTGGAGAGAATTGGTGGTGGTGGTGGTAGCGCGTGTTGGGTTTCTAATATCAAAGGCAAGTGCAAGATCGGGAGTGATTAGAGATTGGGTTAAAGGCATGAGCTCTTCAGGCGATGGGAGCTCTTCCTCCCATTTGGAGAACCAATTTGAGTCATCTTCCCTCATTTCTCTTCTCTTCTCCCTCCCTCAAAATTTGACTCAACACCCAATTCACCAATACTTCTCTTCCTCAATCGGTCTCAAGCATAAAGATTTGTGCTTTTCATGAGGTGTTTAATGGGGGCAACAAAAACGAGAAGAACAACAGGATGGGTTTTCTAATGGATAGAAAATTGAAATAAGAGGCCTTGAACTTGGGGAGCAGAGAAAAAGATCACAGAAAGATGTAAACTTTTAGATAAAGATAATCATTTTCTAACAGTAAAACATGGTTATGTGAGAAGAGACATATCGGTGGCGGTGATGATGGTGGAGAGATAGAATGAGAGGAAGGAGGGGGAGGGGGAGGGGGACGACTGAGGAGGTTGGAGAGAGGTTCGAGGTGGATCTTGTTTTCTTCTTTTCAGCTTTTATTATGGGGTACTGTTGCTGATGCTTTTCTTTTTTCCTTTTTTTTTTTTTTTCACTTCCTTTCTCCCATGATTGTTGGATTTTTTTTTTGGATCTCTGTTTTTATTGTTTTTCCGGGATTTGGGGGTCTCATCCTTGAGAGTGAGTGTTACAAGATTGCAAGATTTTGGATTTCCTACCCAACCAGCAAAACTCTTTCTGCCAGCTCGTGTATTCACGCGCGAGGGTAATTTGAACCGATGAGATTTGTCCGCAGCAGTGCAAGTGATATTTTAACTTGACTGGTATTAGGAAGTCTACCGTCAGAGGTGAAGGGATTCCTCTGTTGCATCCAATTAGCCATTTATGGGGCCTGCAATAACTGAGGAGATGCGTACTGGGCTCAGGTGTACTCGTGCGGGGCTCTCACACGCGCTACATGTCGAAAGTGGGGGTGGAATATGTTATAACAAAGATGGCTTGTGTCCGGGAGTAGAGTGGGGATTAGCCAAGGGATTGGGGAGAGAGCGAGAGAGAGAAAGAGAGAGAGAGAGTGCGTGTGTGTGTGTGTGTGTGTGTGCGTGTGTGTGCGTGCAAAGTTTGGTCACTCTCCGAGATTTCTTTAGGTGGTTCTTGATGGGGAATCAACCGAGTTGGTGTTTGGATGTGAGGATAACTTTTTTTTCTGGGTGGGATAGGTTATCCTCTGGGGTCAAGAAAGAACCACACGAGAAACCCCTTTAATTGAATTGTGTCGATCACAAAGGTACGTTTTTGGGGAATAACAATATTTGACTTTGCACAAAATGGAGCACAACAAATGCAAATACAATGCAGTTTCGTTTTGTTCCTGATTGATGTTGTCCCCCGAGTTATAACCAGCTGACAAGTGGACAAATGAAAATTACAAATGATAAAGGCAGAATGGTGGGGTTGAAACGAAAACCCACAAATGACCAAGACATGAGTTGGGATCGGTTTACTTGTCGGGATTGAACACATGCAGTATAATGGAAAGGGGATAGTTGTGTGGATCGATTTGGCGATGAAAAGAATCGGCAACAACAGCTGCCTGCACAAGGTGCATGCTTTTGTTTTTGCACTCAGCTGTGAATCGCTACTGATAGGACTCGGAGTTGGTATAGCATGTGACCTCCTCCACATTTTTTTAGCCCTGGCCCCTCCAGTTTGGCCCCCATCTACTTGTCTGGTAGTTCTAAACATCGTCTCTTTTTTTTTTCTTTCTTTCTTTTTTTTTTTTTTTAATTTTTATGGTGGGGGAGAGGGGAGATCACACTAAATTACACCGAGTACTACAAAAAATTTAAAAAAAAAAAAAAGGATCCAAAATTCTACGGATTATAATACTCCCGTTCATTTTGAGACGTGTAGGAGATGTTATTGACTAATGTGACTCAACTCCGATGGCTCCACCACCACCTAAGCAATTTCCAGACTGTGCATTAGATCCTTTGATGAGTTCAACTTGACCAAAATGTTAAGTACGATTTACTCGGCAGGAACAGAACGCAGAGACAGAGAGTAAGCAACAAGCCAGCTCGGGGCCCAACTCAAGTACATGTCTACTTTTCCAAAAGCAGGGAAAGGCACTATATAAAAAGATGAAGATAATTAAAACGTAACCAGAAAGTTAATTTGACATTCTTGTACATTGTTGACAAATAGAAAGATTTGGAAACTGCACGGATAGCACGACGGCGAAAAAGATCGCCCTAAGGCCAACTTACCAAACAAGATGCCCTCCAAGTTACGGAGCGTCACTTGGGGACTTACAATCCAAGTTACGAAGTGAGAATATAATTACAACCCCTCTTCGTCCATCTGTCAAATAACGTTTCTTCTTGCTTCCGTTCATTTTTTTAAAACCATAAACCAACGATCTCGCATTTATAGCCTCAAGTAAGTGTCGCGCTCGCAGGCTTCTTCTGGACGCGAGTTCCCTGTTAGATATATGTTTATATTTTTTTATTGTTAATTACAATGATGTGTTAAAAAAAAATTTAAAAATATACAATAATTATTATCGTATCTAATGCGTAAACTTGTGCGTCCGTTGAAATTTTTAACTTTTGCAAATTGCAATCAAAAACAGCCGATATTTTTGACCTGTCTCCACCTTTCTTTCCTAAAGCCTAATCGCATTTAGCAGTGAGGTTTCAATACGCAATCATATAGGTATCTTAGATCGTTGAGTCGCATCGCATATTATAATAATAATAATAATAATATGAATGGAACAGATGAGGTGACAACGATGGGATTAACAACCAAAATCCGAAGGCGCTTCATTTCCTCGACTCCAACCCCAAATATACATAACAGTAGTTTGGGGGGGGGGGAAGAAAAGAAAACAAAAGAAAACAAAAGAAAAGAAAAGAAAAGAAAAGAAAAGAAAAGAAAAAGATTCCTCCCCACCCAATTCCAAATTCCTTTGATTATGTATTGACGCACCCAACGGAACAGACCAATGATATT
>JAFFZT010000033.1:52067-65404 GCA_019804595.1 Bruguiera parviflora | reverse complement strand
TTAAGTAAATCAAAGGCATCTTGTTGTTCTTTACTCCATTTGAAACCAAACTCTTTTTGACCACCTCATTCAATGGTGCAGCTATGGTACTAAAATCCTTAATGAACCTCCTATAGAAGCTAGCCAAACCATGGAAACTCCTCACATCACTCACACTCTTAGGTGTAGGCCATTCTTGAATTGCCTTAATCTTCTCTTTATCAACCTCTATGCCATGAGCAAACACAACATAACCCAAAAAAATGACATGATCCTTGCAAAAATCACATTTCCTCATATTGGCATACAATTTCTTGTTCCTCAAAACATCAAGCACACAATGCAAATGTCCAACATGCTCTTCCAAATTCCTACTATACACAAATATGTCATCAAAATAAGCCACAACAAACTTTCCTAAGAAAGGCCTCAAAATATGATTCATTAATATCATAAAAGTACTAGGTGCATTAGTCAAACCAAACGGCATAACTAACTATTCATACAAACCATGCTTGGTTTTGAATGCAATTTTCCATTCATCTCCTCCCCTCATCCTAATTTGATGATATTCACTCTTAAGGTCAATTTTAGAGAAGTAACACGCACCATGTAATTCATCTAACATATCATCAAGCCTGGGTATAGGATGTCGATACTTAACTATTATTTTATTGATAGCTCAACAATCGACACACATCCTCTAAGATCCATCTTTCTTTCGCACAAGCAACACTAGCACTGCACATGGACTCATGCTCTTCTTTACATGTCCCTTCTTCTTCAACTCATCAACTTGCCTCTGAAGCTCCTTTGTCTCCTCAGGATTACTTCTATACACTGCCTTATTAGATATGGGAGCTCTAAGAATATGATCAATGTGATTTTCAATCCCTCTCTTAGGTGGCAAACCATCTGGGATCTCCTTAGAGAACACATCATTATAATCGTACAACAAAGATGAAATAGCACTAGGCAAAGATGAATCAAGGTTAGTGTTAGAGAAATAAGAATCCTTGTAAAGGATTAAGATCATTTGTTGCCTAACTTGGAAGGAAACCCTAATATCTGCTCCTTTTGCAAACACACTCACTTCCTTCCCAAGGCCATGGTTCACAAATTTCTCCACAGATGACACATTCGCTAGCCCTGGTGAAGACTCCATCCTCCTTAACTTGTAGTTGGCAACTTCCTGATAGTAAATGTCACACAACAAGTTGTTGAGAGCTTCCTTTATTTTCTTTGACCTTGCCCTTGTCATTGGTCCTCGAGGTTTTGCAAACTATCTACTCCCTTGTTGATTTGAGTTGGTACAATATGGTTTCCATCAGAGTTCAATGAACTTGGACTTGTTAAGCTATAATGATTTGCTCATTATAATAAATATAACATTTGAAGCGAACATAAATGTGAATTTTATGATTCATTCTAATAACAAAGTTTTCATTTTAGGGGGAAATGAAGTGAAAGGAAAAAACTTGTTTTCTCATTGATTGAAATCCTTATTTATGTGATTAATCATGAGTCCTAGGTACCTCATGGAATGCCTCATTTGATGGCACAACACATAAATACTTGACTATTAATGAACAAAAACTTTCTAAGTTCAATAATGAACATCTTGATCCCAAACATCATTTTCCATTGCATCATGTGCAATAAAGTGCTCAAATATGATGAGTAGGAAAACTTAGATCCTCTCAAACATATATTCTCTTCATTTAGGATACCATAGAACTTCTCCAGTCTATGAATTTGAATCATCTGTCATGGTTGATAATGAAACAAAAGTTAATTATCAGATCATTTTGGGTTAACAATGCCAGGCAACAAATGGAGCAGCCTTGGTAACTAAAAACAAAGTTATGGGCTCATCCTTCAACAATTTAACCAGCCAAATATCCTAACAAAAGCTAAACATGATCAATGACTCTATTGCTTGATGGAGTTCAACGAACTTGGTCTTGCAAAGCTATAATGATTCTCTTGATATAATAAATATAACATTTTTGGCCAAAATAAATGTTATTTTTATGATTCATTGTAATAAAGAAGATTTCATTTTAGGGGGAAATGAAGTGAGAGGAAAAAACATATTTTCTCATTGATTGAAATCATTATTTATGCGATGAATCTTGTGTCCTAGGTACCTCATGGAATGCCTCCTTTCCTAGCACAACACATAAATTCTCGACTATTAATGAACGAAACCATTCTAACAAATGCTATTCATGATCAATGACTCTATTGCTTGATGGAGTTCAACGAACTTGGTCTTGCAAAGCTAGAATGATTTTCTTGTTATAATTAATAAAACATTTTAGGTGAACATAAATGTTAATTTTATGGTTCATTGTAATAAAGAAGATTTCATATTAGGGGGAAATGAAGTGAAAGGAAAATCAATAAGGAGTTGTGCAAAACATATTTTCTCATTGATTGAAATCCTTATGTATGTGATCAATCATGAGTCCTAGGTTCCTCATGCAATGCCTCCTTTGCTGGCACCGCACATAAATACCCTACTATTAATGAACGGAACCATTCTAAGTTCAAAAATGAACATCTTGATCCCAAACATCATATTTCTTTGCTTCATGTGCAATAAAGTGCTTAAATATGATGAGTAACAAAACTTAGAACCTCTCAAACTTACATTCTCTTGAATTAGAATACCATAGAAGTTCTCCAGTCTATGAATTTGAATCGTCTGAAAAGCTTGATGTTGAACCTAAAGTTAATTATGGGATCATTTTGGGTTAACAATGCCATGCAACAAATGGAGCGGCCTTGGTAACTAAAAACAAGGTTATGGGCTCATCCTTCAATAATTTAACCAGCCAAATATCCTAACAAAAGCTAAACATGATCAATGACTCTATTGCTTGATGGAGTTCAATGAACTTGGTCTTGCAAAGCTATAATGATTCTCTTGTTATAATAAATATAACATTTTCAGCCAAAATAAATGTTAATTTTATGATTCATTGTAATAAACAAGATTTCATTTTAGGGGGAAATGAAGTGAAAGGAAAAAACATATTTTCTATTGATTGAAATCATTATTTATGTGATGAATCATGAGTCCTAGGTACCTCATGGAATGCCTCCTTTCCTAGCACAACACATAAATTCCCGACTATTAATGAACGAAACCTTTCTAAGTTCCATAATGAACATCTTGATCTCAAACATCATATTTCTTTGCATCATGTGCAATAAAGTGCTCAAATATGATGAGAAACAAAACTTAGAACCTCTCAAACTTACATTCTCATCATTTAGGATACCATTAAAGTTCTCCAGTCTATGAATTTGAATCGTCTGCGATACTTGATGCTGAAACAAAAGTTAATTCTAGGATCATTCTGGGTTAACAATGCCATGCAACAAATGGAGCAGCCTTGGTAACTAAAACAACGTTATGGGCTCATCCTTTAACAATTTAACCAACCAAATATCCTAACAAATGCTAAACATGATCAATGACTTTATTGCCTGATGGAATTCAATGAACTTGGACTTACAAAGCTATAATGATTCGCTTGTTATAATAAATATGACATTTTAGGCGAACATAAATGTTAATTTTATGATTCATTGTAATAAAGAAGATTTCATTTTAGGGGGAAATGAAGTGATAGGAAAATCAATAAGGAGTTGTACAAAACATATTTTCTCATTGATTGAAATCCTTATCTATATGGTCAATCATGAGTCCTAGGTTCCTCATGCAATGCCTCCTTTGCTGGCACAACACATAAATCCCCTACTATTAATGAACAAAACCTTTCAAAGTTCAATAATGAACATCTTGATCCCAAACATCATATTTCTTTGCATCATGAGCAATAAAGTGCTCAAATATGGTGAGTAACAAAACTTAGAACCTCTCAAACTTACATTCTCATCATTTAGGATACCATAGAAGTTCTCCAGTCTATAAATTTGAATCGTCTGCGATGCTTGATGCTGAAACAAAAGTTAATTATGGGATCATTCTAGGTTAACAATGCCATGCAACAAATAGAGCAACCTTGGTAACTAAAACAAAGTTATGGGCTCATCCTTTAACAATTTAACCAACCAAATATCCTAACAAATGCTAAACATGATCAATGACTCTATTGCTTGATGGAGTTCAATGAACTTGGACTTACAAAGCTATAATGATTCGCTTGTTATAATAAATATAACATTTTAGGCGAACATGAGTGTGAATTTTATGATTCATGCTAATAAAGAAGATTTCATTTTAGGGGGAAGATTTCATTTTAGGGGGAAATGAAGTGAAAGGAAATAACTTATTTTCTCATTGATTGGAATCCTTATTTATGTGATTAATTATGAGTCCTAGGTACCTCATGGAATGCCTCCTTTGCTGGCACAACACATAAATACCTGACTATTAATGAACTAAACCTTTCTAAGTTCAATAATGAACATCTTGATCCCAAACATCATATTTCTTTGCATCATATGCAATAAAGTGCTCAAATATGATGAGTAACAAAACTTAGAACCTCTCAAACTTACATTCTCATGATTTAGAATACCATAGAAGTTCTCCAGTCTATGAATTTGAATTGTCTGAAAAGCTTGATGTTGAAACAAAAGTTAATTATGGGATCATTTTGGGTTAACAATGCCATGCAACAAATGGAGCGGCCTTGGTAATTAAAAATGAAGTTATGGGCTCATCCTTCAACAATTTAACCAGCCAAATATCCTAACAAATGCTAAACATGATGAATGACTCTATTGCTTGATGGAGTTCAATGAACTTGGACTTGCAAAGCTATGATGATTTGCTTGTTATATAAATATAACATTTTAGACGAACATGAATGTGAATTTTATGATTCATTCTAATAAAGAAGATTTCATTTTAGGGGGAAATGAAGTGAAAGGAAAATCAATAAGGAGTTGTGCAAAACATATTTTCTCATTGATTGAAATCCTTATTTATGTGATCAATCATGAGTCCTAGGTTCCTCATGGAATGCCTCCTTGGCTGGCACAACACATAAATTCCTGACTATTAATGCACGGCACCTTTCTAAGTTCAATAATGAATATCTTGATCTGAAACATCATATTTCTTTGCATCACCTGCAATGTTCTCCTCAAATACGATGACTAACTCAACTTAGAACCCCTCAAACCTACATTCTCATCCTTTAGGATACCATAGAAGTTCTCTTGTCCATGAATTCGACTCGTTTGTAATGCTTGATGCTGCAACAAAAGTTAATTTCATGATCATGATGGGTCTACAATGCCATGCAGCAAATGGAGCAGCCATGGTAACTAAAAGTGAAGTTATGGGCTGATCCTTCAACAATTTAACCAACCAAACATCCTAAGAAATGTTAAGGATGATTAATGACTCTATTGCTTGATGGAATTCAACACACTTGGACTTGCAATGTTATAATAAATCGGTTGTTACAATAAATATAATATTTTGGGTACACAGAATTGTTAATTTACCGACTCATTGTATAAGATAACAATGATGAGACCAAGTGTGCAAAACATGAATTTGAACCACTCAAATAGGATGACTAACAAAACATAGAACCCCTCAAACTTACATTCTCGTCATTTAGGATATTATAGAAGTTCCCTAATCTATGAATTTGAATCATCTGTAATGCTTGATGTTGAAAGAAAAGTTAATTTCAATCTCTTTGTGGGCCAACAATGCTGTGCAACAAATGGAGTGGCCTTGGTAGCCAAAAATGAAGTTATCAGCTCCACCATCAACAATAGAACCAACCAAATATCCTAAGAAGGTCAATCACTCTATTTTTTGATGGAATTCAACACGCTTGGACTTGCAAAGTTATAATGATTCACTTGTTACAATATATATAATATTTTGGGTAAACATAAATGTTAATTGATCGACTTATGGTATTGAAGGAAGTCCTCTTTTCTGGAAGAAATGAAGTGAAAGGCAAATCAATAAGGAATTGCACAAATAATATTTACTCATTCATTCAAATCCTTATTTATATTATCAATCATGAGACCTAGGTTCCTCATAAAATGCCTTCATTGCTGGCACAACACATAAATACCTGACTATTAATGCACGCAACCTTTCTAATTTCAATTATGAACATCTTGATCTAAAACATCATATTTTGTTGCATTATGTGCAAAGATGTGCATAAATAGGATGACTTACACAACTTAAAACCCCTCAAGCTTACAATCTCATCATTTGGGATACCATAAAAGTTCCTGGGACTATGAATTTGAATCATTTGTAACCCTTGATGTTCAAACAAAAATTAATTCGAGTGTAATTGTGTGTCAACAATGCCATGCAACAAATGGAGCAGCCTTGGTAGCCAAAAACGAAGATATGGGCTAATCGTTCAACAATTGAACCAACCAAACATCCTAAGAAATGCTAATGATGATCAATACCTCTATCGTTTGATGGAATTCAACGGACATCCACTAGGAAAGTGTTACAATAAATATAACATTTTGGGCAAAAATAAAAGTAAATTTTATGACTCATTGTAATCAAAAAGATTTCCTTTTAGGGGGAAATGAAGTGAAATGCCAATCGATAAGCAATTGCACAAACCATATTTACTCATTGATTGAAATCCTTATTTCTATGATCAATCATGAGACCTAGGTTCCTCATAGAATGCCTCCATTGCTTATTGACTATTAATGCCACCATTGCACAACACTTAAATACTCAACTATTAATGCATGAAACCTTTCTAAGTTTAATAATGAACATCTTGATCCGAAACATCTTATTTCATTGCATCATGTGCAAAGATGTGCTCAAATATGATGACTAACTCAACTTAGAACCCCTTAAACTTACAATCTCATCATTTAGAATACCACAGAAGTTATTTAGACTACGAATTTGAATCGTCTGCAATAATTGATGTTCAAGCAAAAATTAATTCTAGCATCATTGTGTGTCAACAATGCCATGCAACAAATGGAGCAACCTTCGTATCCAAAAACAAAGTTATGGCCGCAGCCTTAAATAATTAAACTGACCAAACATCCCAGGAAATGCTAATGATGATCAATGAATCTATTGTTTGATGGAATTCAATTGACTTAGACTTGCAAAGTTATAAAGATTCGTTTGTTACAATAAATATAATATTTTGGGCAAATATAAATGTTAATTTTGTGACTCATTGTAATAAAAAAAAAACTCATTTTTAGGGGAAATGAAGTGAAAGGCAAATCAATAAGGAATTGCACAAACCATATTACCTCATTGATTGAAATCCTTATTTACATGATCAATCATGAGACCTAGGTTCCTCATAATATGCCTCTATTGCTGACATAACACATAAATACTTGACTATTAATGCACAAAACCATTCTAAGTTCAATAATGAACATCTTGATCCAAAACATCATATTTTCTTGCATCATGTGCATAGATGTGTCCAAATATGATGACTAACTCAACTTAAAACCCCTCAAACTTACAATCTCATAATTTAGGATACCATAGATGTTATTTAGACTATGAAATTGAATCGTCTCTAATGCTTGATGTTGAAACAAAAGTTAATTCCACGATCATTGTGAGTCAACAATGCCATGTAACAAATGGAGTGGCCTTGGTATCCAAAAATGAAGTTATAGGCCCTCCTTCAACAATTGAACCAACCAAACATCTTAAGAAATGCTAATGATGATCAATGACTTTATTGTTTCACAGAATTATATGGACTAGGATTTGCATTGTTATAATGATTTGCTTGTTACAATAAATATAATATTTTTGGTGAATGTAAATCTTAATTTTGCGGCTCATTGTAATAAAGAAAAGCTCATTTTAAGTGGAAATAAAGTGAAAGGCAAATCAATAAGGAATTGCACAAACCTTATTTACTGATTCATTCAAATCCTTGGTAGCTAGAAACGAAGTTATGGGCTCATCCTTCAACAATTGAATCAACGAAACACCTTAGGAAATGCTAATGATGATCAATAACTATTTTTTGATGGAATTCAACAAACATAGTGATATGACCTCTGATTATATGTAAACAGAACCTAACACCAATGTTGGTATAGGATCGTTCTAACAAAGGTTAAACAATTTGGAGTTCTTACCCAATGATTATAAACAAGCAAGAACCAAAACTATAATAGTTAGACGCCATTCCTAACAACAACACTAAAGAAGATAAGTCTAGCGAACTAACACTGGCATTGCACATGGACTCATTCAAATCCTTATTTACATAATCAATCATGAGACCTAGGTTCCTCATAGAATGCCTCCATTGCTTGCACAACACATGAATACCCAACTATTAATGGATGAAACCTTTCTAAGTTCAATATTGAACATCTTGTTTCAAAACATCATTTAGGATACCACAAATATTCTTTAGACTATGAAATTGAATCATCTGTAATGTTGATGTTGAAACAAAAGTTAATTCTAGGATGATTGTGGGTCAACAATGCCATGCAACAAATGGAGCCGCCTTGATAGCCAAAAACAAAGTTATGGGCTTATCCCTCAACAATTCGACTGACCAAACATCTTAAGAAAAGCTAATGGTGATCCATGACAATTGTTTGATGGAATTCAATAGACTTGAACTTGCAGAGTTGTAATGATTCGATTATTGCAATAAATATAATGTTGCAGGTAAACATAAATGTTAATTTACTGACTCATGGTATTCAAGGAACACCTCTTAATTTACAATTGAACAAATGTTAATTTTAGGATCATTGTGGTTCAACAATTCCATTCAACAATTGGAGCAGCCTTAGTTATAATGATTCATTTGTTACAATAAATATAATATTTTGGGCAAATATAAATGTTAATTTTGTGACTCATTGTAATAAAGAAGAGCTCATTTTAGGGGGAAATGAAGTGAAAGGCAAATCAATAAGGAATTGCACCAACCATATTTACTCATTGATTCAAATCCTTATTTATATGATGAATCACGAGACCTAGGTTCTACATAGAATGCCTCCATTGCTGGAGCAACACATAAATACCTGACTATTAATGCACAAAACCTTTTTAGGATCAATAATGAACATCTTGATCCAAAACATCATATTTCATTGCATCATGTGCAAAGATGTGCCCAAATATGATGACTAACTCAACTTAGAACTCCTCAAACTTACAATCTCATCATTTAGGATACCATAGAAGTTTTTTAGACTATGAATTTGAATCCTCTGTAACACTTCATGTCGAAACAAACGATAATTATAGGATCATTATGGGTCAACAATGCCATACAACAAATGGAGCACCCTTGCTACCCAAAAATGAATTTATGGGCTTATACTTGATCAATTGAACCAACCAAAATATTAATTATGATCAATGACCATTGTATGATGGAATTCAATATACATGGACTTCTGAAGTTATAGTGATTTGCTTGTGATAATAAATATAATATTTTGGGTAAACATAAATGTCAAATTACTGACTCATTGTATCAAAAGGGAAACCTCTTATTTGGAGGAAATGATGTGAAAGGGGAATTAATGAGGAATTATGCAAACCATATTTACTCATTGATTTAAATCCTTATTTAGATGATCAATCAAGAGACCTAATAATGGAAGCCGTATTGTAGCAGCTCAAATCAACAAGGGAGTTGATGCATTGCAAAATGTTGGATGACCAACGACAAGGGCAAGAGTCAACAATAATGCATATGAACTTGATTTGCTAGGTGGGTATAATGTGAGTGGAACATTTAATGTTTCTGACCTTTCTCTTTTTCTCTTTGATCAAATAAGTGCTAATCTGAGGACAAATCATTATGAGGAGACCAGGAATCATGGAAGCCATATTGTACCAGCACAAATCAACAAGGTAGTTGATACTTTGCAAAACCTTAGAGGACCAATGACAAGGGCAAGAGTCAACAATAATTCATGTGAACGTGATTTGCTAGGTAAGAATAATATGAGTGCAACATTTATTATTTCTGACCTCTCTCCTTTTCTCATTGATGATCTAAGTACTGATTTAAGGGCAAATCATTTTGAGGAGAGCGGAAATGATGGAAGCCATATTATACTAGCACAAATCAACAAGGGAGTTAATGCTTTGCAAAACCTTGGAGGACCAATGATTAGGGCAAGAGTCAACAATAATGCATATGAAATTGAATTCCCCAGTGAGAATAATGTGAGTGCAACATTTAAAATTTCTAACCTTGCTCCTTTTGCTCTTTGATGACGTAAGTGCTGATTTCAGGACAAATCATTTTGAGGAGAGCAAAAATGAATGGAAGCCATATTGTACTAGCTCAAACCAACAATGGAGTTGATGCATTGCAAAACCTTAAAGGACCAACAACAAGGGTAAAAGTCAACAAAAATGCATATGAACTTGACTTGCCAGGTGAATATAATGTGCGTTTAACATTTAATATTTTTGACCTTTCTCCTTCTCTCTTTGATGACATAAGTGATGATTTGAGGACAAATCATTTTGAGGAGAGCAGGAATGATAGAAGCTATTTTGTAGCATTACAAATCAACAAGGGAGTTGATGCTTTGCAAAACCTTAGAGGACCAATGATAAGGGCAAGAGCCAACAATAATGCATATGAACTTAACTTGCCAGGTGAGTATAATGTGAGTGGAACATTTAATGTTTCTGACCTTTCTCCTTTTCTCTTTCATGACGTAAGTGCTGATTTGAGGACAAGTCTTTATGAGGAGAGCGGGAATGATGGAAGCAATATTGTACCAGCACAAATCAACAAGGGATTTAATGCTTTGCAAAACCTTAAAGGACCAATGACAAGTGCAAGAGTCAACAATAATGCATATGAACTTGACTTGCCAGGTGAGTACAATGTGAGGGCAACATTTAAAGTTTCTGACCTTTCTTCTTCTCTCTTTGATGATGCAAGTGCTAATTTGAGGACAAATCATTTTGAGAAGAGCAGGAATGATGGAAGCCATATTGTACTAGCACAAATCAACAAGGGAGTTGATACTTTGCAAAACCTTGGAGGACCAATGATAGGGGCAAGAGTTAACAATAATGCATATGAACTTGGCTTGCCAAGTGAGATAATGTGAGTGCAACATTTAATATTTCTAACCTTTCATGTTTTCTCTTAGATGACGTAAGTGCTAATTTGAGGACAAATCATTTTGAGGAGAGCGGGAATGATGGAAGCCATATTGTACCAGCACAAATCAGCAAGGGGGTTGATGCTTTGCAAAACATTCGAGGACTAATGACAAGGGCAAGAGTCAACAATAATGCATATGAACTTGGCTTGCCAAGTAAGTATAATGTGAGTGAAACATTTAATGTTTCTGACCTTTCTCCTTTTTTCTTTGATGACGTAAGTGCTGATTTGAGAACAAATCATTATGAGGAGAGCGGGAAAGATGAAAGCAATATTGTACAAGCACAAATAAACAAGGGAGTTGATACTTTGCAAAACCATAAAGGACCAATGAGAAGTGCAAGAGTCAACAATAATGCATATGAACTTGACTTGCCAGGTGAGTATAATGTGGGGCAACATTTAAAGTTTCTGACCTTTTGCATTTTCTCTTTGATGATGTAAGTGCTGATTTGAGGACAAATCATTTTGAGGAGAGCGAGAATGATGGAAGCCATATTGTACTAGCACAAATCAACAAGGGAGTTGATGCTTCGCAAAACATTGGAGGATCGATGATAGGGGCAAGAGTTAATAATAATGCATCTGAACTGGACTTGCCAAGTGAGATAATGTGAGTTCAACATTTAATATTTCTAACCTTTCGCATTTTCTCTTTGATGACGTAAGTGCTGATTTGAGGACAAATCATTTTGAGGAGAGCGGGAATGATGGAAGCCATATTGTACCAGCACAAATCAACAAGGGGGTTGATGCTTTGCAAAGCCTTGGAGGACCAATGATAAGGGCAAGAGTCAGCAATAATGCATATGAACTTAACTTGCCAGGTCAGTATAATGTGAGTGGAACATTTAATGGTTCTGACCTTTCTCCTTTTCTCTTTGATAACGTAAGTGCTGATTTGAGGACAAATCTTTACGAGGAGAGTGGGAATGATGGAAGCAATATTGTACCAGCACAAATAAACAAGGGAGTTGATACTTTGCAAAACCTTAAAGGACCAATGACAAGTACAAGAGTCAACAATAATGTATATGAACTTGATTTGCTAGGTGAGATAATGTGAGTGCAACATTTAATATTTCTAACCTTTTGCCTTTTCACTTTGATGACGTAAGTGCTAATTTGAGGACAAATCATTTTGAGGAGAGCGGGAATGATGGAAGCTGATGGAAACCATATTGTACCAACTCAAATTGACAAGGGATTAGATACTTTGCAAAACTTTGGAGGACCAATGACAAGGGCAAGGTCAAAGAAAGTAAAGGAAGCTCTCAACAGCCTATTGTGTGACATTTACTATCAGGAGGTTGCCAAGTACGAGTTAAGGAGGATGGAGTCTTCACCAAGGCTTGCGAATGTGTCATCTGTGGAGGAATTTGAGAACCATGGCCTTAGGAAGGAAGTTGGATTTGAGAGCCCATCATTAGGCATTTAAGTGGGTTATTTTCATGTGTTTTTATTATTAGTTTGTGGGCTGGACGAAATTCCTTATTAAGCCCAGCTTATTTAGTTGGTTAGATGAAATTCCTTATTAAGTCCAGCTTATTTAATGGGTTGGACGAATTCCCTTATTAAGACCAGCTTATTAGTTAGGGTTTCTAGGAGTTAGCATATAAAAAGGGCAAAAAGGGTGGCTGGGAGAGGCAGACCCGTTTTTATGAGTGTATGAGCGATTTTCTCTGGTTCTTTGAGAACTAATTCTGAACTTTCATACTTGCGTGTGTTGGTTCACTTGACTTATCTTCATCAATGTTGTTGTTGCTAGGAGTGGCATCTGAATCTTATAGTTCTGGTTCTTGGTTGTTTATAATCATTGGGTCAGAACTCCAAATCCCTTAACCTGTGTTAGAATGATCCTATACCAACATTGGTCTTGGGTTCCGTTTACATATAAACGGAGTTCGTATCATTTGGTATCAGAGCCTTGGCTCTATCTCAGGTTTGTTATATTGTTGTTATCATATCTTTCGTCTATTCTTTGATGTTGGTTGAATAATCAAGAAGAGAAAAAAACGCAAAAAAAAAAAAATAGAAACAAAATAGTGTATTTCGTGGGTTTCTTTTCTGATATTTGTTCCTTCCACAGAAATACCCATTAGTTAACTGAAAAAAAAAAAAAGGGTTCATTGCTCAATTGGTCATTTACTCAATTATATTTGATAATTGATTGTCGTCCAATTGCACTGCTGATAT
>JAFFZT010000033.1:32772-50060 GCA_019804595.1 Bruguiera parviflora | reverse complement strand
GTTTGTGGGCTGGACGAAATTCCTTATTAAGCCCAGCTTATTTAGTGAGTTAGATGAAATTCCTTATTAAGTCCAGCTTATTTAGTGGGTTGGACGAATTCCCTTATTAAGACCAGCTTATTAGTTATGGTTTATGGGAGTTAGCATATAAAAAGGGCAAAAAGGGTGGCTGGGAGAGGCAGACCCGTTTTCATGAGTGTATGAGCTATTTTCTCTAGTTCTTTGAGAACTAATTCTAAACTTTCATACTTGTGTGTGTTTGTTCCTTAGACTTATCTTCTTCAACATTGTTATTGCTAGGAGTGGCGTCTGAATCCTATAGTTCTGGTTCTTGGTTGTTTATAATCATTGGGTCAGAACTCTAAATCCCTTAACCTGTGTTAGAACGATCCTATACCAATATTGGTGTTGGGTTCCGTTTACATATAAACGGAGTTCGTATCAGAAGCCATATTGTACCAGCACAAATCAACAAGGGTGTTGATACTTTGCAAAACATTAAAGGACCAATGACAAGGGCAAGAGTCAATGATAATGCATATGAACATGACCTGCTAGGTAAGAATAATGTAAATGCATCATTTAATATTTCTGACCACTCTCCTTTTCTTATTGATGATGTAAGTATTGATTAGAGGGCAAATAATTTTTAGGAGAGCGGAAATGATGGAGGCCATATTGTACCAGCAAAAATCAACAAGGGAGTTGATGCTTTGCAAAACCTTGGAGGACCAATGATTTGGACAAGAGTTAACAATAAACCATATGAAATTGACTTGCCAGGTGAGAATAATGTCAGTGCAACATTTAAAATTTCTGACCATGCTCCTTTTGTCTTTGATGATGTAAGTACTGATTTGAGGACAAATCATTTTGAGGAGAGCGAGAATGATGGAAGCCATATTGTACTAGCACAAATCAACAACGGGGTTGATGCTTTGCAAAAGCTTGGAGGACCAATGATAAAGGCAAGAGTCTACAATAATGCATATGAACTTAACTTGCCAGGTGAGTATAATGTGAGTGGAACATTTAATGGTTCTAACCTTTCTCCTTTTTTCTTTGATAAAGCATGTGCTGATTTGAGGACAAATCATTATGAGGAGAGCGAGAATGATGGAAGCCATATTGTACTAGCACAAATCAACAAGGGAGTTGATGCTTCGTAAAACATTGGAGGATCGATGATAGGGGCAAGAGTTAACAATGATGCATATGAACTGGACTTGCCATGTGAGATAATGTGAGTTCAACATTTAATATTTCTAACCTTTTGCATTTTCTCTTTGATGACGTAAGTGCTGATTTGAGGACAAGTCATTTTGAGGAGAGTGGGAATGATGGAAGCCATATTGTACCAGCACAAATCACCAAGGGGGTTGATGCTTTGCAAAACCTTGGAGGACCAATGATAAGGGCAAGAGTCAGCAATAATGCATATGAACTTAACTTGCCAAGTGAGTATAATGTGAGTGGAACATTTAATGGTTCTGACCTTTCTCCTTTTTTCTTTGATGACGCATGTGCTGATTTGAGGACAAATCATTATGAGGAGAGCGAAAATGATGGAAGTCATATTGTACCGGTAGAATTAAACAAGGAGGTTGATACTTTGCAAAACCTTAGAGGACCAATGACAAGGGCCAGAGTCAACAATAATACATATGAACATGACTTGCCAGGTATGAATAATGTGAGTGCAACATTTAATATTTCTAACCTCTCTCCATTTCTCATTGATGATATAAGTACTGATTTCACGCCAAATCATTTTGAGGAGAGCAGAAATGATGGAAGCCATATTGTACCAGCACAAATCAACAAGGGAGTTGATGTTTTGCAAAACCTTGAAGGTCCAATGACAAGGGCAAGAGTCAATAATAATGCATATGAACTTGACTTGCCAGGTGAGTATAATGTGAGGGCAACATTTAAAGTTTCTGACCTTTCTTCTTTTTTTTCTCTTTCATGATGTAGGTGCTGATTTGAGGACAAATCATTTTGAGGAGAGTGAGAATGATGGAAGCCATATTGTACTAGCACAAATCAACAAGAGAGTTGATGCTTTATAAAACCTTCAATGACCAATGACAAGGGCAAGAGTCAACAGTAATGCATATGAACTTGACTTGCCCAGTGAGATTAATGTGAGTGCAACATTTAATATTTCTGACCTTCCTCCTTTTCTCTCTGATGATAGAAGTGCTGATATGACGACAAATCATTTAAGGAGAGTGGGAATGATGGAAGCCATATTGTACTAGCACAAATCAACAAGGGAGTTGATGCTTTGCAAAACCTTGGAGGACCAATGATAAGGGCAAGAGTTAACAATAATGCATATGAACTTGACTTGCCAGGTGAGATAATGTGAGTGCAACATTTAATATTTCTAACCTTCTGTGTTTTTCTCTTTGATGACATAACTGCTGATTTGAGGACAAATCATTTTGAGGAGAGTGGGAATTATGGAAGCCATATTGTACCAGCACAAATCAACAAGGGGGTTGATGCTTTGCAAACTTATAATGATCAAGAGGTAATGGAAATGTTTATGATAGGTACAATGGAGGTTGGGATAACAGAAATATAGTGGAGGAAGAAGTAGACAAAAATCTTAGCAGTGTTGGAAGGAAAATACTTTCTTTCCAAGGGAAGTTGACCTTAATGTCTATTTCGATTGGGAACGAAGGGTAGAATTAATATAAGAGTGCCATAACTTCTCTGAGAAGAAGAAGCTGAAGTTAGCTGTGGTAGAGTTCACTGATTATGCTGTGATGAGAAGGAGATTTGTTCCCAGCTCTTATTATAAGGATTTGTATAACAAGTTGCAAAGCCATACGCAAGGTTCCAACAGTGTGGAAGAGTATCATAAAGAGATGGAAATTGCTATGGTTAGGGCAAATGTAAGGGAGGATAGGGAGGCAACCATGGCTAGGTTCCTCCAAGAGTTGAATAGGAGCATAGCTGATGTGGTAGAGCTGCAATACTATGTAGAGCTTGAAGACATGGTACACATTGCCATGAAAGTTGAGAGGCAACCTAAAGGAAGGAGTGCTTCTGGACATAATCAGAACTTAGGTTCATCTTTTTGGAAGTTGAATTGGGGGAAGAATGAAAAGGAGATGACTTCTACGCTAAAAACCAACTAACATAGACCCAAGACTAGTGGGGGAGCCTAGAAAGGGGCAAATTTGAAGAAAAACTTGAGGGCACCCAAGGAAAAGCTAAAGATATCAAATACTTTAGATGTCTGGGTAGGGGTCATGTGGCTTCACAATGTCTTAACAAGAGAACCATGTATCTTAAGGAGAATGGTGACTATGTGTCTTGTAGTGTTGCTAGTGATGAAGACCAAATGCCACCATTAGAGGATACTAGTGATGTTGATGAAGGGATGGAGTATCTAGAGCATGGTGGAAGGCTTTTAGTAGCAAGGAGAGCCCTTAGTGCACAGGTTAAGGAGGAGGATGATGCTGAAATGCAGCAGGAAAATATTTTCCATACTCAATGTTTAGTTCAAGATAGACTCTATTGCTTGATCATTAATAGAGGTAATTGCACTAATGTAGCATGTACAGAGTTGGTGGAAAAATTAAACTTGCCTACAACCAAACATCTTAGGCCATATAATTTGCAATGGTTGAATGACAGTAGAGTGGTGAAAGTGATTAAACAAGTTATGGTTCCATTTTCCATTGGTAGATACAAGGACAAGTTGTCTTATGATGTTGTACCTATGCAAACCGGGCATTTGTTATTAGGCCATCCTTGGCAATTTGACAGAAAAGTTTTGCATGATGGTTACAAGAACCGCTATTCTTTCACCATGGATGGAAAATCATTTACATTGGTACCATTGACTCCAAAATAGGTGTATGAAGACTAAGTGAGACTTTATGAAAGTGAGCAAAAGAGGATGAGTGAAAAGAAAGAGAGAGTCGAGAGAAAAGAAAGTGAAGGAGGGAAAAAGAAGATAAACACATTTGAAAGTACTAAGTACAAGAGTGGTCAGGTTCACAAGAGTGAAGATGAAATAAAACAAGTGAGTGTGTTTGCAAAATAAGTAGATGTTAGGGTTGCCTTCCAAGCTAGGTAACAAATGACCTTGATCCTTTACAAGGATTCTTATTTTTCTAACACTAACCTTGATTCATCTTTGCATAGTGTTATTTCATCTTTCCTGCAAGATTATAATAATGTATTTCCTAAGGAGATTCTAGATGGTTTGCCACTAAGGAGAGGAATTGAACATCACATTAATCTTATTCCTGGACCTCCCCTTCCTAACAAGCTAGCATATAAAAGTAATCCTACAGAGACAAAGGAGCTTTAGAGGCAAGTTGATGAGTTGATGAAGAAGGGACATGTAAGGGAGAGCATGAGTCCATGTGCAATGCCAGTGTTGCTTATGCCAAAGAAATATGGATCTTGGTGGATATGTGTCAATTGTAGAGCTATCAACAAAATAACAGTTAAATATCAACATCCTATACTTAGGCTTAATGATATGTTAGATGAATTACATGTTGACAGGTTCTCAAAGATGGTGCATTTCATTGCTTGCACCAAAACGAATGATGCCACACACATTGTAGACTTATTTTTTAGAGAGATTGTTTGCTTACATGGAGTGTCGAAAAGTATTTTGTCAGACTGTGATGCAAAATTTTTGAGCCATTTTTGGAAAACATTGTTGAGTAAGCTTGGAACAAAGTTGTTGTTTTCTACAACTTGCCATCCATAAACTGATGGACAGACTAAGGTAGTAAATTGAACTCTTGGTACATTGTTGCATGCTATTATTGGTAAGAACTCTAGAACCTAGGAAAAATATTTGCCTTTTGTGGAGTTTGCCTATAATTGTGTTGTTCATAGTGCTACAGGTTATTCTCCTTTCGTGCTTATTTATGGTTTTAATCCATATCGCCTTTGGATTTAGTACCATTGCCCATACAAGACAGGATTAATGTAGATGAGAAAGCTAGGCTTAACATTGAGAGAAGAACCAAATAATATGAAACACGAGCCAACAAAGGTCGTAAGCATATCACTTTTGAACCTAGTGATTGGGTTTGGGTAAATTTGTGGAAGGATAGATTTCCTATGCAAAGGAAATCAAAGTTGCAATCAAAGGGAGATGGTCCTTCTCAAGTGGTGGCAAGAGTCAACAATAATGCATATAAACTTGACTTGCTTGGTGAGTATAATGTGAGTGCAACATTTAATATTTCTCTTTGATGATGTAGGTGCTGATTTAAGGACAAATCATTTTGAGAAGAGTGGGAATGATGGAAGTCATATTGTACCAACTGAAATCAACAAGGAGTTTATGCTTTGCAAAACCTTAGAGGACCAATAACAAGGGCAAGGTCAAAGAAAATAAACAAAGAACTCAACAACTTATTGTCGAAAAGTTGCCAACTATGAGTTAAGGATGATGAAGGCAAAACATCATATTTACTTGCTTCTTGTGCAAAGTTGTGCTCAAATATGACGTCTCACTCAACTAAGAAACCCTAAAACTTACAAACTCATAATTTAGGATACCATTAAAGTTCACTCAATGATGAATTTGAAAAGTCTGCAAGGCTTGATCATGAATCAAAAGTTAATTCTAGGATCATTATGGGCCAACAAAGCCATGCAACAAAAGGAAAAGGCTTGGTGGCCAAAAACAAAGGTATGGGCATATACTTTAACAATTGCACCAAACATCTTAAGAAATGCGAATGATGATCATGACTCCATTGTTTGCAACACATTGTAATAAAGAAGAGCTCATTTTAGGACGAAATGAAGTGAAAGGCAAATCAATATGGAATTGCACAAACCAAATTTACTCAATGATTCAAATTCTTATTTACATGATCAATCTTGAGACCTAAGTTCCTCATAGAAAGCCTCAATTACTGGCACAAAACCTAAGTACCTAACTATTAATGCACAAAACCTTTCTATGTTTAGTAGAGAACTAGAAACATCATATTTCCTTGCTTCATGTGCAAAGACGTGCTCAAATATGACGTCTAAGACAACTTAGATTCCTTAATATGATGATGAAACGAAAGTTAATTCCATGATCATTACAGGTCAATAATGCCATGCAAGAAAAGTAGTACCCTTGGTTGCCAAAAACAAAGTTGTGGGCACATCCTTTAATAATTGAACCAAACATCTTAAGAAATGCTAATAATGATTAATGACTCCATTGTTTGATAGCATTCAACTAACTTATACTTGCAAAGTTATAGAGATTCATTTGTTCAAATAAATAAAATATTTTGGGTAAACATAAAAGTTAATTTTGCAACTCATTGTAATATAAAATAGCTCATTTTGGTGGGAAATGAAGAGAAAGGCAAATCAATATGGAATTGCATAAACCATATTTACTTAATGATTCAAAATTAACCCTGTCTTGTATAGGTAATGGTACTAAATCTAAAGGCGATAATCGATTAAAACCATAAACAACCTCAAAAGGAGAGTAACCTATAGCACTCTGAACAACATGATTATAGGCAAACTCCACAAAAGACAAACATTCTTCCCAGGTTCTAGAGTTCTTACCAATAACAGCCCGCAACAATGTACCAAGAGTTTGATTTACCACCTCAGTTTGTCCATTAGTTAGTGGATGACAAGTTGTAGAAAACAACTTTGTTCCAAGTTTACCTCACAATGTTTTCCAAATATGGTTCAAAAATTTTGCATCACGGTCTGATACAATACTCTTGGCACTTAATGTAGGCGTACAACCTCTCTAAAAATTAAGTCTACAACGTGTGTGGTATCATTCATTTTGTTGCAAGCAATGAAATGTGCCATCTTTGAGAACTTGTCAACTAGAACAAGAATATAATCTCGGCCCTTCTTGGACCTAGGTAACCCAAGAATAAAATCCATAGAAATATTGGTCCAAGGTTCATTAGGAATTTCTAAGAGCATATACTTACCACGGGGAAAAACTCTAGACTTAGCTTGTTTACAGATAATACACTTGGCACAGACTCTTTCAGCCTCCCTTTTCATATGTGGCCAGAAAAAATGCTCATTTAAAACATCAAAAGTCTTTTGAATGCTAAAGTGTCCCATTAAACCACCCCCATGAGCTTCTCTCACAAGTAATGCTCTCATAGACCCTTGAGGAATACAAAACTTATTTACTCTAAACAAATACCCCTTATGTCTATAGAACTTGCCAAAGGCAGCTTTCTCACATGCAACATATACGTTACTAAAGTCAACATCATTAGCATACAATTCAATAATGTGCTCAAATCCCAGCAACTTAACGCTTAAAGTGCTAATCAATGTGCACCTACGTGACAATGCGTCAGCAACAACATTTGCCTTACCTGATTTGTATTGAATTACATAAAGAAAAGTTTCAATAAATTCAACCCGTTTTGCATGTCTCCTGTTCAACTTACCTTACTCCTTCAAGTATTTTAAAGACTTATAATTAGTATGAATTACAAACTCCTTAGGCCAAAGGTAATGCTGCTACGTTTATAAAGTCCTAACAAGTGCATACATTTCTTTATCATAAGTTGAATAATTCAATGTTGCCCCACTCAACTTCACACTAAAGAATGCAATAGGTCATTTCTCTTGCATTAGAACTCCCCAAATCCCAAAGTCTGATGCATCACATTCAATTTCAAAGATCTTAGAAAAATCAGGCAAAGCAAGTAGTGGTGCATTACACAACTTAGACTCTCTCTTGTGAACCTGACCACTCTTGTACTCAACACTCTTAAATGCGTTTATCTTCTTTTTCCCTCCTTCACTTTCTTTTCTCTCAACTCTCTCTTTCTTTTCGCTCCTCCTCTTTTGCTCACTTTCATAAAGTCTCACTTGGTCTTCATACACTTATTTTGGAGTCAATGGTACCAGTGTAAATGGTTTTCCATCCATGGTGAAAGAATAGCAGTGCTTGTAACCATCTTGCAAAACTTTTCTATCAAATTGCCAAGGACGGCCCAATAACAAATGCCCGGTCTGCATAGGTACAACATCACAAGACAATTTGCCCTTATATCTACTAATGGAAAATGGAACCACAACTTGTTTAGTCATGTTCACCACTCCACTATCATTCAACCATTGCAAATTATATGGCCTAGGATGTTTGGTTATAGGCAAGTTCAATTTTTCCACCAACTCTGTACTTGCTACATTAGTGCAACTACCTTGATCGATGATCAAGCAACAAAGTTTATCTTGAACTAAATATTGAGTATGGAAAATATGGCTTCCATCATTGGGAGGGTCATGAAGGAACAATTTGAACGTGACTTTGGTGAAGATGGTGATGATTATTGTGATGATAGTGATAATGCTAGTATAAACTTTAGTATGATAGGTACAATAGAGGTTGGGATAACAGAAATAGAGCGGAGGAAGGAGTGGACAAAAATCTTAGTAGTATTAAAATGAAAATACCTTCTTTCCAAGGGAAAGCTGACCCTAATGTCTATTTAGATTGGGAACGAAGGGTAAAATTAATATATGAGTACCACAACTTCTTTGAGGAGAAGAAGGCGAAGTTAGCTGTGGCAGAGTTCACTAATTATGCTGTAGTATGGTGGGACCAGCAAGTTACCACTAGGAGAAGAAATTTTGAGAAACCATAGAAACTTGGAATGAGTTAAAGACTGTGATGAGAAGGAGATTTGTTCCTAGCTTTTATTATAGGGATTTGTATAACAAGTTGCATAGCCTTACGCAAGGTTCTAAGAGTATGAAAAAGTACCATAAGGAGATGGAAATTGCTATGGTTAGGGCAAATCTATTGGAGGATAGGGAGGCAACCATGGCTATGTTTCTCCAAGGGTTGAATAGGTGCATAGCTAATGTGGTAGAACTGCAACACTATGTAGAGCTTAAAGACATGGTATACATTGCCATGAAAGTTGAGAGGTAACCTAAGGGAAGGAGCACTTCTGGACATAATCAGAACTTAGGTTCATCTTTTTGGAAGTTGAACTAGGGAAAAAAGGAAGAGAAGATGACTTCTAAGTCTAAAACCAATTCACATAGACCCAAGACTAATAGGGGCGGCCTGGAAAGGGGCAAATTTGAAGAAAAAGTTGAGGGCACTCAAGGAAAATCTAGAGACATCAAATGCTTTAGATGTCTTGGTAGGGGTCATGTGGCTTCATAATGTCCTAACAAGAGAACCATGTACCTTAAGGAGAATAGTGACTATGTGTCTGGCAGTGATGCTAGTGATGAAGACCAAATGTTGCCATTAAAGGATGCTAGTGATATTGATGAAGGGATAGAGTATCCGGAGCATGGTGGAAGGCTTTTAGTAACAAGGAGAGCTCTCAGTGTGCAGATGGAGGAGGATGATGCTGAGATTCAATGGGAAAATATTTTCCATACTTGATGTTTAGTTCAAGATAGATTTTGTTGCTTGATTATCAATGGCAGTAGTTACTCTAATGTAGCAAGTACAAAGTTGGTGGAAAAATTGAACTTGCCTACAACCAAACAACCTTGGCCATATAATTTGCAATGGTTAAATGACAGTGGAGTGGTGAAGGTGACTAAACATATTGTGGTTCCATTGTCCATTAGTAGATATAAGGATGAGTTTTCTTGTGATGTTGTACCTATGCAAACTGGGCATTTGTTATTAGGTTGTCCTTGGAAATTTGATAAAAAGGTCTTGCATAATGATTATAAGAACTGCTATTCTTTGATAGAAAAGTTTTGCATAATGGTTACAAGAACCGCTATTCTTTCACTAAGGATGGAAAACCATTTATATTGGTACCATTGACTCCAAAATAGGTGTATGAAGACCATGTAAGACTTTATGATAGTGAGCAAAAGAGGAGGAGCGAAAAGAAAGAGAGAGTCGAGAGAAAAGAAAGTGAAGGAGGGAAAAAGAAGATAAATGCATTTGAGAGTGCTAAGTACAGGAGTGTTTAGGTTCACAAGAGTGAAGATGAAAGAAAAGAAGTGTGTGTTTGCAAAAGGAGCAGATGTTAGGGTTGCCTTCCAAACTAGGCAACAAATGATTTTAATCCTTTATAAGGATTCTTATTTCTTTAACACTAACCTTGACTCATCTTTGCCTAGTGCTATTTCATCTTTGTTGTAGGATTATAATGATGTATTCTCTAAGGAGATCCCAAATGGTTTGCCACCAAGAAGAGGGATTGAACATCACATTGATCTTATTCTTGGACCACCCATCCCTAATAAGCCAGTGTATAGAAGTAATCCTAAGAAGACAAAGGAGCTTTAGAGGCAAGTTGATGAGTTTATGAAGAAGGGAGAGCATGAGTCCATGTGTAGTGCCAGTGTTGCTTGTGCCAAAGAAAGATGGATCTTAGAGGATGTGTGTCAATTGTAGAGCTATTAACAAAATAACAGTTAAGTATAGACATTATATACCCAGGCTTGATGACATGCTAGATGAATTACATGTTGATAGGTTCTCAAAGATGGCACATTTCATTGCTTGCACCAAAACGAATGATGCCACACACATTGTAGACTTATTTTTTAAAGAGATTGTTTGCCTATATGGAGTGCTAGAGAGTATTATGTCACATTGTGATGCAAAATTTTTGGGCCATTTTTGGACAACATTGTGGGGTAAGCTTGGAACTTTATGGAAAAGCTAGGCTTAACATTAAGAGAACACCCAAATAATATGAAACAAAAGTCATAAGCATATCACTTTTGAACCTGGTGATTGGGTTTGGGTACATTTACGAAAGGATAGATTTCCTATGAAAAGGAAATCAATGTTGCAACTAAGGGGAGATGGTCCTTTTCAAGTGGTGGCAAGAGTCAATGATAATGCATATTAACTTGACTTGCCAGGTGAGTATAATGTGAGTGCAGCATTTAATATTTCTGACCTTTCTCCTTTTCTCCTTGATGACATAGGTGCTGATTTGAGGACAAATCATTTTGAGAAGAGTGGGAATGATGGAAGCCATATTGTACCAACTCAAATTAACAAGGGAGTTGATGCTTTGCAAAACTTGGGAGGACCAATGACAAAGGCAAGGTCAAAGAAAATAAAAGAAGCTCTCAACAACTTTGATGGAAGCCATATTGTACCAACCCAAATCGACAATGGAGTTGATGCTTTGCAAAACCTTGGAGAACCAATGGCAAGGGCAAGGTCAAAGAAAATAAAGGAAGCTCTTAACAACCTATTGTGCAACATTTACTATCAGGAAGTTACCAAGTAAGAGTTATGGATGATAAAGGCTTCACTAGGGCTTGTGAATGTGTCATCTGTGGAGGAATTTGAGAACCATGGCCTTAAGAAGGAAGCTGGATTTGGAAGCACATAATTGGGCCTTTAAATGGGTTATTTCCATGGGTTTTTATTATTATTTAGTGGGTTGGACGAATTTTCTTATTAAGTCCAACTTATTAGTTAGGGTTTTGGGGGGTTAGTATATTGCAAGGGCAGAAGGGGTGGCTGGAGGAGGCAAACATGTTTTTTTAAGTGTATGAGCTATTTTCTCTGGTTCTTTGTGAACTAATTCTGAACTTTCATACTTGCGTGTGTTGGTTCACTAGATATATCTTCTTCAACATTGTTGTTGTTAGGAGTGGTATCTGAATCTTATAGTTCTGGATTGTGGTTATTTATAATCATTAGGTCAGAACTCCAAATCCCTTAATCTTTGTTGGAACGATCCTATACCAACATTAGTGATAGGTTCGGTTTACATATAAACGTAGTTCATATCATATATACCCATATTAATGTAGGAGACCTTTCTATGTTCAATAATAAACTTTTGGGTCCGAAACATCATATTTCATTGCATCATGTGCAAAGATGTGCTAAAATATGAAGACTAACTCGACTTAGAACCCCCAAAACTTACAAACTCATTATTTAGGATACCATTGATGTTCATTAGATGATTAATTTGAATCATTTGTAAGGCTTGATGTCGAAACAAAAGTTGATTCCAGAATCATTGTGTATCAAAAATGCCATGCAACAAAAGGATTAGCCTTGGCAGACAAAAACAAAGTTATGGGCACATCCTTTAACAATTGAACCAACCAAACATCTTAAGAAATGCTGATTATGATCAATGACTCAATTGTGTGATGGAACTCAACAGACTTGGACTTGCAAAGTTATAATGATTTGTTTGTTGCAATAAATATAATATTTTGGGCAAACATGGATGTTAATTTACTGACTTATTGTATCCAAGGAAAACCTCTTTCTTGGAAGAAATGAAATGAATGGCAAATTAATACCAATTTGCACAAACCATATTTACTCATTAATTCAAAGGCTTTTTCACATGATCAATGATGAGACCTAGATTCCCCATAAAAAGCCTCCATTGCTGGCAAAACACATAAATACTGACTATCAATACATGAAACCTTTCTAAGTTCAATAATGATCATCTTGGTTTGAAACATCATATTTCATTGCATCATTTGCAATGATGTGCTTAAATATGATGACTAAGTCAACTTTGAACCCCTTAAACTTATCTCATCATTTAGGATACCATATATGTTGATTAGACTATGAATTTGAATTGTTTGTAACGCTTGATGTTGAAACAAAATTCCATTCTAGGATCATTGTGGGTCAACAATGCCATGCAACAAATGGAGCAAGCTTGGTAGCCAAAAATGAAGTTATGGGCTCATCCCTTAACAATTGAAAAACCTGAAAATCTTAAGAAATGCTAACGATGATCAATGACTCTATTCTTTGATGGAATTTAATGAACCTAGACTTGCAAAGTTATAATGATTCGTTGGTTACAATAAATATAATATTTTGGGTGAATATAAATGCTAATTTTCTGCTTCATTGTATTGAAGGAAGACCACTTTTGTGAAGAAATGAAGTGAAAGGAAAATTAATAAGGAATTGTACAAACCATATTTACTCATTGATAAAAATCCTTATTTACAATATCAATGATGAGACCTAGGTTCCACATATAATGGCTCCTTTGCTGACACAACACATATATACTCGATTATTAATGTTGGAGACCTTTCTAAGTTTAATAATAAACTTATGAATCCGAAACATCATATTTCATTGCATCATGTGCAAAGATGTGCTCAAATATGATGACTAACTCAACTTAGAAATATCCGACTATTAATGGCCAAAACCTTTCTAAGTTCAATAATGAAAATCCTGGTCCAAAACATCATATTTCATTGCATCATGTGCAAAGATGTGCCCAAATATGATGACCAACTTAACTTAGAACCCCTCAAACATTCAATCTCATCATTTAGGATAACATAGAAGTTCTATAGACTATTAATTTGAATTATTTGTAAAGCCTAATGTTGAAACAAAAGTTAATTTCAGGATCATAGGGGGTCAACAATTCCATTCATATAATGAAGCAGCCTTGGTAGACAAAAACGAAGATAAGAATTCATTTCTTCAACAATTGAACCAACCAAACATCTTAAGAAATGCTAATGATGATTAATGATACTACTGTTCAATGGAATTCAACAGACTTGGACTTGAAAAGTTATAATGATTCATTTGTTATAATAAATATAATATTTCAGGTAAACATAAATGTTAATTTACTGACTCATTGTTTTGAAGGAAGACCTCTTTTTTGGAAGAAATGTGGTGAAAGGCAAATCAATAAGGAATTGCACAAACCATGTTTACTCATTGTTTCAAATCCTTTTTTACATGATCAATCACGCAACTAAGGTCCCTCATAGAATGCCTTCATTGCTGGCACAACACATAAATTCCCGACTATCAATGCACGAAAGCTTTCTAAGTTCAATGATGAACATCTTGGTCTAAAACATCATATTTCATTACATCAGGTGCAAAGATGTGCTCAAATATCATGACTAACTTAACTTAGAACCCCTCAAACATAGAATCTTATCATTTAGGATAGCATAGAAGTTCTTTTGTTTATGAATTGGAATCATCTATAACACTTGACATTCAAATAAAAGTTAATTCTAGGATCATTGTGGGCCAACAGTGCCATGCAATAAATGGAGCAGGCTTGGTAGCCAAAAACGAAGTTATGGGCTCATCCTTCAAGAATTGGACCAACCAAACATCTTAAGAAATGCTAATGATGATCAATGACACTACTATTCCATGGAATTCAACAGAATTGCATTTGCGAGGTTATAATGATTCATTTGTTACAACAAATATAATATTTCGGATAAGCATAAATCTTAATTTACAAACTCATTGTTTTGGAGGATGACCTCTTTTTTGGATGAAATGAAGTGAAAGGCAAATCAATAAAGAATTGCACAAACCATATTTACCCATTGATTCAAATCCTTATTTACATTATCAATCATGAGACCAGGCTTCCTCATAGAATGGCTCTTTTGCTAGCACAACATATAAATACCTGACTATTAATGGACAAAACCTTTCTAAGTTCCATAATGAACATCTTGATCCAAAAAATCATATTTTATTGCATCTTGTGCATATAAGTGCTTACATATGATGACTAACTGAACTTAAAACCACTCAAATTTATAATCTCATCAGTTAGGATACCATAGCAATTCTTTAGACTATGAATTTGAGTCATCTGTAATACTTGACACTAAAACAAAAGTTAATTCCAAGATCATTGTGGGTCAACAATGCCATGCATCAAATGGAGTAGTGTTGGTAGCCAAAAACGAAGTTATGGGCTCATCCTTCAACAATTGAACCAACCAAACATCTTAAAAAATGCTAATGATGATGAATGACTTTGTTGTATTAAAGGAAGACCACTTTTTTGGATGAAATGAATTGAAGGGCAAATCAATAAGGAATTGCAAAGACCATATTTAGCCATTGAATCAAATCCTTATTTACATTATCAATCATAAGACTTAGGTTCCTCATAGAATGCCTCCATTGCTGGCACAACACAGAAATTCCTGACTATTAATTCCCAAAACCTTTCTAAGTTTAATAATGAACATCCTGGTCCAGAACATCATAATTCATTGCATCAGGTACAAAGATGTGCACAAATATGATGACTAACTTATCTTAGAACCCCCCAAACATTCAATATCATCATTTAGGATAACATAAAAGTTCTTTAGACTATTAATTTGAATCGTCTATAAGGCTTGATATTGAAACAAAAGTTAATTTCAAGATCATTGTGGGTTAACAATTCCATACAACAAATGGAGGAGCCTTCATAGCCGAAAACGAATTTAAGGGTTCATCCTTCAACAATTGAACCAACTGAACATCTTAAGAAATGCTAAAGATGATCAATGACACTACTATTTGATGGAATTCAATGGACTTGGACCTACAAAGTTATAATGATTTGTTTGTTACAATAAATATAATATTTCGGATAAACATAAATGTTAATTTACTGACTCATTGTTTTGAAGGAAGAAAGGAGGTGAAAGGGAAATCAATAAGGAATTGTACAAACCATATTTACTCATTAATTCAAACCCTTATTTTCATGATGAATTGTGAGACTTAGGTTCCACATAGAATGCCTCCATTGCTGGCACAACACATAAATATCCAACTTGGACTTACAAAATTATAATGATTCATTTGCATCATGAAATATAATATTTTGGGTAAAAGAAAATGTTAATTTACTAAATCAATGTATTAAAGGAACACCTCTATTTTGGATGAAATGAAGTGAAAGGCAAATCAATACCAAATTGCACAATCCATATTTACTCAATGATTCAAACCCTATTTGCATGATCAATTGTGAAACCTAGGTTCCACATAGAATGCCTCCACTGCTAGAACGACATATAAATACCAGACCATTGATGCACAAAGCCTTTCTATGTTGAATAATGAACATCTTTGTCCGAAACATCATATTCCATTGCATCATGTGCAAAGATATGCTCAAATATGATGACTAACTTAACTTAGAACCCCTTAAACATACAATCTCATAATTTAGGAAAGCATATAAGTTATTTTAGTCTATGAATTTGAATCATCTGTAATGCTTGACGTTGAAACAAAAGTTAATTCCAGAATCATTGTGGTTCAACAATGGCATGCATCAAATGGAGCAACCATGGTCGCCAAAAACGAAGTTATGGGCTCATCTTTTAACAATCGAACTAACCAAACATCTTAAGAAATGCTAATGATGATCAATGACACTGCTGTTTGATGGAATTCAACAGACTTGGACTTGGAAACCTATAATAATTCGTTTATTACAATAAATATAATATTTTGGTTAAACTTAAATGTTAATTTACTGACTCATTGTATTAAAGGAAGACCTCTTTTTTGGAAAGAATGAGGTGAAAGGCAAATCAATACCAAATTGCACAATCCATATTTACTAATTGATTCAAATCTATATTTACATGATCAATCATAAGACCTAGGTTCCTCATAGAATGCCTCCATTGTTAGCACGACACATAAATACCCGACTATTAATGCACGAAACCTTTCTATGTTAATAATAAACATCTTGATCAGAAAAATCATTTTTTCATTGCATTAGGTGCAAAGATGTGCTCAAATATAATGACTAACTCAACATAGAACCCATCAAACTTTCAATCTCATCATTTAGGATAACATAAAAGTTCTTTAGACTATGAATTTGAATTGTCTATAAGGCTTGATGTTGAAACAAAAGTTAATTGTAGGATCATTGTGGGTCAATAATTCCGTGCAAACATCTTAAGAAATGCTAATGTTGATCAATGACTCTATTTTTGGATGAAATTCGATGGACTTGGACTTGCAAAGTTATAATGATTCATTTTAGTGGGAAATGAAGTGAAAGGCAAATCAATAATAGAATTGCACAGACCAAATTTACTCATTGATTCAAATCCTTATTTATATGATTAATCATGCGACCTAGGTTCCTCATAGAATGCCTCCGTTGCTAGCACAAAACATAAATACTCGACTATTAATGCATGAAACCTTACTAAGTTCAATAATGAACATCTTGATCCGAAACATCATATTTCATTGCATCATGTGCAATGATGTGCTCAAATATGATAACTAACTTAACTTAGAACCCCTCAAACTTACAATGTCATCATTTAGGATACCACAGAAGCTCTTTAGACTCTAAATTTGAATCATCTATAATGGTTGATGATGAAACAAAAGTTAATTGCAGGATCATTGTGGGTCAACAATTCCATGCATCAAATGGAGTAGCCTTGGTAGCCAAAAACGAAGTTATGGGCTCATCCTTCAACAATTGAACCAACCAAACATCTTAAGAAATGCTAATGATGATGAA
>JAFFZT010000033.1:11794-32762 GCA_019804595.1 Bruguiera parviflora | reverse complement strand
AACAATTGAACCAACCAAACATCTTAAGAAATGCTAATGATGATGAATGACTCTATTGTTTGATGGAATTCAACAGAGTTGGACTTGTAAAGTTATAAAAATTCATTTGTTGCAATAAATATAATATTTTAGGCAAACATAAATGTTAATTTTGTGACTCTGTGTAATAAAGAAAAGCTAATTTTAGGAGGAAATGAGGTGAAAGGCAAATCAATAATGAATTTCATAACCCATGTTTACTCATTGATTTGAACCCTTTTTTACATGATCAATCATGAGACCTAGGTTCTTTATAGAGTGCCTCCATTGTTGGCACAACACATAAATACACAACTATTAATGCACAAAACCTTTCTAAGTTCAATAATGAACATCTTTATCGAAAACATCATATTTTATTACATCATGTGCAAAGATGTGCTCAAATATGATGACTAACTCAACTTAGATCCCCTCAAACTTACAATCTCGCCATTTAGGATACTGTAAAAGTTCTTTAGACTATGAATTTTAATTGTCTGTAGTGCTTGATGTTGAAAAAAAAGTTAATTTTAGGATCATTATGGATCAACAATGCCATGCAACAAATAGAGCAACCTTGGTAGCCAAAAAAGAAGTAATAGGCTCATCCTTCAACAATTGAACCAACCAAACATCTTAAGAAATGCTAATGATGATCAATGACTCTATTGTTTGATGGAATTCAATGGACATAGACTTGCAAAGTTATAATGATTTGCTTGTTACAATAAATATAATATTTTGGGTGAACATATATGTTAATTTTGTGACTCATTATAATAGAGAAGAACTCATTTTAGGGGTAAATAAAGTGAGAGGCAAATCAATAAGGAATTGCCCAAATCATATTTACTCATTTATTCAAATCCTTATTTATATGATTAATCATGAGACCCCGGTTCCTTAAACAATACCTCCATTGCTAGCCTAACACCTCAATACCCAACTATTGTTGCACAAAACCTTACTAATTTCAATAATGAACATCTTGATTTGAAACATCCTATTTTTGTTGTATTGTGGGTAGAGATGTGCTCAAATATGATGGCTAACTCGATCTAGAACCCTTCTAACTGACAATCTCATCAATTAGGATATGTTAAAAGTTCTTTAGTCTATGAATTTTAATCATTTATAATGTTTAATGTTGAAACAAAAGGTAATTTCATGATCATTCTGCGTCAACAATGTCATGCAACAAATTGAGCAGCCATGGTAGCCAAAAATGAAGTTATGGGCTCATCCTTTGATAGTTGAGCCAACCAAACATCTTAAGAAATGCTAACGATGATCAATAACTCTATTGTTTGATGGAATTCAATGGATTTAATATTCCAAAGTTATAATGATGTGCTTGTTACAATAAATATAACATTTTGGAGAAACAGAAATGTTAATTTAATGATTCATTGTAATGAAGGGAGACCTCATTTTAGGAAGAAGTGAAATGAAAGGCTAATCAATAAGGAATTGTGGAAATGATATTTACTCATTGACTCAAATCCTTATTTATATGATCAATCAAGAGACCCAGGTTCCACATACAATGCCTTCATTGCTAGCACAACACATAAATACCAATTATTAATGCATGGAACCTTACTAAGTTCAATAAAGAACACCTTAATCTAAAACATCCTATTTCATTACATCATGTGCAAAGATGTGCTGAAATATGATGAGTAGCTCAACTTACAACCCATCAAACTTATGGTCTCATCATTTAAGATACCATAGAAGTTCTTTAGAGTTTGAATTTTATCGTCTATAATGTTTGTGTTGAAACAAAAGTTAATTTTAGGATTATTTTTGGTTGAAGATGCCATGCAACAAAAGGAGGAGCCTTGGTAGATAAAAAAGAAGTTTTGGACTCATCCTTTGACAATTGAACCAACCAAAAACATCTTAAGAAAAGCTAATGATGATCAATGAGTCTATTGTTTGATGATATTTGATGGACTCAGAGTGCCAAAGTTACAATGATGTGCATGCTACAATAAATATAATGATGTTGAAACAAAAGTCAATTTTAGGATCATTTTGGGTCAACAATGCCATGCAACAAATGGAGTAGTCTTAGCAGTGAAAAACAATGTTATGGGCTCATCCTTTGATAGTTGAACCAACCAAACATCTTAGGAAATGTTAAAGATGATCAATGACTTTATTGTTTGCTGGAATTCAATGGACTGAGATTTCCAAAGTTATAATGATGTGTTTGTTACAATAAATATAATATTTCAAGCAAACTTAAATGTTAATTTAATGACACATTATAATGAAGGAAGTTCTCATTTTAGGAAGAAATGAAGTGAAAGGCTAATCAATAAGAAATTGCACAAACCATATTTACTCATTAATTCAAATCCTTATTTTTATGACAAATCATGAGACCCACGCTCCTCCTACAATACCTGCATTGCTGGCATAATACATAATTTGCCAGACTATTAATCAAAAAACCTTGCTTTGTTCATTATTGAACATCTTGACCTAAAATATCCTATTTCATTGCATCATGTGCAAAGATGTGCCTAAATTAGATGACTACCACAACTTAGAACCCTCCTAACTTAGAGCCTCATCATTTAGGGTATCCTAATAGTTCTTTAGACTATGAGTTTTAACTGTCTATAATGTTTGATGTTGAAACAAAAGTTAATTTCATGATCATATTGGGTCAACAACGCCATGCAACAAATGAAGCAGCCTTGGTAAACAAAAATGATGTTATAGGCTCATCCCTGAACAATTGAACAAACCAAATATCTTGAGAAAAGCTAATGATGATTAATGACTCTATTGTTTGATGGAATTCAACGGCCTTGGAGTTCCAAAGTCATGATGATTTGTTTATTACAATAAATATAATCTTTTGGGTGAATAAAAATGTTAATTTTGTGACTCATTGTAATAAAGAAAAGATCATTTTAAGAGGAAATGAAGTGAAAGGCTAATCAATAAGAAATTGCACAAACCATATTTGCTCATTGATTCAAATCCTTATTTATATGATCGATCATGAGACCCAGTCTCCTTTTACAATGTTTGAATTGCTGGCATAATACATAATTATCCGACTATTAATCTACAAAACCTTCCTATGTTCAATATTCAACATCTTGATTTGAAACATCCTATTTCAGTGCATCATGCCCAAATAAGATTACTACCACAACTTAGAACCCTTCTAACTTAGAATCTGATCGTTTAGGGTATCCAAAAAGTTCCTTAGAGTATGAGTTTTAGCCATCTATAATGTTTAATATTGAAACAAATGTTAATTTCATGATCATTTGGTGTAAGCAATGCAATGCAACAAGAGGAGCAGCCTTGGCAGCCAAAAACGAAGTTATGGGCTCATCCTTCAACAATTGAACAAACCAAACTTCTTGAGAAAAAGCTAATGATGACCAATGACTCTATTGTTTGATGGAATTCAAAGGACTTAGAGATCCAGTGTGCAAAGATGTGCTCAAAACCTTGCTATGTTCAATATTGAACATCTTGATCTGAAACATCATACTTCATTACATCATGTGCAAAGATGTCCTTAAATATGATGACTAGCTCAACTTATATCATTTAGGATACCATTAAAGTAGTTTACACTATGAATTTCAATCATTTATAACATTTGACAATGAAACAAAAGTTAATTTTAGGATCATTTTGGGTCAACAATGCCATGTAAGAAATGGAGCAGCCTTGGTAGCGAAAAACAATGTTATGGGCGCATCCTTTGACAGTTGAACCAATCAAACATCTTAAGAAATGCTAATGATGATTAATGACTCTATTGTTTGATGGAATTCAATGGACTCAAACTTCCAAAGTTATAATGATGTGCTTGTTACAATAAATATAATATTTCAAGTAAACATAAATGTTAATTTATTGACTCATTGTAATGAATGAAGTCCTCATTTTAGGAAGAAATCAAGTGAAAGGCTAATCAATAAGGAATTGCACAAACCATATTTACTCATTCATTCAAATCCTTATTTTTGTGATCAATTATGAGACCTAGGCTCCTTTTACAACAGCATCATGACTGCCAAACTATTGATCCACGAAACCATGTTATGTTCAACATTGAACATCTTGATCCAAAACAACTTATTTCATGGCATCATGTGCAAAGATGTGCCCAAATTAGATGACTACCATAACTTAGAATCCTTCTAACTTGAAGTCTCATCATTTAGGATATCCTAAAGCTCTTTAGACTATGAGTTTTAACTGTTTATAATGTTTGATGTTGGAACAAATGTTAATTTCACGATCATATTGGGTCAACAATGCCATGCAACAAAAGGAGCAACCTTAGTTGCCAAAAATGAAGTTATGGGCTCATCCTTCAACAATTGAACCAGCTAAACATCTTGAGAAAAGCTAAGGATGATCAATGACTATATTGTTTGATGGAATTCAGTGAACTTGGAGTTCCAAAGTTATAACGATTCCTTTGTTACAATAAATATAATTTTTCAGGCAACCATTAATGTTAATTTTGTGACTCATTTTAATGAAGGAAAACCTCATTTTAAGAGGAAATGAAGTGAAAGGCTAATCAATAAGGAATTAAACAAACCATATTTACTCATTGATTCAAATCCTTATATTTTTGATCAATCATTAGACCTAGGCTCCTTTTACAATGCCTGCATTACAGGCAGAATGCATAACTGCCAGACGATTGATCCATGAAACCATGTTATGTTCAACATTGAACATCTTGATCCAAAACATCCCATTTCATTGCATCATGTGCAAAGATGTGCCCAAATCAGATGGCTACTGTAACTTAGAATCCTTCTAACTTGGAGTCTCATCATTTAGGATATCCTAAAGTTCTTTAGACTATGAGTTTTAACAGTGTATAATGTTTGAGGTTAGAATAAATGTTAATTTCACGATCATATTGGGTCAACGATGCCATGCAATAATAGGAGTAGCCTTAGTAGCCAAAAACAAAGTTATGGGCTCATCCTTCAACAATTGAACCAACCAAACATCTTGAGTAAAGCTAATGATGGTCAATGACTCTATTATTTGATGGAATTCAATGAATTTGGAGTTCCAAAGTTATAACAATTCCTTTGTTACAATAAATATAATTTTTCCGGCGAACATTAATGTTAATTTTGTCTCTTATTCTAATGAAGGAAAACCTCATTTTAAGCGGAAATGAAGTGAAAGGCTAATCAATATTGAATTGCACAAACCATATTTACTCATTGATTCAAATCCTTATATTTGTGTTCAATCATGAGACCTAGGCTCCTTTTACAATGCCTGCATTGTGGGTAGAATACATTACTGCCAGACTATTGATCCACGAAACCATGTTATGTTCAACATTGAACATCTTGATCCAAAACATCCTATTTCATTGCATCACGTGCAAAGATATGCCCAAATCAGATGACTACCGTAACATAGAATCCTTCTAACTTAGAGTCTTATGATTTAGGATATCCTAAAGTTCTTTAGACTATGAGTTTTAACCATGTATAATGTTTGATGTTGGAACAAATGTTAATTTCACGATCATATTGGGTCAACAATGCCATGCAACAAAAGGAGCAGCCTTAGTAGCCAAAAATAAATATAAAATTTTGGGCAAACATAAAAGTTAATTTAATTTGTAATGAAGGCAGAGCTCACTTTAGGATGAAATGAATTGAAAGGCTAATCACTAAGGAATTGCACAAACAATATTTACTCAATGATTCAAATCCTTATTTATATGATCAATCATGAGACCTAGGTTCCTCTTACAATGCCTATATTGCTGGCACAACAGATAATTACTAGACTATTAATGCATGAAACCTTGCTAAGTTCAATAATGACATCTTAATCCAAAAATTGCTATTTCATTGCATTATGTGCAAAGATGTGCTTAAATATGATGACTACCTCAACTTAGAACCCTTCTAACATATAGTCTTATCAATTAGGATACCATAAATGTTCTTTACACTATGAATTTTAATCATCCATATTGTTTGATGTTGAAACAAATGTTAATTTCATGATCAATTGGCATCAACAATGCCGTGCAACAAAAGAAGCAGTGTTGGTAGCCAAAAATGATGTTATGGGCTCATCTTTTAAGAATTGACCCAACCAAACATCTTGAGAAAAGCAAATGATGTTGATGACTCTATTTTTTGACACAATTCAATGGACTTGGATTTTCAAAGTGATAATGATGCGTTTGTTACAATAAACTTAATATTTCAAGTAAACATAAATGTCAATTTAATTTGTAATGAAGGAAGAACTTATTTTAGGATGAAATGAAGTGAAAGGCTAATCAAAAAGGAATTAAGCAAATTAAGCAAACCATATCTACTCATTAACTCAAATCCTTATTTATATGATGAATCATGAGACCTAGGTTCCTCTTACAATGCCTCCATTGATGACACAACACATAATTACCAGACTATTAATGCACGAAACTTTGCAAAGTTCAATAATGACATCTTGATCTGAAACTTCCAAGTTCATTGCATTGTGTGCAAAGATGTGCTGAAATATGATAACTACATCAACTTGGGGCCCTTCCAACGTATAGCCTCATCATTTTGGGTACCATAAATGATCTTTGGACTATGAATTTTAATTTTCTATAATATTTGATGTCGAAACAAATATAAATTTTATGATCATTTTGGGTCAACAATGCCATGAACAAAAAGAGCAGCCTTGGTAGGCAAAAACGAAGTTATGGGCTCATCCTTCAATAAACAAAGTTATGATCATCATAAATCTATTGCATGATGGAACTCAATGGACTTAGAGTTCCAAATTTATAATGATTCACTTGTTATAATAAATATAATATTTTAAGCAAAGATAAATGTTTATTTAATAACTCATTGCAATGATGAAATAGCTCATTTTAGGAAGAAATAAAGTGAAAGGCTAATCAATTAGGGATTTCACAAACTATATCTACTCATTGAGTCAAATCCATATTTATATGATCAATGATGAGACCTAGGCTCTTCTTGCAATGCCTTCATTAATCCCATAATACATAATTACCAGACTATTAAAGCACGAAACTTTGTTAAGTTTGATAATGACATCTTGATCCAAAACATCCTATTTCATTGCATCATGTGTAAAGATGTGCTCAAATATGATAACTACCTCAACTTAGAACCCTTCTAACTAACAATCTCATCATTTATGGTACCATAAAAGTTTTTGAACTATGAGTTTAATTGTCTATAATGTTTGATGTTGAAACAAATGTAAATTTTACGATCATTTGGGGTCAACAATGCCATAAAACCAAAGGAACAGCCTTGGGAGGCAAAAACAAAGTTATCAACTCATTCTTCAATAAATGAACCAACCAAACATCTTAAGAAAAGCAAATGATTATCATGAATCTATTGCTTGATGGAATTTAGTGGACTTGGAGTTCCAAATTTATAATGACTCGCTTATTACAATAAATATAATAAGGACTAATTGTATGATATAAATGTTTATTTAATGACTCATTGCAATGATGGAAGAGCTCATTTTAGGAAGAAATGATGTGAAAGGCTAATCAATAAGGAGTTGCACAAACCATATTTACTCATTGATTCAAATCATTAATTGTATAATCAATCATGAGACCTGGGTTCCTCTAACAATGCCTCCATTGCTAGCACAATACATAATTACCCAACTATTAATGCAGAAATCCTTGCTAAGTTCAATAATGAACATTTTGATTCGAAACTTCTAATTTCATTGCATCTTGTGCAAAGATATGCTCAAATATGATGACTACCTAACCTTCTAACTAATAGTCTCATTATTTAGGGTACCATAAAAGTTTTTTGGACTATGAATTTTAATTGTCTATAAAGTTTAATGTTGAAATAAATGTAAATTTTACAATCATTTGGGGTCAACAATGTCGCACAACAAAAGGAGCAGCCTTGGTAGGCAAAAACAAAGTTAGGGTCTCATCCTTCAATAGTTGAACCAACCAAACATCTTAAGAAAAGAATGATGATCATGACTCTATTGTCTGAAGCAATTCAATGGACTTGGATTTTTGAAGTTATAATTATGTGTTTGTTACAATAAATATAATATTTTGTCCAAATATAAATGTTAATTGAATTTGTAATGAAGGAAGAGCTCATTTTAGGATAAAAGGAAGCGAAAGGCTAATTTATAAGGAATTACACAAACCATATTTACTCATTCATTCAAATCCTTATTTATATGATCAATCACGAGACCCAGGTTCCTCTTACAATGCCTCCATTGCTAGCATAATACATAATTGCTCGACTATTAATCAACAAAAGCTTGCTAAGTTCAATAATGAACATCTTAAACTAAAACATCATATTTCATTGCCTCTTGTGCAAAGATGTGCTTAAATATGATAACTACCTCAACTTAGAACCCTTCTAACTTATAGTTTGATCATTCAAGGTACCATAAAAGTTCTTTAGACTATGAACTTTAATCATTTACAATGTTTAATGTTGAAACAAATGTTGATTTCATGATCATTGGGGGCCATCAATGCCATATGGCAAAAGGAGTAGCCTTGCTATCTAAAAACGAAGTTATGGGCTCATCCATCAACAATTGAACCATCCATACATCTTGAGAAAAGAAAATGATGATAATTACTCTATTGTTTGATGGAATTCAATGGACTAGGATTTCCAAAGATATAATGATGCGCTTGTTGCAATAAATGTAATATTTCAGCCAAATATAAATGTTAATTTAATTTGCAATGAAGGAAGGGTTCATTTTAGGAAGAAATGAAGTGAAAGGCTAATCAATAAGGAATTACACAAACCATATTTACTCATTGATTCAAATACATATTTATATGATCAATCATAAGACCCAAGATCTTTTTATGATGCCTACATTGCTATCAGAATAGATAATTACTTGATTATTAATGCACAAAGCCTTGACTAAATAATAATAAAAACTCATGGAAATAACCCATTTAAAGGCCCAATCATGGGCTCCTAAATCCAACTTCCTTCTCAAATTCCTCCACAGAGGACACATTCACAAGCCTTGGTGAACCCTCCATCATCCTTAACTTGTACTTGGCAACTTCCTTATAGTAAATGTTGCATAACAAGTTATTGAGAACTTCCTTTATTTTCTTTGACCTTGCCCTTGTCATTGGTCCTCCAAGGTTTTGCACAATATCAACTCCCTTGTTCATTTGAGTTGGTACAATATGGCTTCCATCACTTCTAGCATACAATCTCATCATTTTAGGTACCATAAAAGCTCTTTATAACATAAATTTTAATCATCTATAATGCTTGATGTTGAAAGAAAAGTTAATTTATGGATCATTTTAGGTCAATAGTGACTTGCAACAAAAAAAGCAGCCTTAGTAGGCAAAAACGAAATTATGGACTCCTCCTTCAACAATTAAACAAACCAAAAATTTTAAGAAAAGGAAATGTTAATCATGACTCTATTGTTTGATGGAATTCAATGGAATTGGAGTTCCAAAGTTATAATAATTTACGTGTTACAATAAATATAATATTTCAAACAATCATATATGATAATTTAATGACTCATTGTATTGAAAGAAGAGATCATTTTTGAATGAAATTAAGTGAATGACAAATAAATAAGGAATTGCACAAACCATATTTACTCATCGATTTAAATCCTTATTTATATGATTAATCATGAGACTCAGGTTCCTCATTCAATGCCTCCATTACTAGCACAATACTTAATTACTTGACTATTAAAGCATGAAACCTTACTAAGTTCAATAATGAACATCTTGATTTGAAACTTCCTATTTCATTGCATCATGTGTGAGGATGTGCTCAAATATGGTGACTACCTCAACTTAGAACCCTTCTAACGTACAGTCTCATCATTTTGGATACCATAAAAGCTCTTTAGAACATGAATTTTAATCATCTATAATGTTTAGGTCAACAATGCCTTGTAATGAAAGGAGCAGCCTTGGTAGGCAAAAACGAAGTTGATCATGACTATAAATAATTCAATGGAAAAGGAAATGTTGACTATTGTTTGATGGAATTCAATGGAATTGGACTTCCATAGTTATAATAATTCGTGTGTTACAATAAATATAATATTTCAGGTAAACAGAAATGTTAATTTAATGACTCATTGCAATAAGGGGAGAACTCATTTTAAAAGGAAATGAAGTGAAAGGCTAATCAATAAGGAATTACAAAAACCATATTTACTCATTGATTCAAATCCTTATTTATATGATCAATCATGAGACCCAAGTTCCTTATTCAATGCCTTTATTACTGGCACAATACATAATTACTTGACTATTAATACACGAAACCATGGTAAGTTCAATAATGAACATCTTGATCTGAAACTTACTATTTCATTATATCATGTGCAATGATGTGCTCAAATATGGTGATTGCCTAAACTTAGAACCCTTCTAACTTATAGTTTCATCATTTAGGGTACCATAACAATTCAATAAAAGATAAATTTTATCCGTCTATAATATTTGATGTTGAAACAAATGTTAATTTCATGATCATTTGGGATCAACAGTGCAATGTGACAAAAGGAGCAATGTTGGTAGCCAAAAATGAAGTTATTGGCTTATCCTTCAACCATTGAACCAACCAAAAATTTTGAGAAAAAGAAATGTTAATCATGAATTTATTGTTTGGTGGAATTCGATGGACATGAAGGTATAAAGTTATAATGATTTGTTTGTTACAATAAATATAATATCTTGGGAAAAAATAAATGTTATTGTAATTTGTAATGATGGATTAGTTGATTTTAGGATGAAATGATGTGAAGGGCTAATCAATAGGGAATTGCACAAATCATATATACTCATTGATTCCAATTCATATTTATATGATCAATCATGAGACCCAGGTTCCTCATTCAAGGCCTCCATTGCTGGCACAATACTTAGTTATTGGACTATTAATGCATGAAACCTTGGTAAGTTCAATAATGAACATCTTGATTCGAAACTTCCTATTTCATTGCATCATGTGCGAGGATGTGCTCAAATATGGTGACTACCTCAACTTAGAACCCTTTTAACTTAGAGTCTCATCATTTAGTGTACCATAATGGTTCTTTAGACTATAAATTTTATCTGTCTATAATGTTTGATATTGAAATAAATGTTAATTTTATGATCATTTTGGGTCAACAATGCCATGCAACAAAAGGAGCAACATTAGTGGACAAAAACGAAATTATGAGCTCATCCTTCAACAATTGAACCAACCAAAAATTTTGAGAAAAGGAAATGTTGATCATGGCTCTATTGTTTGATGGAATTCAATGGACTTGGGGTTCCAAAGTCATAATGATTCACTTGCTACAATAAATACAATATTTTGGGTAAAAATAAATGCTAATGTAATTTGTAATGAAAGAAGAGCTAATTTTAGGAAGAAATAATGCGAAGGGCTAATCAATAGGGAATTGCACAAACTGATGGAAACCATATTGTACCAACTCAAATTGACAAGGGATTAGATACTTTGCAAAACCTTGGAGGACCAATGACAAGGGCAAGGTCAAAGAAAATAAAGGAAGCTCTCAACAACCTGTTGTGTGACATTTACTAACAGAAAGTTGCCAAGTACGAGTTAAGGAGGATGGAGTCTTCACCAAGGCTTGCGAATGTGTCATCTGTGGAGGAGTTTGTGAACCATGGCCTTGGGAAGGAAGTTAGATTTGAGAGCCCATGATTGGGCCTTTAAGTAGGTTATTTTCATGTGTTTTTATTATTATTTAGGGGGCTGGACGAAATTCCTTATTAAGCCCAGCTTATTTAGTGGGTTGGACGAATTCCCTTATTAAGACCAACTTATTAGTTAGGGTTTTTGGGAGTTAGCATATAAAAAGGGCAAAAAGGGTGGCTGGGAGGGGCAGACCCATTTTCATAAGTGTATGAGCTCTTTTCTCTGGTTCTTTGAGAACTAATTATGAACTTTCATACTTGTGTGTGTTGGTTCCTTAGACTTATCTTCTTCAACGTTGTTGTTGCTAGGAGTGGCATCTGAATCCTATAGTTCAGGTTCTTGGTTGTTTATAATCATTGGGTCAGAACTCCAAATCCCTTAACCTTTGTTAGAACGATCCTATACCAACATTGGTGTTGGGTTCCGTTTACATATAAACGGAGTTTGTATCACAAACCATATTTACTCATTGATTCAAATCCTTATTTATATGATCAATCATGCAACCAAAGCATACATTGCCTCCATTTCTAGCACAACACATAATTTCTAGACTATTAATGCATGACACCTTGCTAAGTTCAATAATGATTATCTTAATCCAAAACATCCTATTTCATTGCATCATGTGCCAAGATTTGCTGAAATATGACAACTACCTCAACTTAGAACCCTTTTAATGTAGAGTCTCATCATTTTGGGTACCATAAAAGTTGTTTAGACCTTGGCTTTTAATCATTTATAATATTTGATGTCAAAACAAAAGTTAATTTCATTTATCATTTTAGGTCACCAATGACGTGCAACAAAACGAGCAACCTTGGTCAGCAAAAACAAAGTTATGGGCCTATCCTTCAATAATTGAACCAACCAAAAATTTTGAGAAAAGGAAAATGTTGATTATGACTATTTTGTTTGATGAAATGAATTTCCAAAGTTATAATAATTTGCATGTTACAATAAATATAATATTTCAGGTAAATATAAATGTTAATTTAAAAACTCATTGCAATGAAGGAAGGGCTCATTTTAAGAGCAAATGAAGTGAATGACTAATCAATATTGAATTACACAAACCATATTTGCTCATTGATTCAAATCCTTATTAATATGATCAATCATGCAACCTAGGTTCCACATACTTTGCCTCCATTGTTGGCACAATACATAATTATCAGACTATTAATGCATGAAACCTTCCTATGTTCAATAATAAATATCTTGATCTAAAACTTCCCATTTCATTGCATCATGTGCAAAGATGTGCTGAAATATAACGATCACCTCAACTTAAAACCCTTATAACATACAATCTCATCATTTTGGGTGCCATAAATGCACTTTAGACCATGAATTTCACACATATATAATGTTTGATGTTGAAACAAAAGTTAATTTTAGGATCATTTTGAGTCAATAATGCCATGCAATAAAAGGAGCAGCTTGGTAGCCAAAAACTAAGTTGCGGGCTCATCCTTTAACAATTGAACCAGCCAAACATCTTGGGAAAAGCAAATGATTATCATGACTCTATTGTTTGATGGAATTCAATGGATATGGATTTCCAAAGTAATAAAGTTGCCCTTGTTACAAGAAATATAATATTTCAAGCAAACATATAGATTAATTTAATGACTCATTGTAACAAAAGAAGAGATCATTTTCGGATGAAATGAGGTGAAATGCTAATCAATAAGGAATTGCACAAACCATATTTACTCATTGATGCAAATCCTTATTTACATGATCAATAATGAGACCCTGGTTCCTCATTCAATGCCTCTATTGTTGGCACAATACTTAATTACTGGACTATTAATGCACGAAACCTTGTTAAGTTCAATAATGAACTTCTTAATCCAAAACATCTTATTTCATTGCATCATCTGCAAAGATTTGCTAAAATAGGGCAATGACCTAAAACTTATAACTCTTCTAACATATAGTCTCAACATTTTGGGTACCATAAAAGCTCTTTAGACCTTGAATTTTAATTGTCTATATGTTTGATATTGATAAAAAAGTTAATTTTAGGATCATTTTCAGTCAACATTGCCTTGTAACAAAAGGAGTGTCCTTGGTAGGCAAAAATGAAGTTACATGCTCATCCTTCAACAATTGAACCAACCAAAGAATTTGAGAAAAGGAAATGTTGATTGTGACTCTATTGTTTTATGGAATTCGATGGACTTGGAGTTCCAAAGTTATAATAATTCACGTGTTACAATAAATACAATATTTTGAGCAAACATAAATGTTAATTTAATGACTCATTGTAATGAAGGAAGGGTTCCTTTTAAGAGGAAATGAAGTGAAAGGCTAATTCATAAGGAATTACACAAATCATATTTACTCATTGATTCAAATCCTTATTTATATGATCAATCATAAAACCTAGCTTCCTTATACATTGCCTTTATTGCTAGCACAATACATAATTACCAAACCATTAATGCATGAAACCATGCTAAGTTCAATAATGAACATATTGATCCAAAACTTCCTGATGGAAGCCATATTGTACCAATTGATATCAATAAGTGAGTTGATACTTTGCAAAACCTTTGTTAGAACGATCTTATACCAACATTGGTGTTGGGTTCTGTTTACATATAAATAGAGTTTGTATCACTTCTTATTTCATTGCATCATGCACAAAGATGTGCGAAAATATGATGGCTACCTCAACTTAAAACCCTTCTGACATACAGTCTCTTCATTTTACGTGCCATAAAAGCACTTTAGACCATGAATTTTACTCATCTATAATGCTTGATGTTGAAACAAAAGTTAATTTTAGGATCATTTTGGGTCAACAATGCCATGCATCAAATGGGGGAGTCTTGGTAGCCAAAAACTATGTTATGGGCTCATCCTACAATAATTGAATGAGCCAAACATCTTAAGAAAAGCAAATGATGATCATGATGGTATTGTATGATGGTATCCAATGGATTTGGATTTCTAAAGTTGTAAAGTTGCACTTGTTATGATAAATATAATATTTCGGGCAAATATATATGTTAATTTAATGACTCATTGTAACGAAAAAAGTGATCATTTTAGGATGAAATGAAGTGAAAAGCTAATCATTAACGAATTGCACAAATCATATTTACTCATTGATTCAAATCCTTATTTATATAATCAATCACGAGACCCATGTTCCTCATTCAATGCCTTTATTGCTGGCACAATACTTAATAGTTGGACTATTAATGCATGAAACCTTGCTAATTGATAAGGTATTACACAAACCATTTTTACTCATTAATTCAAATCCTTATTTATATGATCGATCATGTAACCTATGTTCCCCATACATTGCCTCTATTGCTAGCACAGTGCATAATTACCAGACTATTAATGCATGAAACCTTACTAAGTTTCGTAATGAACATCTGGATCTAAAAGTTCCTATTTCATTGAATCATGTGCAAAGATGTGCTAAAATATGATGACCACCTCAACTTAAAACCCTTTAAACGTATTGTCTTATCATTTTGGGTCCCATAAAAGCACTTTAGACCATAAATTTTACTCATGTGTAATGTTTAATGTTGAAACAAAAATTAATTTTAGGATTATTTTGGGTTAACAATGCCATGCAACAAAAGAAGCAGCACTGGTAGCCAAAAACGAAGTTATGGGCTTATCCTTCATCAATTGAAACAACCAAAAATTTTGAGAAAAGGAAATGTTGATCATGACACTATTGTTTGATAAAATTTGATGGACTTGGAATTCTAAAGTTATAATAATTCGTGTGGTACAATAAATATAATATTTTTGGTAAACATAAATGTTAATTTAATGACTTATTGTAATAAAGGGGTCATTTTAAGAGGAAATGAAGTGAAAGGCAAATTAATAAGGAATTACACAAATCAAATTTAATCATTGATTCAAATCTTTTTTTATATGATCAATCATGCAACCCAGGTTCCTTATACATTGCTTGCATTGCTGTCACAATACATAATTACCACACTATTAATGCATGAAAGCTTGCTGGGTTCAATAATAAAAATCTTGATCCAAAATTTCCTATTTCATTGCATCATGTGCAATGATGTGAGGAAATATGATGACCACCTTAACTTAAAATCCTTCTAATGTACAATCTCATCATTTTGGGTCGATACGAACTCTGTTTATATGAGCCCATAACTTTGTTTTTAGTTAGCAAGGTTGCTGCATCTGTTGCATGGCATTGCTAACCCATAATGATCCCATAATCAACTTTTGTTTCAGCATCAACCATCACAGACGATTCAAATTCATAGACTGGAGAACTTCTATGGTATCCTAAATGATGAGAATGTAAGTATGTGATACGAACTTCGTTTATATGTAAACAGAACCCAACACCAATGTTGGTATAGAATCGTTCTAACACAGGTTAAGGGATTTAGAGTTCTGACCCAATGATTATAAACAACCAAGAACCAGAACCATAAGATTCAGACGCCGCTCCTAGCAACAACAACGTTGAAGAAGATAAGTCTAGTGAACCAACGCACACAAGTATGAAAGTTTAGAATTAGTTCTCAAAGAACCAGAGAAAATAGCTCATACACTCATGAAAATGGGTCTGCCTCTCCCAGCCACCCTTTTTGCCCTTTTTATATGCTAACCCCAGAAACCCTAACTAATAAGCTGGTCTTAATAAGGGAATTCATCCAACCCACTCAATAAGCTGGGTTTAATAAGGAATTTTGTCTAACCCACTAAATAAGCTGGGCTTAATAAGGAATTTCGTCCAGCCCACTAAATAATAATAAAAACACATGAAAATAACTTACTTAAAGGCCTAATCATAGGCTCTCGAATCCAACTTCCTTCCCAAGGCCATGGTTTGCAAATTCCTACACAGATGACACATTCGCAAGCCCTAGTGAAGACTCCATCCTCCTTAACTCGTACTTGACAACTTCCTGACAGTAAATGTTGCACAACAGGTTATTGAGAGTTTCCTTTATTTTCTTCGACCTTGCCCTTGTCATTGGTCCTCCAAGGTTTTGCAAAGTATATACTCCCTTGTCAATTTGAGTGGGTATAATATGGTTTCCATCAGTATGAGAGGTTCTAAGTTTTGTTTCTCATCATATTTGAGCACTTTATTGCACATGATGCAAAGAAATATGATGTTTGGGATCAAGATGTTCACTATGGAACTTAGAAAGGTTTCGTTCCTCAATAGTTAGGTATTTATGTGTTGTGCCAAGAACGAAGGCATTACATGAGGTACCTAGGACTCATCATTAATCACATAAATAATGATTTCAATCACTGAGAAATATGGTTTTTCCTTTCACTTCATTTCCCCTAAAAATGAAATATTTTTTATTAGAATGAGTCATAAAATTCACATTCATGTTCGCCTAAGATGTTATATTTATTATAACAAGCAAATAATTGTAGCTTTCCAAGTCCAAGTTCATTGAACTCTATAAAGCAATGGAGTCATTGATCATGTTTAGCATTTGTTAGGATATTTGGCCAGTTAAATTGTTGAAGGATGACCCCATAACTTTGTTTTTAGTTACCAAGGCCGCTCCATTTGTTGCATGGCATTGTTAACCCAAAATGATCCCATAATTAACTTTTGTTTCAACATAAAGCTTTTCAGATGATTCAAATTCATAGACTGAAGGACTTCTATGGTATCCTAGATCATGAGAATGTAAGTTTGAGAGGTTCTATGTTTTGTTATTCAACATATTTGAGCACTTTATTGCACATGATGCAATGAAATATGTTGTTTGGGATCAAGATGTTCATTATTCAACTCATAAAGGTTTCGTTCATTAATAGTCAGGAATTTATGTGATGTGCCTACAAAGGAGGCATTGCATGAGGAACCTAGGACTCATGACTAATCACATACATAAGGATTTCAATCAATGAGAAAATATGTTTTGTACAACTCCTTTTTGATTTTCCTTTCACTTCATTTCCCCCCAAAATGAAATCTTTTTTGTTACAATGAATCATAAAATTAACATTTATGTTCGCCTAAAATGTTATATTTATTATAACAAGCGAATCATTATAGCTTTGCAAGACCCAGTTCATTGAACTCCATCAAGCAACAGAGTCATTGATCATGTTTAGCTTTTGTTAGGATTTTTGGCTGGTTAAATTGTTGAAGGATGAGCCCATAACTTTGTTAATAGTTACCAAGGTTGCTCCATTTGTTGCATGGCATTGTTAACCCAGAATGATCCCAGAATTAACTTTTGTTTCAGCATCAAGTGTCACAGATGATTCAAATTCATAAACTGGGGAACTTCTATGGTATCCTAAATGATGAGAATGTAAGTTTGAGAGGTTCTAAGTTTTGTTTCTCATCATCTTTGAGCACTTTATTGCACATGATGCAAAGAAATATGATGTTTGCGATCAAGATGTTCATTATTCAACATATAAAGGTTTCACTCATTAATAGTCAGGTATTTATGTGTTGTGCCAGCAAGGGGGGCATTCCATGAGGAACCTAGGACTCATGATCGATCATATAAATAAGGATTTCAATGAATGAGAAAATATGTTTTTTCCTTTCACTTCATTTCCCCCAAAAATGAAATCTTTTTTATTAGAATGAATCATAAAATTCACATTCATGTTCACCTAAAATGTCATATTTATTATAACAAGCGAATCATTGTACCTTTGCAAGTCCAAGTTCGTTGAACTCCATCAAGCAATGGAGTCATTGATCATGTTTAGCATTTGTTAGGATATTTGGCTAGTTAAATTGTTGAAGGATGAACCCATAAATTTGTTTTAAGTTACCAAGGCCACTCCATTAGTTGCATGTCATTGTTAACCCAAAATGATCCCATAATTGACTTTTGTTTCGACATCAAGCTTTTCAGATGATTCAAATTCCTAGATTAGAGAACTTCTATGGTGTCCTAGATCATGAGAATGTAAGTTTGAGAGGTTCTAAGTTTTGTTACTCAACATATTTGAGCACTTTATTGCACATGATGCGATGAAATATGTTGTTTGGCATCAAGATGTTCATTATTCAACTCATAAAGGTTTCGTTCATTAACTGTCGGGAATTTATGTGTTGTGCCTGCAAAGGAGGCATTGCATGAGGAACCTAGGATTCATGATTGATCACATACATAAGGATTTCAATCAATGAGAAAATATGTTTTGTACAACTCCTTTTTGATTTTCCTTTCACTTCATTTCCCCCTAAAATGAAATCTTTTTTATTACAATGAATCGTAAAATTAACATTTATGTTCATCTAAAATGTTATATTTATTATAACAAGCGAATCATTATAGCTTTGCAAGACCAAGTTCATTGAACTCCATCAAGCAACAGAGTCATTAATCATGATTAGCTTTTGTTAGGATTTTTGGCTGGTTAAATTGTTGAAGGATGAGCCCATAACTTTGTTAATAGTTACCAAGGTTGCACCATTTGTTGCATGGCATTGTTAACCCAGAATGATCCCAGAATTAACTTTTGTTTCAGCGTCAAGCATCACAGAGGATTCAAATTCATAAACTGGGGAACTTCTATGGTATTCTAAATGATGAGAATGTAAGTTTGAGAGGTTCTAAGTTTTGTTTCTCATCATCTTTGAGCACTTTATTAATAGTTGGGTATTGATTTGTTGTGCTAGCAAGGGAGGCATTCCATGAGGAACCTAGGGCCCATGATTGAACTCATAAAGAAGGATTTCAATCAATGAGAAAATATGTTTTGTACAACTCCTTATTGATTTTCCTTGCACGTCATTTCCCCCTAAAATGAAATCTTCTTTATTAAAATGAATCATATAATTCACATTTATGTTTGCCTAAAATGTTATATTTATTATAACAAGCGAATCATTATAGCTTTGCAAGTCCAAGTTCGTGGAACTCCATGAAGCAATAAAGTCATTGATCATGTTTAGCATTTGTTGGGATATTTGGCTGGTTAAATTGTTGAAGGATGAGCCCATAACTTTGTTTTTAGTTACCAAGGCCGCTCCATTTGTTGTATGGCATTATTTACCCAAAATGAACCCATAATTGACTTTTGTTTCAACATCAAGCTTTTCAGACGATTCAAATTCCTAGATTGGAGAACTTCTATGGTATCCTAGAACATGAGAATGTAAGTTTGAGAGGTTCTAAGTTTTGTTACTCATCATATTTGACCACTTTATTGCACATGATGCAAAGAAATATGATGTTTGGGACCTAGATGTTCATTATTGAACTTAAAAAGGTTTCGTTCATTAGTATTCTGGAATTTATGTGTTGTGCCTACAATGGAGGCATTGCATGAGGAACCTAGGACTTATGATTGATCACATACATAAGGATTTCAATGAATGAGAAAATATGTTTTGTACAACTCCTTTTTGATTTTCCTTTAACTTCATTTCCCCCTAAAATGAAATCTTCTATATTATAATGAATCATAAAATTAACATTTATGTTTACCTAAAATGTTATATTTATTATAACAAGCGAATTATTATAGCTTTCCAAGACAAAGTTCGTTGAACTCCATCAAGCAATAGAGTCCTTGATCATGTTTAGCTTTTGTTAGGATATTTGGTTGATTAAATTGTTGAAGGAAGAGCCCATAACTTTGTTAAAAGTTACCGAGGTTGCACCATTTGTTGCATGGCATTGTTAACTCAGAATGATCCCATAATTAACTTTTCTTTCTGCATCAAGCATCACAAACGATTCAAATTCATAAACTGGGGAACTTCTATGGTATCCTAAATGATGAGAATGTAAGCTTGAGAGGTTTTAAGTTTTGTTTCTCATCATCTTTGAGCACTTTATTAATAGTTGGGTATTTATTTGTTGTGCCAGCAAGGGAGGCATTCCATGAGGAACCTAGGGCTCATGATTGAACTCATAAATAAGGATTTCAATCAATAAGAAAATATGTTTTGTACAACTCCTTATTGATTTTCCTTGCACTTTGTTTCCCCCTAAAATGAAATCTTCTTTATTAGAATGAATCATATAATTCACATTTATGTTTGCCTAAAATGTTATATTTATTATAACAAGCGAATCATTATAGCTTTGCAAGTCCAAGTTCTTGGAACTCCATCAAGCAATAGAGTCATTCATCATATTTAGCATTTGTTGGGATATTTGGCTAGTTAAATTGTTGAAGGATGAGCCCATAACTTTGTTTTTAGTTACCAA
>JAFFZT010000033.1:0-11784 GCA_019804595.1 Bruguiera parviflora | reverse complement strand
TAAATTGTTGAAGGATGAGCCCATAACTTTGTTTTTAGTTACCAAGGTTGCTCCATTTGTTGCATGGCATTGTTAACCCAAAATGATCCTGTAATTAACCTTTGTTTCAACATCAAGCTTTACAGAGGATTCAAATTCATAGACTAGAGAACTACTATGGTATCCTAAATCATGAGAATGTAAGTTTGATAGGTTCTAAATTTTGTTACTCATCATATTTGGGCACTTTATTGCACATGATGCAAAAAAATTCAATGTTTGGGAACAAGATGTTCTTTATTGAACATAGAAAGGTTTCGTTCATTAATAGTCGGGTATTTATGTGTTATCCCAACAAGGGAGGCATTGCATGAGGAACCTAGGACTCATGATTGATCACATACATAAGGATTTCAATCAATGAGAAAATATGTTTTGTACGACTCCTTTTTGATTTTCCTTTCACTTCATTTACCCCTAAAATGAAATCTTCTTTATTACAATGAATCATAAAATTAACATTTATGTTTGCCTAAAATCATATATTTATTATAACAAGTGATACGAACTCTATTTATATGTAAATTGAACCTAACACCAATGTTGATATAGGATCGTTGTAACACAGGTTAAGGGATTTGGAGTTCTGACCAAATGATTATAAACAACCAAGATCGAAAACTATAAGATTCAGATGCCACTCCTAACAACAATGAGGCACCTAGGACTCATGATTGATCACATAAATAAGGATTTCAATCAATGAGAAAATAAGTTTTTTCCTTTCACTTCATTTCCCCCTAAAATGAAATCTTTTTAATTATAATGAATCATAAAATTGACATTTATGTTCACCTAAAATATTATATTTATTATAACAAGCGAATCATTATTGCTTTACAAGTCCAAGTTCGTTGAACTCCATGAAGCAATAGAGACATTGATCATGTTTAGCATTTGTTAGGATATTTGGCTGGTTACATTGTTGGAGGATGAGCCCATAACTTTGTTTTTAGTTACCAAGGCCGTTACATTTGTTGCATGGCATCTTTAACCCAAAATGATCCCATAATTAACTTTTGTTTCAAGATTAAGCTTTACAAACTATGCAAATTCATAGACTGGAGAACTTCTATGGTATCCTAAACGATGAGAATGTAAGTTTGAGAGGTTCTAAGTTTTGTTACTCATCATATTTGAGCACTTTATTGCATACGATGCAATGAAATATGATGTTTGGGATCAAGATATTCATTATTGAACTTAGAATGGTTTCGTTCATTAATTGTCGGGTATTTATGTGTTGTGCCAATAAAGGAGGAATTCCATGAGGAACTTAGGACTCATGATTGATCACATAAATAAGGATTTCAATGAATGAGAGAATAAGTTTTTTCCTTTCAATTCATTTCCCCCTAAAATGAAATATTTTTAATTAGAATCAATCATAAAATTCATATTTATCTTCGCCTGAAATGTTATATTTATTATAACAAGTGAATCATTGTGCTTTACAAGTCCAAGTTCGTTGAACTCCATCAAGCAATAGAGTCATTGATCATGTTTAGCATTTGTTAGGATATTTGGCTGGTTACATTGTTGAAGGATGAGCCCATAACTTTGTTTTTAGTTACCAAGGCCGCTCCATTTGTTGTGTGGCATTTTTAACCTAAAATGATCCCATAATTAACTTTTGTTTCAACATCAAGCTTTACAGACTATTCAAATTCATAGACTGGAGAACTTCTATGGTATCCCAAATGATGAGAATGTAAGTTTGAGATGTTCTAGGTTTTCTTACTCATTATATTTGAGCACTTTATTGCACATGATGCAATGAAATATGATGTTTGGGATCAAGATGTTCATTATTGAACTTGGAAATGTTTCATTCATTAATAGTTGAGTATTTATGTGTTGTGCCAGCAAAGGAGGCATTCCATGAGCGACCTAGGACTTATTATTAATCACATAAATAAGGATTTCAATTAATAAGAACATAAGTTTTTTCCTTTCAATTCATTTCTCCCTAAAATGAAATCTTTTTTATTCGAATGAATTGTAAAATTCACATTTATGTTCTCCTAAAATGTTTTATTGATTATAACAAGCGAATCATTATAGCTTTGCCAGACCAACTTCGTTGAACTCCATCAAGCAATAGAGTCATTGGTCATGTTTAGCTGTCGTTAGGATATTTGGTTGGTTAAATTGTTGAAGGATGAGCCCGTAACTTTGTTTTTAGTTACCAAGGCTGCTCCATTTGTTGCATGGCATTGTTAACCCAAAATGATCCTATGATTAACTTTTGTTTCAGCATCTAGCATTACAGAGGATTTAAATTCATAGACTAGAGAACTTCTATGGTATCCCAAATGATGAGAATGTAAGTTTGAGAGGATCTAGGTTTTGTTAATCATCATATTTGAGCACTTTATTGCACATGATGCAATGAAATATGATGTTTGGGATCAAGATGTTCATTACTGAACTTAGAAATGTTTCGTTCATTAATAGTCGAGTATTTATGTGTTGTGCCAGCAAAGGAGGCATTCGATGAGCAACCTAGGACTTACGATTAATCAGATAAATAAGGATTTCAATTAATAAGAAAATAAGTTTTTTCCTTTCAATTCATTTCCCCCTAAAATGACATCTTTTTTATTAGAATGAATTGTAAAATTCACATTTATGTTCTCCTAAAATGTTTTATTGATTATAACAAGCAAATCATTATAGCATTGCAAGTCCATGTTCGTGGAACTCCATCAAGCAATAGAGTCATTGATCATGTTTAGCATTTGTTGGGATATTTGGCTGGTTAAATTGTTGAAGGATGAGCCCATAACTTTGTTTTTAGTTACCAAGGCCGCTCCATTTGTTGCATGGCATTGTTAACCCAAAATGATCCCATAATTAACTTCTGTTTCAACATCCAGCTTTAAAGAAGGTTCATATTCATATACTGGAGAACTTCTATGGTATCCTAAATCATGAGAATGTAAGTTTGAGAGGTTCTAAGTTTTGTTACTCATCATATTTAAGCACTTTATTGCACATGATGCAATGAAATATGATGTTTGGGATCAAGATGTTCATTATTGAACTTAGAAAGGTTTCGTTCATTAATAGTCGGGTATTTATGTGTCGTGCCAGGAAAGGAGGCATTCCATGAGCCTACCTAGGACTTATGATTAATCACATAAATAACAATTTCAATCAATGAGAAAATATCCTTTTTCCTTTCACTTCATTTCCCATTAAATTGAAATCTTTTTTATTAGAATGAATCATAAAATTCACATTTATGTTCACCTAAAATGTTATATTTATTATAACAAGCGAATCATTGTAGCTTTGCAAGCCCAAGTTCATTGAACTCCATCAAGCAATAGAGTCATTGATCATGTATAGCTTTTGTGAGGATATTTGGCTGGTTAAATTGTTAAAGGATGAGCCCATAACTTTGTTTTTAGTTACCAATGCCACTTCATTTGTTGCATGGCATTGTTAACCCAAAATGATCCTATAATTAACTTTTGTTTCAACATCAAGCTTTACAGAGGATTCAAATTTATAGACTAGAGAACTACTATGGTATCCTAAATCATGAGAATGTAAGTTTGATAGGTACTAAATTTTGTTACTCATCATATTTGGGCACTTTGTTGCACATGATGCAAAGAAATTCGATGTTTGGGAACAAAATGTTCTTTATTGAACATAGAACGGTTTTGTTCATTAATAGTCTGGTATTTATATGTTGTCCCAGCAAGGGAGGCATTGCATGAGGAACCTAGGACTCATGATTGATCACATACATAAGGATTTCAATCAATGAGAAAATATGTTTTGTACAACTCCTTTTTGATTTTCCTTTCACTTCATTTCCCCCTAAAAAGAAATCTTCTTTATTACAATGAATCATAAAATTAACATTTATGTTCACCTAAAATGATAGATTTATTATAACAAGTGATACGAACTCTATTTATATGTAAACAGAACCTAACACCAATGTTGATATAGGATCGTTGTAACACAGGTTATGGGATTTGGAGTTCTGACCAAATGATTATAAACAACCAAGATCCAAAACTATAAGATTCTGATGCCACTCCTAACAACAATGAGGCACCTAGGACTCATGATTGATCACATATATAAGGATTTCAATCAATGAGAAAATAAGTTTTTTCCTTTCACTTCATTTCCCCCTAAAATGAAATCTTTTTAATTATAATGAATCATAAAATTCACATTTATGTTCACCTAAAATATTATATTTATTATAACAAGCGAATCATTATAGCTTTACAAGTCCAAGTTCATTGAACTCCATGAAGCAATAAAGTCATTGATCATGTTTAGCATTTGTTAGGATATTTGGCTGGTTACATTGTTGAAGGATGAGCCCATAACTTTGTTTTTAGTTACCAAGGTCGTTACATTTGTTGCGTGGCATTTTTAACCCAAAATGATCCCATAATTAACTTTTGTTGCAAGATCAAGCTTTACAGACTATTCAAATTCATAGACTGGAGAACTTCTATGGTATCTTAAATGATGAGAATGTAAGTTTGAGAGGTTATAAGTTTTGTTACTCATCATATTTGAGCACTTTATTGCATATGATGCAATGAAATATGATGTTTGGGACCAAGATATTCATTATTGAACTTAGAATGGTTTCTTTCTTTAATAGTCAAGTATTTATGTGTTGTGCCAGGAAAGGAGGCATTCCATGAGGTACCTAGGACTCATGATTAGTCACATTAATAATGATTTCAATCAATGAGAAAATATCTTTTTTCCTTTCATTTCATTTCCCCCTAAAAACAAATCTTTTTTATTAGAATGAATCATAAAATTCACATTTATGTTCACCTAAAATGTTATATTTATTATAACAAGCGAATCATTGTAGATTTGTAAGCCCAAGTTCGTTGAACTCCATCAAGCAATAGAGTCATTGATCATGTTTAGCTTTTGTTAGGATATTTGGCTGGTTAAATTGTTGAAAGATAAGTCCATAACTTTGTTTTTAGTTACCAATGGCGCTCCATTTGTTGCATGGCATTGTTAACCCAAAATGATCCCGTGATTAACTTTTGTTTCAACATCAAGCTTTACAGAGGATTCAAATTCATAGACTAGAGACCTACTATGGTATCCTAAATCATGAGAATGTAAGTTTGATAGGTTCTAAATTTTGTTACTCATCATATTTGGGCACTTTATTACACATGATGCAAAGAAATTTGATGCTTGGGAGCAAGATGTTCTTTATTGAACTTATAAAGGTTTCATTCATTAATAGTCGGGTATTTTTGTGTTGTGCCAGCAAGGGAGGCATTGCATGAGGAACCTAGGACTCATGATTGATCATATACATAAGGATTTCAATCAATGAGAAAATATGTTTTGTACAACTCCTTTTTGATTTGCCTTTCTCTTCATTTCCCCCTAATATGAAATCTTCTTTATTACAATGAATCATAAAATTAACATTTATGTTTGCCTAAAATGATATAAGACCTAACACCAATGTTGATATAGGATCATTGTAACATGGGTTAAAGGATTTAAAGTTCTGACCCAATGATTATAAACAACCAAGAACCAAAACTATAAGATTTAGATGCCACTCCTAATAACAAGTACATTGAAGAAGATAAGTCTAGTGAACCAACACATCCAAGTATGAAAGTTAAGAGTTAGTTCTCAAAGAACCAGAGAAAATAGCTCATAAACTCATGAAAATGGGTCTGCCTCCTCCAGCCACCCTTTTTGCCCTTTTTATATACTAACCCTAGAAACCCTAACTAATAAGCTGGGCTTAATAAAGAAATTCGTACACCCTAACTAATAAGCTGGTATTAATAAGGCAATTCATCCAACCCACTAAATAAGTTAGGCTTAATAAGGAAATTCGTCCACCCACTAAATAATAATAAAAACCCATGGAAATAACCCATTTAAAGGCCCAATCATGGGCTCTCAAATCCAACTTCTTTCCTAAGGCTATGGTTCACACATTCTTCCATAGATGACACATTCACAAGCCCTGGTGAACACTCCATCCTCCTTAACTCATATTTGGCAACTTCCTAATAGTAAATGTCACACAACAAGTTGTTAAGAGCTTCCTTTATTTTCTTTGACCTTGCCCTTGTCATTGGTCCACCAAGGTTTTGCAAAGTATCAACTCCCTTGTTGATTTGAGCTGGTACAACATGGTTTCCATCTACAAGCGAATCATTCTAGCTTTGTAAGACCAAGTTCATTGAACTCCATCAAGCAATAGAGTCATTAATCATGAATAGCATTTGTTAGGATATTTGGTTGGTTAAATTGTTCAAGGATGAGCCCATAACTTTGTTTTTAGTTACCATGGCTGCTCCATTTGTTGCATGGCATTGTTAACCCAAAATGATCCCATAATTAACATTTGTTTTAGCATCAACTGTGACAGACGATTCAAATTCATAGACTAGAGAACTTCTATGCTAACCTAAATGATGAGAATATAAGTTTCAGAGGTTCTAAATTTTGTTACTCTTCATATTTGAGCACTTTATTGCACATGATGCAATGAAAAATGACGTTTGGGATCAAGATGTTCATTATTGAACTTAGAAAGGATTTGTTCATTAATAGTCGGGTATTTATGGGTTGTGCCAGCAAAGGAGGCATTCCATAAGGAACCTAGCCCTCATGATTGATCACATAAATAAGGATTTCAATCAATGAGAAAATATTTTATTTCCTTTCACTTCATTTCCCCCTAAAATGAAATATTTTTAATTAGAATGAATCATAAAATTCACATTTATGTTCACCTAAAATGTTATATTTATTATAACAAGCGAATCATTGTAGCTTCGCAAGCACAAGTTCGTTCAACTCCATCAAGCAATACAGTCATTGATCATGTTTAGCTTTTGTTAGGATATTTGGCTGGTTAAATTATTGAAGGATGAGCCCATAACGTTGTTTTTAGTTACCAATGCCACTCCATTTGTTGCATGGCATTGTTAACCCAAAATGATCACGTAATTAACTTTTGTTTGAACATCAAGCTTTATAGAGGTTTCAAATTCATAGACTAGAGAACAACTATGGTATCCTAAATCATGAGAATGTAAGTTTGATAGGTTCTAAATTTTGTTACTCATCATATTTGGGCACTTTATTGCACATGATGCAATGAAATTCGATGTTTGGGAACAAGTTGCTCTTTATTGAACTTAGAAAGGTTTCGTTCATTAATAGTCAGGTATTTATGTGTTGTGCCAGCAAGGGAGGCATTGCATGAGGAACCTAGGACTCATGAGTGATCACATACATAAGGATTTCAATCAATGAGAAAATATGTTTTGTACAACTCCTTTTTGATTTTCCTTTCACTTCATTTACCCCTAAAATGAACTCTTCTTTATTACAATGAATCATAAAATTAACATTTGTGTTCGCCTAAAGTGTTATATTTATTATAACAAGTGATACAAACTCTATTTATATGTAAATAGAACCTAACAACAATGTTGATATAAGATCATTGTAATATACGCTAAGAGATTTAGAGTTCTGACCAAATCATTATAAACAACCAAGAACCAAAACAATAAGATTCAGATGTCACTCCTAACAACAATAACGTTGAACAAGATAAGTCTGGTGAACCAACACACCCAATAATTAACTTTTCTTTCAAGATCAAGCTTTACAGACTATTCAAATTCATAGACTGGAGAACATCTATGGTATCCTAAATGATGAGAATGTAAGTTTGAGAGGTTCTAAGTTTTGTTACTCGTCATATTTGAGCACTTTATTGCATATGATGCAAGGAAATATGATGTTTGGGATCAAGATATTCATTATTTGACTTAGAATGGTTTCATTCATTAATTGCCAGGTATTTATGTGTTGTGCCTGCAAAGGAGGAATTCCATGAGGAACCTAGGACTCATTATTGATCACATAAATAAGGATTTCAATCAATGAGAAAATAAGTTTTTTCCTTTCACTTCATTTCTCCCCAAAATGAAATTTTTTTACTTAGAAACAATCATAAAATTTATATTTATGTTCTGCTGAAATGTTATATTTATTATAACAAGCGAATCATTATAGCTTTACAAGTCCAAGTTCATTGAACTCCATCAAGCAATAGAGTCACTGATCATGTTTAGCATTTGTTAGGATATTTGGCTAGTTAAATTGTTGAAGGATGAGCTGCTCCATTTGTTGTGTGGCATTTTTAACCCAAAATGATCCCATAATTAACTTTTGTTTCAACATCAAGCTTTACAAACTATTCAAATTCATAGACTGGAGAACTTCTACGGTATCCTAAATGATAAGAATGTAAGTTTGAGAGGTTCTAAGTTTTGTTACTCGTCATATTTAAGGACTTTATTGCATATGATGCAGTGAAATATGATGTTCGGGATCAAGATGTTCATTATTGAACTTAGAAAGGTTTCGTTCATTAATAGTTGGGTATTTATGGGTTGTGCCAAAAAGGGAGGTATTCTATGAGGAACCTAGCACTCATGATTGATCACATAAATAAGGATTTTAATTAATGAGAAAATAGGTTTTTTCCTTTCGCTTCATTTACCCCTAAAATGAGATCTTTTTAATTATAATCAATCATAAAATTCACATTTATGTTCGCCTAAAATATTATATTTATTATAACAAGCGAATCATTGTAGCATTACAAGTCCAAGTTCGTTGAACTCCATGAAGCAATAGAGTCATTGATCATGTTTAGCATTTGTTAGGATATTTGGCTGGTTACATTGTTGAAGGATGAGCCCTAACTTTGTTTTTAGTTACCAAGGCCGTTACATTTGTTGCGTGGCATTTTTAACCCAAAATGATCCCATAATTAACTTTTGTTTCAAGATCAAGCTTTACAAACTATTCAAATTCATAGACTGGAGAACTTCTATGGTATCCTAAATGATGAGAATGTAAGTTTGAGAGGTTCTAAGTTTTGTTACTCCTCATATTTGAGGACTTGATGGCATATGATGCAATGAAATATGATGTTTGGGATCAAAATATTGATTATTGAACTTAGAATGGTTTCGTTCATTAATTGTCGGGTATTTATGTGTTATGCCAACAAGGGGGGAATTCCATGAGGAACCTAGGGCTCATGATTGATCACATAAATAAGGATTTCAATGAATGAGAAAATATGTTTTTTCGTTTCACTTCATTTCCCAATAAAATGAAATATTTTTAATTAGAATGAATCATAAAATTCATCTTTATGTTCGCCTAAAATGTTATATTTATTATAACAAGTGAATCATTGTAGCTTTATAAGTCCAAGTTCATTGAACTTCATCAAGCAATAGAGTCATTGATCATGTTTAGCATTTGTTAGGATATTTGGCTGGTTACATTGTTGAAGGATGAGCCCATAACTTTGTTTTTAGTTACCAAGGCCGCTCCATTTCTTGTGTGGCATTTTTAACCCAAAATGATCCCGTAATTAACTTTAATTTCAAGATCAAGCTTTACACACTATTCAAATTCATAGACCAGAGAACTTCTATGGTATCCTAAATGATGAGAATGTAAGTTTGAGAGGTTCTTAGTTTTGTTACTCGTCATATTTGAGGACTTGATTGCATACGATGCAATGAAATATGATGTTTGGGATAAAGATGTTCATTATTGAACTTAGAAAGGTTTTGTTCATTAATAGTCAGGTATTTATTTCTTGTGCCAGCAAAGGAGGCATTCCATGAGGAACCTAGGACTCATAGTAGATCACATAAATAAGGATTTCAATCAATGAGAAAATAAATTTTTTCCTTTCACTTCATTTCCCACAAAAATGAAATCTTTTTAATTCGAATGACTTATAAAATTCGCATTTATGTTTGACTAAAATGTTATATTTATTATAACAAGCCAATCACTGTAGCTTTACAAATCCAAGTTCATTGAACTCCATCAAGCAATAGAGTCATTGATCTTGTTTAGCATTTGTTAGGATAATTGGCTGGTTAACTTGTTGAAGGATGAGCCCATAACTTTGTTTTTAGTTACCAAGGCCGCTCCATTTCTTGCGTGGCATTTTCAACCCAAAATGATCCCATAATTAACTTTTGATTCAACATTAAGCTTTACAGACTATTAAAATTCATAGACTGAAGAACTTTTATGGTATCCTAAATGATGAGAATGTAAGTTTGAGAGGTTCTCAGTTTTGTTACTCGACATATTTGAGGACTTTATTGCTTATGATGCAATGTAATATGTGATACGAACTCCGTTTATATGTAAAGGGAACCCAACACCAATGTTGGTATAGGATCGTTCTAACATAGGTTAAGGGATTTGGAGTCCTGACCCAATGATTATAAACAACCAAGAGCCAGAACTATAGGATTCAGATGCCATTCCTAGCAACAACAATGTTGAAGAAGATAAGTCTAAGGAACAAACACACGCAAGTATGAAAGTTCAGAATTAGTTCTCAAAGAACTAGAGAAAATAGCACATACACTCATGAAAACGGGTCTGCCTCTCCCAGCCACCCTTTTTGCCGTTTTTATATGCTAACTCCCAGAAACCCGAACCAATAATCTGGTCTTAATAAGGGAATTCATCCAACCCACTAAATAAGATGGACTTAATAAGGAATTTCATCTAATCCACTAAATATGCTGGGCTTAATAAGGAATTTCGTCCAGCCCACTAACTAATAAAAAAAACACATGAAAATAACCTTCTTAAACGCCCAATCATGGGCTCTCAAATCCAACTTCCTCCCCAAGGCCATGGTTCGCAAATTCCTCCACAGATGACACATTCGCAAGCCTTGGTGAAGACTCCATCCTCCTTAACTCGTAGTTGGTAACCTCCTGATAGTAAATGTGGCACAATAGGTTGTTGAGCGCTTCCTTTACTTTCTTTGACCTTGCCCTTGTCATTGGTCCTCCAAGGGTTTGCAAAGCATCTACTCCCTTGTCGATTTGAGTTGGTACAATATGGTTTCCATCATTCCCGCTCTCCTCAAAATGATTTGTCCTCAAATCAGCATCTACATCATCAAAGATAAAAGGAGAAAGGTCAAAGACATTAAATGTTGCACTCACACAATACTCACCTGGCAAGTCAAGTTTATATGCATTATCGTTGACTCTTGCCACCACTTGAAAAGGACCATCTCCTCTTGGGTGCAACTTTGATTTCCTTTGCTTAGGAAATCTATCCTTCCGCAAATGTACCCAAACCCAATCACCAGGTTCAAAAGTGATATGCTTACGACCTTTGTTGGCTTGTGTTTCATATTGTTTGGTTCTTCTCTCAATGTTAAGCCTAGCTTTCTCATGAAGTTGCCTAACCACTTCCGCCTTCTTTTTCCCATCTAAATTAACCCTGTCCTGTATAGGCAATGGTACTAAATCCAAAGGGGACAATGGATTAAAACCATAAACAAGCTCAAAAGGAGAATAACCTGTAGTACTCTGAACAACACGATTATAGGCAAACTCCACAAAAGGCAAACATTCTTCCCAGGTTCTAGAGTTCTTACTAATAACGGCACGCAACAATGTTCCAAGAGTTCGATTTACTACCTCAGTTTGTCCATCAGTTTGTGGATGCTTACCCTACAATGTTTTCCAAAAATGGCTCAAAAATTTTGCATCACAGTCTGACACAATACTCTTGGGCACTCCATGTAGGCAAACAATCTCTTTAAAGAATAAGTTTGCAATGTGTGTGGCATCATCCGTTTTGGTGCAAGCAATAAAATGCACCATCTTT
>JAFFZT010000032.1:0-66455 GCA_019804595.1 Bruguiera parviflora | reverse complement strand
AGCTTGTTCGCTGAAGCACTGAGGGAGATAATCTGTAGATACAATTTGTCAAAGCTATTTAGGAAAATTTTCATTTAACTTCAAAATCGGGCTACAATACATGAGTCGATCGCCTAAGAGACTTACCTCTCTGACTTCCTCCTCCGTAATTCTGCCATCTGCATCTTTATCAACCCTGCAAATTTTTAATTGAAAGAAAGATGAATCACTTGCTATACACACCGGAAATCACAGTTATTTCATTCCTTTATCAAAAGACAGATAGAAGTAGAGGTTACATGTCAAAGAAAGTTTGAAGCCTGGAGTCAAAGCTCTGATCGGAAATCTGTTCCCAGAACTTTTTCAGCTCTTCCTTGCTAATAGAATCCCCTTCTATATGCCGCTTTCTAGCAAGTGCATCAAACAATTCCCCTGCAAACTCCTTTGACTCCTTCATTCCTGCCAAAAACACAAGCAATTTCATCTTCTATACAAGAAATGCAAGATTGGCTTGTGAATTGTGGTTCTGAGTACCTATGCATTCGCAAAAGCGAGCACGAGGAAGCAACCCATTGGTGGAAGTAGTAATTTCATCGAACCTCTTCTCCACGGCTGTCCATCCTGCGCCTCCATCAGCCTTGCTGATAAATTTGAGCCCCTTCAGGGCATGAGCCACGGCGGATTTAGTCCTGTCAAGGCGGCCCAACTGGGGCCTCCTTGAGAATGAAGCCAATCGCTTTATTTCATTTGACACCTGCCTGATTTTAGCAGAAGCACTCCTCATAACACTGGAAGTAGATCTTTTCTCCAGGCCTCTCGCCAGCAACGTCATCTCGGGTTCTTCTTCGCCACTGTCGGCAGGCTTAACGCTGTGGACGGCCACGGAGTCTTCCCGGACGTCGAGGGTGATCTCCATGTACGGCTCATGGTGGCCTGTGCTCGATTCCGGGACATTGAACCTTGCGCTCTTCCTTCCTATTCTCTTGCTGAGGGGTCTACCCAGGGAACCGCTGTACGGAAGGCTTCCAACAAGTTGCTGATGATTTTCTCTGCCCATTTCTTGCAGCTGGGGGTCTGGATTCAGAACTTGTCAATGCTTGGAGCTCCCTGCAATATACAGTGCTCCAAAGCTAGCTAAGATTCAGGTTTCTCTCTAGCATTAGAAGACTAGGAAAAGGAAGATGGGAAACTCCCTGGCAGACTGGAGGAAAAATTATGATTAAACAAGAAAATTATGGTTTCAATTGTAGCCAATATCTTATCACGAATAATTCTGACAACCGCTCTCAAGTCCTTATAAAATTCAGAGGACAGAGATTAATTTATGATTTTGGTTAACACTCCATGTCCGAAGGCGGAATATCCTTTGTGAGAGTGAAATACTAAGATATTTAGATACATGCAAGCAGATGTGGGCATGTCAAATACTGAGAGAACGCGGTCCCGAGGGGCAACGATTGCGGCGCTTGACTCCAGAGATAAATTCACCAGGATAATGGCATGCACTGTTGAGGTAGATAACTGTGGAGGAGTTTAATAAGGTAGCCTAAGTAGCCTCACGTTTTTCAGACAAGCATAACTCTTCCAATATTCGTGTCACCTCCAAGATTACCCATGTGCTACCCTTTTTACATAAAGGGAAATATCTAACTATATTTTATTGTAATTTAATGTATTTTTTATTAATTTAAATTTAAATTTTTTATTATTAATTTTTAATAAAAATAAAATTTATGATAATATATATTATTAACTTTTAAATTTAATAATATTTCAATAATTATTCATTTTTTTTAGATGAGGAATAAATATATTACCAAGTGACATTGATTTTAATTCATAAGTATGATGAGTATCATATCAAAAAAAAAAAAAAACTCTTTTTTTTTACTGTTTACAAAAAAGAAATATTTAGTTATACATGTCGATGATTCGTGAAAGCTTATAGTAAATGGTTCGGACAGAAAAGAAGCAGTTTGATGGTACCCACGATTTGTAAATTGTGCGATGGTGCTAGCCAGTCTAACATTTGTTTAATACTTAAAAATAACTGCATAGAAAAATTATTAATTATAATATCTATACGGTGAGATATAAAATGCTCATTAGCATATTAATTTAATTTTTTTATGATGAAAATCTATCATTTAAGTACTATTACATTTATCTATTTTTTGTACTAATAAATTTGGAATCAAACACACACTTCCACGTAAATCTTTATTATTTAAAAGTAAATATTAAAAAAAAAAAGGAAGGAAAACCTCAAATATGAACCAACACAAAAATAAATCAAATAACCAGTAAGCCTCTACCTCCAACCAGTCAAATACTGGATACTCAGCCCTATGCTTTACCCATATCCTTAGCTTAAAAGAATAAATAAATAATAATAATAATAATAATAATAATAATACAAGTGATATTGATCTTTAATTTACCATGCCAGTAAGGTCCAATATGTCCGTCGCCCCGGCAGAACAATTATTACAGTCTCCGTGTAATAATCAACGTCTCCGTGCCTGTGTATCGCAATTACAGTCTCCTAAGGTCTTGCAGATAGGAAGGTTTAAGTCGAATACAGAATCGCCGTGTGGAACCAACTAATTGAAGAATGACATGCATGAAAGACGGGCATACCGACGATGAAAGTCGGAGCGTTCACTTTAACCTGCAGTGGGCTGTTTCGGCAGTCGATACGGCCGCCACTTAGACGTGGGGGTGGTGGTTCACTCGTTGCATTTACTCGGGGCCAGGACCACTCTACTTTTTGTCTGTCGAAACTTGCAATCTTGAAACTTTCCACGAGACTATGGCTAAATTGCTCAGTCCGCAAGAAATATAGCAATGTATACTTACTCGCTTCCTTCAATCGCGGAAGAAGAGAAGAAAAGGCGAAAAAGGAAAAAGAAAGAAAGGGTCCAATTAGGTATCGCATATTTCAACTGTGAAATTGACTATAAGAGGCGTTGTTTAGAAAATTTGAGGATTCAAATTTCAACTCTCCTTTTAAAGTGGGAGAAAAAAAATGCAAACACTTGCGACTTTTTTCTTTCTTCTTTTTTTTTTTTAATTTTAATGCAAGTATATATATATATATATTTATTTAAAAAAGAGAGAGAGAGAGAGAGAGAGAGACCAAAACTGAGGCAAGGCCCCAATGAAACAATGGGGAAAAAAAGAATAAAAAATAAGCCCAGTTGAAATTCTTGAAAAAAAAAACAAAGAAGGCATGAAATTCTGTGCTTCCACTTGTACCGGCCTACAGAGGACATCTCTCTCCCAACTCCCAAGTGCACGACAGGGCACTGAATTGCCGGGGCACCCACCACACGGAGCCAGGCGTCCATACGACAGCGTACGGACATTCATTTTCAATTAGGCAAGTGGGCCTTTGGTTTTCATTGTCACCCACTCGCTGGCGTGACGACTAATTTCAAATCAGCCCAATAACCATCGCTTTCGCAGACAGACTTTGGTCCCGGACATTTACCCGTTCTTGTTGGTCCGAGATAAGTGCACCAAATGTTTCCATTAAGAAACAAGACGGACACACATTTGGACCTAAAAAACAAAGAGGAAGTTTACTACAATTGGGTTACGATTTGGGTTAAAAGGCAAAGTGGAGCTATTGGGCTCGGGTTAACCAGCGGCATGTCGGGCTAGTTCCACCAGGATTTGTTTTTCGTTTTGGTCAAAGGGTCTTGGACCTTGTAATAAATTAATTTAAGAACTACTTTATCTTTTTTTTTTTATTTTAACCTCTTATGAAAAATTGTTTGTTTATAAATTCTGTATTAAGAATTTTTTTAAAAATCATATTTTATTATTTTTTACTATACATGTATGATTTATATACTTTTTTTTTTCAAATAAAATTAAAAAAATGTATTTATTTATTTTTTGACAGGACAGGAGAAAAATTGGAGGGGTTATCCAAAGGAAAAATTGGAAGAGGGAAAAGAATCGACTTGTCTTAGTACGAGAGTCGAGACAGACCAACAGCCCAACACCACCAATAGCCACGCGCCCCCTTCCCCGAACTAGGAAATTAGGAGGGAAAAATGTACAATTAAAACCCTCATAAATATGTATATATATATTTTTATTTATTTTTTATTTTTTTTGGCATTCATAGGGACACAGATTAAAGCTTTTTTCCCTCCAAATTCAATTTACCCTGCCATTTTCTTGTCTCTGTTTATTTCTTTTTCTTTCTAATTCTTTGGCTTTTCTTGCCATGAAATTTTCTTATTTCATTCTTCTTATTTGATTGATGGCTATGAAGGATTCAGACTTTCCTTCCATCAACAGCAATACCAATAGAACCAGAAAGAAAGTGGATCCGCCGGTATCCTTCTCGATTTTGCCTCGAAACAAGAGACCTAGAAACGGCGTAACCAAATCAGCGTTCCTTCGTCTTCTGAATCTCGACGTCCCCCTGATATCTCCGGCCACCGGTTCGCCGATCGACCCAATCCGCCTCGAATCGGACCGGCCCTACACCATCGGCCGAGCCGCCTGTGACTGTGACTTCCTGTTCAACGATCGCCGCGTCAGTAAGCGACATTGCCAGGTTCTATTCGATAGCGTAGACCGTAAGATTTACATTCTTGATGGAGCGATTTTGTTGGATGCCGTTGATTCCGTGGTTACTGCATTTAGGAAAAGGTTGCTTTCTTGTAATGAATTGGAAGGTGTTGAGAAAGAAACAAAGACTGTGGAGTGGGATGGAGTTAAGGGTTCTTTAAACGGGGTTTTTGTTAATGGGGTTAGGGTCAAGAGAGGGATGGGCAGAGAGTTGTGCGTGGGAGATGAGGTTTTGCTTGTGTGTGGCAACAAGGGTATGTGTAGTTTGGAGGTTCGAGTTGGCTTTGTGATAAAGGGTGTTATTATTAAGGAGGAGGTTGACATGTTTTCTAATGAGATGCAGTTGGTTAGACCCAAATTTCTCCAAGAAACAAACTCAATGGGACACAATTCCAAAGGATCAGTGTCTAGTGGACAGCGAAGCAAAAGGGTTTTCGCTGTCTGTGCAAATGATACTATGTACTCAGGTGTCAATTTTTCTGGAGCAAAATGTGGTGGCATTGTCAGTCAAGCAAAGTTTTTCTTGAGTCAGTGTAGAGGCATATTGAAAAGTGATGACCCCATTTCTAGAATTCGGGAATATGCTTCACGAGACTTCGGCATGGAAACCACGCATGCTGGTAATAATAGATTGAATAACTCTCTTGGTGTGCCTGTGCTTGATACCAGTAAATTTTGTGGAGGAGGTGAAACAGAGGCAAATAAATGGGTGATGACTTTCAGGAAAAAGGAACTGGTGTGTATGAACTTGCAGTCTGATATGGATAAAGTGAATAATGTGCAAAGGGGTAACAGTGGGTGTGTTTATATTGGAGGTGACCATTCATGTAATAAAGACATTTCTAGAGCCTATTCTGAGAATGATGATGCCAATCAGTCTTGTAACACACTCTCACCCATTCCCATGGGTAAGAAGTTTCCTTCTTTTAATGGTGTTTTCCAGACAAAAACCTCAGAAGAGTTTTATCCAGCACCAGGGAAGAATTTTTACCTGAATCGCCTTCACTCTCTGGGCAGCGGTCCATTCAGTGATCATAATGTTATCTCTTTGCCAGAGCTTCTCTATCCCATAGAAAGTATTTCACGAATATTTATTGCAACATTTACATGTGATGTTTCATGGTAATGTTACCTTCTCCATTATAGCATTTTCTTCCATCTCATGGCCCTCTATTGAGCTTGACTACATAATTTGCTGACAACTTGAAATTTTAAACACTTGTCTCACTTGGATAAATGTGCTCCTTTAAATCTTGCTGCTTGAAATTGGAGCATTGTACTGTGGTGGTGTTGATGAGAAACTGTTATTTTGTTACTCTATTATCGTTGGAGAGATCAATGAATTCATATTCATCTGGCTGCTTGAAATTAATGCATCTGTTTTGTTAGGTTCTTATCATACTGTCAGATTCCTAGCCAACTACCAGTAACAATTGCATGTCACAACACTGAGCGTTGTTGGAGTTCCAGTGCTGATAAACGAACCTCCATGCCTTACTCAGATTTTCCATATGTAGTTGTGGTGTAAGTGTTGGTTTTATCTTCATTAAACAGCAATGTTTCACTTGACTGGCTCAGGTTACGTGCAAAACTTTTGTATTTTAGTTATTGACATTTTTGCAATGCTATTCTCTATACCTACTTCAATAGGTTTCCTCAATTTCCTGAGGAGATAGCATTTGGTAAAGATCGCAAGAGGCAAGGCATTGCCTGCCATCATCCGAAGCTGTTTGTTTTGCAAAGACAAGAGAGCATCCGTGTTATCATTACTTCTGCAAATTTAGTTGCAAACCAGGTGATTACTATCTTTTTTCTTATCTTGAATCTTGCCTACAAGCATGAAGTTATATATTTCAGCATGTATTTAGATTATGGCTGCTTGCCATGCAATTCTGAATACCTATTTAATGACAATTGAGTATTGTGTAGGAGTTTTGGATTCTCAAGTTGAATTTTCGTGGGATTCCATAGAATGGAATAGGAAAATTCCACTTATCACAAAGCTTTCTCATAAATGGATCCCTCCTACACGAATATAGTCCTACTTGACTCTGGACACTGGAGATGACTCGACCTCTAAAATTGGAGGCTGTTGGTAATGGAAAATTGTGTCTGGATTGAGTGTGTGGTTTTATGATATAATTTATCTGTGGCCATACTTGAAACCCGTTTGTCCAAATATGAAGGAAATCCTCACTGAAGCTGACAGGGTTATGCCAAATTTAGCTTTCCTTTTAATTTTTATGTTGTTCATTACTTTTGGTTTATATAGTTAAAGTATGTTGATATTTAGTTAAATTTCACCCTTTAGTTTTTGACTCTTCCAGTGGAATAATGTGACAAATACCATTTGGTGGCAAGATTTTCCTGCCAGAAGTGCACCTGATCTTTCGTCTCTTTTTGTTCGAGTTTCTGATAGAGAACTAGATCAAGATTCGGGTTCAGATTTTGCTGCTCAACTGGCTGGTTTCATGGCATCCCTTTTGACCGATGTACCTAGTCAGGCCCATTGGATTATCGAGTTAACAAAATACAAATTTAGTGAGGCAACAGGATATCTGATTTCATCTGTTCCAGGAATTTATTCTTACAAATCTCTCTACGTAAGCATATTTATCCTGATTTAAGCATGCTTCCTTGAGCATATAGCCTTTCTCCAACTGTTATGTTTCTGTCTCTCTGCAATTTGAGATCTCATCATATTGCATAATGCTACATTAGCTGACATCACTAATTTACATCTGTTGAAAAATGGGTGCTTGATTTAATGGGCTTATTTATTTTGTCATTCAACATGCTAGGAGTACCGGTGTTCATTACAGTCATCTGGTGAGAAGGTCATTGGCACAGTTGAAACATCTGTTGTTGGTTTGAGCCACCTTTTTCGTACTGCAGCTGACACAAATGGTGCACAGCTTAAGAGGTTGGCTGTTTTCATGGGGAAATCTCATGAGAATGATTATGGGATGGTGGAGGTTGTTTTGAGAAGAAACATCAATGTGCCTGCAGATTTGAATGCTGTCAGTGTTCTTGTTCCTAATCCTGATCTATTTTCTCAAGGAGGTGAATTTCATTTGCCTGTTTTGGTACCTTCAGAAATAATAAGCTACATGTTACTTTGCTTTTTACCTTCCATTTGTGTACTCTTCACAAGGTGTGTTCTGCATACTTTTACTGCAAGAAAGCTGTGGCAATATCCCTTTCACATGCTTGTTGAATAGAGGACCACATTTAGTGCTTCTGAAGTCTATTTAAAATGAGATCTATTTCTAGCCCCCTCAAAACCCAAAGGAACTCCATCTTTCCATGACATTAGTATGACTAGATAATACCCTGGTAGCAAATTATTTGCCTAAGCCCAGGGTTTTATAATAGATTGATCACGGTGTCTCTGTATGCTTCATGCCACCTGGAGTCTTCTCTTATTCACTCCATTGGTGGTTATTTTAGTTGTATGTATACTTTTGGAGATTTGGAAATTGATGATTGTGATTGCTTACTGTTACTAAAACCAGAGGAGAAAATATATCTTCTATTACTCTGTCAATCATCACCAATATTTACAACTTCTTATAGCAGATTGCAATCACCAAATAAGGAAACCTTAGACAAAGAGGAAAAACAAAGAACTGACAGAATGCCGTGATATAAGATAAACTGAAAAACAGGAAAGGAAACTACAGTTAGTATTAACTAACAAATGATCCCATAGTCCTAGACTTTCTATTTCTATTTTCTTACAGTCACTATTCAAAATAATCATTAATCAAGTGGTAGTGACTGAGACTCCTCTGATGTTTCTTTGTTTCTGGTGCTAGACTGTGTTCAGCTTGGTTTTCTTCCCAGAAATGTAGCAAAGTGGGTCTCTCCGTTGTGGGATGGTGGATTTTTCAGATTTTCTGGGTATGTGTATCCTAAAGATGCCCTTGCAGCTGCTTTTGGAGGAAGCAACCTGAGAGTCCAGCTGATACTATGTGTGTCACAGGCATGGTATTTCTAGTATTTATCTGGTTGTGGCAAAGTGTGATGCACGAGTGGGTTTTGCATGGCCTCTATGAATGACTTCATGCTAATTTGTGCAGGGACCCTGTTCAGATGTGATGAGAATGATGCAACCTGAAAATGCTAGTGCTTTTTGCTCTCTCATTGCTTCAATTCAGAGGTGTGTAGGCCTTTGGCGACTGCAAGAGGTATGTTTTTTAAGTTGGAAGACCTTCAACTCTCAACTCCACTAGATTTGTCATTGTGTGCCTTTGTTACACTTGCTCCTGTTCCTTTCAGTGATGCTTATGCTTAAGGACTTCTGTTTATATGGTGCACATTCAGAATGTGGGTTTGATGTAATTTGGACAATTTAAACAAAAAAAATATTATGGATTAAAAGATCAACAAATGTGTTTTCATGCATTACTTCTTTTGAAGGGCTTTTAATCTTTATGGAGAAAATCCCGTTTTGAAAATATTATCATGTGGGACTGGCCTTTATTCTGGCTGTTAGTGGTTGCAGATGATAATTGTGGCTCCATGAATATCTTATTTTGGCATTTTTAAGTTGTCTTGCACATTATTTTCTTATGAAATACCCTGGCAAACATTTAGGTGAAAAGACATGAACATGTTCCATACAAGTAGTTAGTTTGAGTAGTGCTGCCTGGAAGGCCTTATTACACAACCTTTGAACAATGCCTGATCTTGTGGTGTTTTCCTGTTTTATTCAAGGTTTTGGGGCTGTACAAATGGATTGATGTGGAACAATCTGATTTCATTTACGGTGAGTGCCTTTAGCAAGATCTCATTACCAGAAATTAGAAGAACAAGGTTGTTGTCACTTATTTTTGGTATTCATTCTCTTCTCAAGGAGCATCCTCAATTGGGTCATCAGTCAATGCACAATTTCTAGCTGCATTTGCAGCAGCTGCCGGAAAGAGATCACTGCAGGTCTTCGATTCTGAAGAATCTGATCCAGAGGTAATCATGTCAGTTTTATAATGACATGGGTAAGAGTTTGACATCATGTTTCTTAATGAATAATTGAAATTATTGCTCCTTCTGACAGTGGGGCTGCTGGAGTGCTTCCCAAGAATTAAAAAATCCATCTATTAGAATCATTTTTCCTACAATTGAGAGGGTGAAGAGTGCATGCTGTGGTATCTTGCCTTCAAGACGCATTCTTTGCTTCTCAGAGGTATGGTGGCACTTTGATCATTGGTGTCATATGACAGGCTTTACTCATTCTGAATTTGATATTACCTTGATCTGCAGTGGCACATGAGAATTGATCCAATATAAGAGATTCAATGGATCAAAAGTTAAAAAAGAACAGGCAGCTTTTATGGTCTTTCTTGTTCATCCTTTTCCTTTAGAATTCAAAGTCAATAAAGATTGATAACATCATTATATATACCTCTCAAAATTATGATGCCTGCAATTTTTGTTTCAGAAACCTGGTTTCTTTTTCTTCAATTATTTTGTTTCTTTTCACCTTAGAAAGATGTACTTATCCATACACTTTCTCTCAATCCTCTTCTGCAATCCAGAAAACATGGCAAAAATTGAGAACCATAGACATACTTCATGATGCAGTTCCTCATCCCCATGACAGAGTGGGGCGGCCTATGCATGTAAAGGTAAAACCTTAATTTAGAGTAGGCTTGGCTTCCTCGTTTTTGGTGCTTTTTTTATTTTATTTTATTTTACATTCTGATCATTGACCTTACTCTTGGCTAATTTTTATGAGAGCATGTGTGTATATTTTGGATTCTTTTATGGTCAGCATTTGGGATACTTCCATCAGTCAGATTCAGAAAGGATTCTGAATATTTCCTTGGGTCTACTTGATTTTCTGTAACAGTGTGTTCAGCTGTGGTAATATTAGCGGAGCTACATTATGAACTTTGCATTTTTGCAGAAATAATTATTTATCCCAACTCTGTTTTTCTTACAAAAACTTGGGCATCATTGCATGTGTTATACTACCCACTAAATTGTTGGTGATAGAGAAAGTTGTATGCAGGTAGCACTTAGACGGTTTCAGTCTCAGAAAGATGCATCTTCGTTTGGCTGGGTTTATTGTGGGTCACACAATTTTAGTGCTGCTGCGTGGGGAAGACCAATAGCGAATTCAGTTGGACTTAGGGAGATTAAATCTTCTTTTGGTTCAAGACTTCATGTCTGTAACTATGAAATTGGGATCATTTTTGTTTTCCCTCCCGCTGAGACAGACAGCTGTGCTGGTAAAGATCTTGCAGGTTTGGATGATGTTGCTTTGCCATTTGTTGTGCCAGCTCCTAAATACAGACCAAGGGATAGGCCGGCAACCGCACAGGCAATGAGAGAGGCATTAGCTGAACTGACTGAGCAAGAGGGAGAGAAACTGGCAACCACAGAAGAAGATATGATGGAAGAGATCCCTGATGAAGAAGAGGAAGTTGTTGGGACAAACGAGTGCTCTGCAGAGGAGAAGGAAGAGGAGAAAGCTTATGCTGAGACACTATGGATTCAAGTAGACTCATCTCAGGGCTCTTGGCATCCGGTCAACGGTTGACCTTGTCTTTAATCAAGGGAGCATAATATAGAATACCTTAAGCGAAATGTCGTCATTCTTTCTGGAATTGTCGGAAGACATTGGGATTTTTTGCCGAAAATTGATTAGGTTAGAAATTAGCCATGTTCCTGACTGGCCATCGAAGATGCGGAAACTGAAAATTAATTCAGATTATACCGAGGAGGGTAGCAATGATTGTGTATAAGGTGAAATTCCCTTAACAAGAGGTTGTTCTTGAGGATGTCATTAGAGTTGTATTATTCCATTCTATTCTCTTCAATGCACAGGCCAATGAGTTGTATTGTCTGCAAAATGTAAATCCTGAAATAATTGTTCTGACAATAAGTACTGTTCAATGTTGAAGATGTATCTTCCTTCCCGGAACAAATCCTACGGAATGCACCGCCTTGGGCCACTGTGTCACTGCCTTTCACCAGTCTCTCGTAAACCTATCTTAAACCCTTGTGTTATATATCCATTCGCCGCTTCCCGCAGCTTTAGCTACTCTCCTCATTCAATAGAAGGCTTTTACGACCATCTGCTTCGGTCCTGTAATGACTTGTCCTCTCTCAAACAGATACATTCAGCTCTTACTACGATCAGTTTTATCTATGAAAGCGTCCACTTGGGTGCCCAAATTATCATCAAGTACGCCAAATTTGGGGACCTAAACAGCGCTAGGTTATTATTTGATGGAATTAATGATCATGGGGAGAGACCCAGGTCTTTCCTTTGGAATACGATGATTCGGGCTTACGCCCATGGCGGCCACTGTTTTGAAACCGTGCATTTGTATTCCCTTATGCGCAGAACCGGAATTTCCCCAAACAACTATACTTTCCCTTTCGTATTTAAAGCCTGCGCTTCCAACTCCTTGATTCTTCGAGGGAAAACGTGTCACGGGGATGCTGTGAAAACTGGGTTCGATGTGGATTTATACGTCGAGGCTGCTTTGGTGGGCATGTACTCAAAGTGCGGCCAATTCGTTGATGGTCGCAAGATATTCGATGAAATGCCTGCGAAGGATTTATTTTGCTGGACAGCAATGATTACAGCTTATGAACAGGCTGAGAAGCCTGAGGAGGCTCTCGTTTTGTTCCGGAAAATGCAGCAAGAGGGCCTTTTGGCCGATTTTGTTACTGTAGTGAGTGTTGCCTCTGCTATTGGTCAATTAGGGGATGCCAAGAAGGCTGAGTCAGTTCATGCTTTTGCCATTCGTAACTCATTTCTGGAGAACATATGTGTTGGCAACTCTATTATAGCAATGCATACCAAATGTGGCAATTTGGAAAAGGCCCGTTTTGTTTTTGATACCATGGATGACAGAGATATTTTTTCTTGGAATTCTATGCTCACTGGCTATGCTCAAAATGGGCAAGCTAGTGAAGCACTGTTACTATTCGATGATATGATTGATTCTGAAGTTGAACCTAGTCCAGTGACGGCATTGATCATGGTTGGGGCCTGTGCTTATGTAGGCTCCATCTGTCTTGGAAGGAAGTTCCATGACTATGTAATTGAAAGCAAAATGGACATTGACGTGAATCTCAGGAATGCATTGATGGATATGTATGCAAAGTGTGGAGACTTGGTAACTTGCGTTGAAATGTTCAATAACATTCAACCAAGTATGCGGGATGTAAGTTCTTGGAATGTACTGATTTCGGGGTATGGGATGCACGGACATGGAAAAAAAGCGCTGGAACTGTTCTCAAGAATGCAAGAGAAAGGGGTTGAGCCAAACCACATCACTTTCACATCTATTCTCTCTGCTTGCAGCCATGCGGGACTTATTGATGAAGGTAGGAGGTGTTTTGCAGACATGAGAAAGATGTTCGTGACACCAGAGGTTAAACACTATGCTTGCATGGTAGATATGCTTGGCCGAGCTGGGCTCTTGGAGGATGCATTTGATATGATTAAAGAGATGCCATTGCCTCCAAATGATGCAGTATGGGGTGCTCTTCTCTTAGCTTGTAAAGTCCATGGCAACATGGATTTGGGGGAAATTGCAGCTAATAATCTGTTCCAGCTTGAGCCAGACCATACAGGATACTATGTGCTGATGGCAAATGTGTATGCCGCATCAAACAAATGGCGAGAAGTTGGGGAGCTGAGACAAAACTTGAGGAGTAAGGGATTGAAGAAACCTGCAGCATTTAGTACGATTGAGCATGGCAAAGAAATTCATGGTTTTCACACAGGAGAAAGAGAAAATCCTCACTGGCAAGATGTTTACAGAAGAGTAGAGAGCCTGGCAGTTGAGATGAAGATGGCTGGATATGTACCAGACCTTTCGTGTGCTCTTCATGACGTGGAAGAGGAAGATAAAGAGCACATTCTGAAATATCACAGCGAGAAGCTAGCTGTAGCTTTCGGGATTATGAAGATTGATCCAACAACGGAAATACGGGTGACAAAAAATCTTCGTGTTTGCAACGATTGCCACACAGCCTTCAAATTCATTTCTTTCATTTACGGACGGAAGATTATTGTAAGAGACACAAACCGGTTCCATCACTTTCAGGGTGGTATTTGCTCATGCAAGGATTACTGGTAAACTGCCCCCGGCTGAAATCTGGTGACCAGCTTCTGCGGTCATGTTTTGGGTCCGAGAACTTTGGAAGCCGACTCTAATCTTTTGTCGGCTTGCTAATTGTGATCAAAGCGGTTGACGTAAAATGGTCTTCAGACAAGTTTTGCCTACCTACTACTGTTCCGTCATTTTTTACTTCCAGTGAGAACGGTTACAAAGACAACATAAATGGACGGTGCCGTTACATTTGTTCGGAATGGATGGGAAAACTCCCGTGCAAATTGGAGCCGACACCAAAGGTGGCTCGTGGGTTGTGGCTGCGTACGGCTTAGAGACACGTTCTCTAAATGAATTTGCTTCCGTGAGCAACTGGCCGATTGGGTCTGGAGGCATTTACTTACTTTCTTGCAAGAGGCTGTTAACCGTAACATAGTGGACTTTTTGGCACAAGTTTGTTGCTTACCATGTTCATCAAAGGTGGTGGCTTGACGTGTCAACAAACTCCTTTTCCTTCTCGATTTCAATTCCTTCTACTCTATTCCTTCTTTTCTTCGTCTCCTCCTCGCTCTCTCTTTGTCTCATTCTTCAAGATTTCTCCGATACCCCGCAGGAAAGAAGAAAGCAAAGTCTACATTTTTCTCTTCCCGGTCAATGATTATAGCATTTATAAAACATCCCAAGTAAACCCACCCACCAATAAATCGTCTTTCCTTTCCTTTAGATTCACCAGAAACTATGGAGGTGTTATCTTCATCATCTCTATCAATTCACTCGAGATGGGAATTGGGTTCCTTTCCTCAATCACCGCCACGTTTTACTTTTCAATCTAATAATGGCAGCATAGTCTTGTCTGCTTGTTCTTCTTTTTTGGGCATTCCAATTTCACAGGGGTACTACCATAACAACAAGCCCCTTTCCTTAAAGCGTCCTCGTCCACGCAGAAACAGTAAAAATTTTCAGGTTTCTGCTGCGTTTGAGAGATTTACCGAGAGAGCAGTAAAGGCGGTGGTTTTCTCTCAGAGAGAAGCCAAGGCCTTGGGCAAGGAGTTGGTGTTTACCCAGCATCTTTTGCTGGGTTTGATTGGCGAGGATGGTGACCCGAAGGGGTTTCTTGGCTCTGGAATCAAGATTGATAAAGCCCGTGAAGTTGTTCAAAACATTTGGCGTGATGATGCTGATGCTAGTATTTCAGCTTCTAGTAGTGAAGGTGTGGCGGGAGGTAAGCCCATCAACCTGTCGTTCTCTATTAGCACCAAGCGGGTTTTTGAAGCTGCTGTTGAATATTCGAGGACTATGGGCCATAAGTTCATTGCACCTGAGCACATAGCAATTGGATTATTCACTGTCGATGACGGGAGTGCTACTCGGGTCCTCAAGAGGTACACTTGCCTGCTTACTCTGCAAATCTCTTTAGGTTGCTCTAGAAACTGAAAGTCCTCCAGGATATAATGACCGATGTGATATTTTAAAGATTTTGAGAAGCAATTGCCTCCTTTCCTTGGCGAAGAAGGGGCATATTTTTTAGCTAAGGCTATTTGCTTTGTAGTCTAACTGAAAGCATTACCACTCTCCTTGAGAAAGGAAACTTAGTGAAATGCTTATAGAGAGAATGCAGACTGTGCCTGTTCTGTACTTTATTCCGTCAATGCTCTGTCAACTTGGCTTATGTCAGTGATGTGTTAGGTATAAAAACACATTACCAAATTCTGCTCAGATAGATTTTGCTTATCCCTGCTAACCACTAGAAAAGCATAATGAGCAGAAGTAAAAGAAAATCCAAATTAAAGTTGTTATTTTTAGGCATGAATTTTGTTTCGATATTCCTGTGTTCTTTCATATCCTTTTCTCTGACAACAAAGTTATTTTTGAAGTAGATGCACATCTGATTTCTGTTTGTGGCATGAATGAGTATGATTTCAGATTGGGGGCAAATATGGATCACTTGGCAACTCTGGCAATGTCCAGACTTCAAGGGGAACTGACTAAGGATGGAAGAGAACTACATGTGGGATACAAAGGAGCACATGAAAAGCCCTTTTCTAGAAAAGCAGCTTCTTTAAGATCCTTTGAGAAAACAAGAGGTAGATGTCTACATTGTTATTATCATTGGTCTGTTTATGTTGCAAGAACAAAGACAGAAGCTTTATCATTTAATTGTTTTCGCTAGAGAAAAGTGCTCTGGACCAATTCTGTGTGGATCTTACTGCTCGTGCCAGTGAAGGACTCATTGATCCTATAATTGGGAGAGAGACAGAAGTTGAAAGAATTGTACAGATACTTTGCCGCAAAACCAAAAATAATCCCATTCTTCTTGGTGAAAGTGGAGTTGGAAAAACAGCAATTGCTGAAGGACTAGCTATAAAAATTGCGCAGGCTGATGTTCCAGCTTTTCTCCTTGTATGTTTATTTGCAAGCAATCGTTATTCCTTCAGTTCTTGAAACTATTTATTGCCTTCCAGCTGCATGTACTTGTGGTGTTTCCCTTTTATGACCCTTTAGTTTGATTGTTGTTCTGTCTGCAGGTGAAACGTGTTCTGTCCTTGGATATAGGGCTATTAATTGCTGGTGCAAAAGAAAGGGGAGAGTTAGAGGCACGTGTCACTAAATTAATTGGAGAGATATTGAAAGAAGGTGGCTCCATTTTGAATTTTATACGGAAACAGAGTGCTTTCATTTCTACTTATTCATGATATGAGTGTCTTGCAGGTAACATAATTCTTTTCATTGACGAAGTGCATACACTTATTGGGGCTGGCACCGTTGGAGGGGGGAAAAAGGGATCTGGCCTTGACATTGCTAACTTATTGAAGCCATCTCTCGGGAGGGGTGAAATACGGGTGAATTTCTCATATATCATTATTCTTTTTCCCAAGTATTTTAGAATGCTATAGAATTGGGCCTAGATAATAGATGTAGGAGATAGTTTGTTGAGGTAGAATAAACTCCAGTTGAAGTTCCAACATGGAGGCAGTCAAAATAGGCAAAACATGCTAATTTGGAAGGGGAGGGCAAGGGCATTTTTCTGTTTTGCTTTAATCTGTCCTCTTCCACTACCTATTTGCTATTACTTGCCTCATTAGGTAGTATTAGGTCTCCATTGTTGGAGGCATATTGTTTGTCAGCAGTGAAAGAATACATTGGGAGTTCTTAGTGGAAATGGACATTACTTTATGATTTATCTTCTGATACGCTGGTTTACCTTTTTGTCTCATGTTTGAATGGTTTGCATCTCTTGCAGTGTATTGCATCCACAACTATGGATGAATACAGGATGCATTTTGAAAGTGATAAAGCATTAGCACGGAGGTTCCAGCCTGTGTTGATTAATGAGCCAAGTCAGGTTGATTCCAAATAAGCAGCATTTCCGCATTCATATTTCTATCCCACTGATCCTTGAGTTTATCTTCTATCTAATTGTTAATTGGGCTTTTGCAAAAACAATTAGGAAGATGCTGTCAAGATACTGTTAGGATTGCGCCAGAAATATGAGGCCCATCATAACTGCAAATTCACACTAGAAGCCATAAATGCTGCTGTGTACTTGTCAGCGAGATATATTGCCGATAGGTATCTTCCAGATAAAGCTATTGATCTAATTGATGAGGCAGGAAGTAGAGCTCGTTTTGAAGCCTATGGAAGGAAGAAAGAACAGCAAACCTATATACTTTCAAGGACTCCAAATGACTATTGGCAAGAAATCAGAACTGTTCAGGCCATGCATGAATTGGTAATGATGTTGGTCAGTTGAAAAATTGCCAGGGTTCTCATTATCTGTAATAACGGTGCCAGCTTCCTTTGTCTAATGTAAGCAGGTTACAGCAAGTCAGCCTGGGAAAGACAACAGTGGTTCCAGCATGGATGTCTCTGGGGAAATCATTTTAGAGTCCCCTTTGACTTCAGCTTCAGATGATGATGAGTGAGACTTCTAGACCATATGTTTTTGTTTTATAAAAGTAGTAGGCCTGCATTAATGTTTCAGTTATGTTTTTAGCTGTATTTCTGGCTGTGATTCTTCTCAGAGTGACGGTGGTTGGGCCAGATGATATAGCAGCAGTTGCTTCACTGTGGTCGGGGATCCCATTTCAGCAGCTTACTGCTGATGAAAGAATGTCTCTGGTGGGTCTTGAGGAGCAGTTGGGCAAATGGGTTATTGGTCAAGATGAGGCTGTTGCTGCTATATCTCGAGCTGTCAAGAGATCACGGGTTGGCCTGAAGGATCCCAAGAGGCCCATAGCAGCAATGCTGTTTTGTGGCCCAACAGGGGTTGGTAAGACTGAACTAGCAAAAGCCTTGGCAGCTTGCTATTTTGGATCGGTAATGTCTCCCACAGTGTCCAGACATTTGTTTTACTTCAATTTTAATTCAAATGAGAATTATCTGTTCTTATAAATCTTCACCGTTTTAATGAGACCCCAATGTGGAGGTGTCTTATGGGCTGGTTTAAAACTTAAAGTTTTCTGTGAACCAGGGGTGACATAAGTGGGAAATTTTAATATTCTGGCATGGTTCTGTGGCATCTGTCATGAAGTGGATTAGCATTTCTATTCTCTTTGTGAGATTCTGATTCCTCCTCTTCTCCCTGGAAATTTTTGTTGCAGGAGTCAGCCATGCTGAGGTTGGACATGAGCGAGTATATGGAGCGGCACACTGTTAGTAAGTTAATAGGGTCACCCCCAGGTTATGTTGGTTATGGTGAGGGTGGCACTCTAACAGAAGCTATCAGAAGAAGACCTTTCACATTGATTTTGCTTGATGAAATTGAGAAAGCCCACCCAGATATATTCAATATCCTTCTCCAAATGTTTGAAGATGGGCACCTTACAGATTCTCAGGTTTGCTCTAACAGTGATAGATTTTTTAAACACTGATAAGGACAATATAATTTGCTTTGAGTTTCTTCTTCAGACAAGGAAAAATATAACTGCCATCAAGAAAAGAGCACGTCATTAGCCAAGTATTCTGTTAGGTTATACTGTGGCTAATAGTGCCTTTTAGTCTATTAACTTGGAAATGCCATTTTTAACAGGGACGGAGAATATCAGTTAAGAATGCATTGGTAGTCATGACGTCAAATATAGGTTCTGCTGCCATTGCAAAAGGTGGTCGCACCTCCATAGGTTTCTTGGTTGCAGACGATGCATCATCATCTTATGCTGGAATAAAAGCATTGGTAATGGAAGAACTGAAGACATATTTTCGCCCCGAGTTACTCAACAGGATAGATGAAGTAGTGGTATTCCGTCCCCTTGAGAAGACTCAGGTTTGTCACCTTTCATTATTTTGTTTACGTCCCTTGATTCCTGAAGAAGGCTGCGAGGCCTTAATGGCAAGTTACTACCACTTTTACCCCTTGGAACCTGAATGCAATTGTAATTCTGAACGACATGTGGCCAGCAGGAGCCATAAGGCACTCTTCAAGATGCGTGAAAATTGTTGATTATAATGGCTTAGTATTTTTCTTCAATATATTTATTTACATCATCTGCTTGTCTCAGCTGCTCAAGATTTTAAATCTGATGCTACAAGAGGTGAAATCAAGGCTAATATCTCTTGGAATCGGTTTGGAGGTGTCTGATTCGGTCAAGGAACTCATATGCCAACAGGGGTACGACAAGGCTTATGGTGCCAGGCCTCTTAGAAGAGTGGTAACTCAAGTAATTGAAAATCCCTTGAGCGAAGCTCTGCTTGCCAGAAAGTGTCAACCGGGGGACACAGCCATCGTTGATCTGGATGCTTCAGGAAATCCAGTTATCATCAATGGGTCAGATCAGAGTATCCGGTATGTAGCAACAGTCCTGTAGTCTCTCGGTTTCGTAAGTCTTGTAAGTGCATTTCAAATGATGTATGAGTCTTGTATTTGAGACTTTACGTGGTCAATTGATGCAAATGTATATGAGTAAAAACGACACAATTCTATTCTTTGAATTAAAATTCATAAGAGTTCGAGCACTTTTTGTCTTGCATTTATTATGTGAAACAATAACTCTTTGACCTAGATTTCAGACTTACAATCGGTACTATTGTATTAAGGTCCATTAATTACTATCAATTTGAACTTTGAGTGGGTGAGATACCCTTTTGTTTTGAAAGGCAAAGCCTAACAGCGAATTCATGGGTTAAATATATCTGCATTTCTTGTCATGAAGTATCCTTTTAAACACTCGTATGAACTTAATTTTGCATTGAATATTTTTTGCTTATTTTTTCTTGGTTCTTTGGTCAATCTCATTCGTTAGACCCTCCGCAAATGGGAAAAAACGACGAACACTTTTGTATACGAATAAAACAGACTTTACTGGAGAATTCTCTAATTTTCTAAAAAACGTTCGGCCCGCAGTGGCCAGGTGCCATGCTGTTGCCAACCCAAATGCTCGTGGACCAGGCTTCCGTATTCTCTCTCTTCATTGCGCACGGCGTCGTATTTGTCAGTACTATTTAGCATTCTCGTCGTCCGTTGCTCTGCGCTTTCGCCCGGCGGAGTCGGCAAGCGGCGACGATCAGATTTATTTTAATTAGGCTTCTGTTAAAATATATATATATATATATATATATATATATATTATTATTATTATTATTTATTTTTTGAATTTCCTTTTCCGGGGAAAATTCCAGAGGAGCGCTACTGCGCTAGGGCTCTACGTCCGTCCCCATGGCCAAACTTCCCGTGCATGTCGCCCTTAATCCTAGCAACCACGCACCGCGCTTCGCCTCCGTTAAACAAGAATATGATTTTCCGCCGCCTCAACAACCATCAAAGCCTCCCGTCGCCGTCTCCGCCCGGCTATCGGCTCCACAACCGCCAGTCAAGGACGAACCACAAGAACTGCCTTTGATTCCAGTCTCACAACCGCCGCCGCCGCCACGACAAGAGCGACAGCAACAGGACAAGGAGCCTGAGCTTTTGAATCAAATTAACCGACTGGAAAGTCTCGCCTCCGCGATCAATGCATTCAAGAACAAATTCGATGAATTGCAAAAGCACCTCGATTTTATTAAGAACGCCATCGAGGCTCGCTCAGACGATCTCGTCTCGCATCCCGCTCAACCGCCACAACCGCAGACCACGGCGGCGCCGTCCACGCCAACGGTCTCAGAAACAGCAAAAACGACAACGAAAACGCCAATGACAAGTGAGGTTACGCTGGCGAAGTCGGAGCTGACAAATCTCTGTGAAGCCATGTGCGGCAAAGGCCTCCGTAGGTACATCACATTGCATCTATCTAATATTCCAAAGCTTCGTGAAGAAGTTCCTTCGGCACTAAAATGCGCGCCAAATCCGGCGAAGCTAGTACTGGAATGCATCGGTCGGTTTTTTTTGCAGGGAAGCAAAGCTTACACCAAGAATTCTCCAATGGTCACTGGCAGAGAAGCTTGTCTGCTAGTCTTGGAATTTTTCCTCCTGGTTACTGATGATAGTACCAAAATAGAGGCGGCGGTGAGGCATGAGGCGGAGCAGGCTGCTGTAGGTTGGAGAAAGAGGCTTGTACTTGAGGGTGGTATAGGTAAAGCGAGTGAGATTGATGCCAGGGGCTTGCTTCTTCTTATTGGTTGTTATGGAATCCCCAGGTTTTTTAAGAATGAGGATATTTGGGATTTGGTTCTTTCTAGCAATTCTAGGCAGATCGCAGATGCGCTTAGAAGGTCCCGAAGTCTTGTGGCTAAGGTTTCAGGTATTTACTATAATCTATATGCTACAGAATTTGTTGGTCCCTAAGTATGATTGATTTCTATTATGTTTCTATTCACAAGTTTTTGAGTCTATCGTCCTTGACGACAGTTTTTGTCTTTAACTATCAAATATGGCTTAATTGTTTCCTATTCTCTCTCTCTCTCTCTCCTGGTTGGCCTGGTCTTTGCTGTTGGCATGATGTGAGCATAAGATGGACTTACAAACATGTCTAAGTATATTAAGGGAAGGAAAACATACCATCTTAGAGAGAAAATGAACAGAAAGATAAAGCGGTAGGCAACTAGGCATTATATAAACTGAGAATCTCAATTGATTAAGACTGTTAAAATCCTGTGGGAACATATTGAGATGCCGCGAATACCTAACTCTCGGCTAGTGTAAGACAGCTCATATTCAAACTAGAATTTTGAGCCCGATAAAGGGCAGAAGTAATATTGTGTTTGTTATCATTGAGGACACTTTTCTCCCTTTTTTACTCTCTTTGCTTTTTGTGACAATCCGGGGCCTGGATTTGGCATGGAGCACAACTGATGGATGCTTCTAAGTTCTGTTGTATCCGTACCCTTGGTCTATGCTCCTAAAGTGATGATTTGGCTTCTGATGACCACACAGCTCAAGATCTCATGTGTGGACAGATACGGGCCAAACATCTTAAAAGGAAAGAGTGATATGCTTGGTTGGGATTTCATCATTAATTGTGGTTGCTAACTGTTGTTGCTACTTTAGAATGACTGTAGAGGATCATGTGATTCGATATTTTGATGCCATTGGCTTGTGAGTTATAAAAGAGCTCTGCAGTCTGCCAATATAAAGAATGTCATGCCTCTGCAGAACATATGCACAATTTTTACATTAGATTTTTTTGGTCATTTTAGCTTCAGTTTACATCTAGAAGCACGATATTTTCTAATTTTACACCTGTTATGTTATCAATCTACGAGGACCCGAAATATTTCAAAAGTTGATCAACACACACAGGAGTTTATAAATTGTTAAGGAAATATTTCCTTTTGTCACTTGACAAAGGGTACCTTTTTTTTTTTCTTGACATAGGTCCCTAACAAGTGAAATGTAATGTCTCCTTGGTGTATATGCTTGACCATTTGACTGTTATGATGCATGACCTTTTTCTAGATTAACCTTTTGCAGATATCATAGAAGGAAAGATGAAGAATGGAATGAAAGTTGAAGCAGTTGAAGTGGCTAACACTTTCGGGATTGGGGAAAAGTTTCCTCCTCAGAAACTTTTGACTTCATTCTTGCAGGAGTCAGAGGAAGCATTGAAGAGAATAATAGGAGCTAATAATTCACCTTCCTCACTGGTATGGACCATTTGAAACCTTGATGCTGAGGCTTGTTCTCAATCCTCCTTTTTTGTTGATACTGATAGTGCCTCTTTTGGCCACTTTTCACAGAAAGAAGCAAAGGAAAGGCACTTGGCTGCTCTGAAATCTGTGATGAAGTTTGCTGAAGATCACAAGCTTGATCCTGCGGTGCTTCTCCCTGGATGCCAAGTCAGGGAAAAGATAATGAAAGTGGTGAAAGATATTGCTGGTCTCACAAAACAAATAAATGAAGAAGCAATACAAAAGAGGAAAGCAAATGATGATGAATTGAAAAACATGAGGAGTGAAGAAACCAAACGTCCCCGATTTACAGGAAAAGGTTCACCTATGGTCTCTCCAGGCATTGGGCTACATGATCAAATGACTGCTGGTGTTTTGGATGGGAAGAACATGCGTAATAGTTCCATACGAGTAGATATGTTGAATGGTGGATACTCTAGTCGTGCCAACAATTTTCCTTCTGCCAGACCAATAGCATATGGGTCCAGTACAGGATTTTTGCCTGAAAATGTTCTTGGCACAATACCAGGAGGTGGGAGTGTCATGCACTCTACCGGAGTTAGTCTGCAAGCTGTGTTTGGTGTCCCATCTACTAGTTCATTTGCTGGAGTTCAAAGGGAAATGATACTAGATAGGAGTGGTCAATTTGTGGGTAACTATGGTCGGCCATCTGGCTGGCACGGGATTGGATATGCCGTCCCCAGTGAAGTATCAGGGAGCCAAAGCCTTGTACGGCAACCTGTATCTGGCTTGGTTGAGCAGTCCCCATCGGTAGCAACATTTGTAGGCCTGCCAAGTTCCCCGTCAGCTGGTAATCGGAGCTCGGCCGCTGATCTTTATGGATTCGCCGATGCTGTTCTTTGAGTACACTAGCAGTGACGGCAAGGTGGCCCAAAGCCCAAACCAGCTGATATTGTTACATGTATGTAACAAGTTAAAATAATTATTTTTTAACCATTTAATTTATGGATAAAATATATTCAGCTTTCCTTACTACCGTAGAAGTTGGTCAAAATGGGATTATTATATCATTTCTGAGGTTGTGGGGGTGTAGAGCTACACGGCACGTTTAAACTATGTTCTTTGGTAAATTCATTATTGTCCCTGTCTCTCACATGTTTCACTTTCAGTGTAGCAAATTCAATTCACCACAGAAAAATTAACATCTTTATACTTTATATGCTAAACTCGACGGTGGGGCGACCTTTCTTCTGATGTTGTCAAGCCTATTTAGTATGTATCCAACACGAGTGGATTAGGTGTAATGCAACGTTATTCCTTGGCACTAGCCGAGAAATAATGCGCGGATGAACTCACCAATCTTCGGATTGTTGGCACATAACAAGAGCACCACCATACAAAATGCGTGCATAATGGTTACGATGGCGAAAAAAACGTTAGGCAAAGACATTTGAAATTACCAGCAATAGCGATTCCTGCCTCAGCCCATCATCTGGACAAGGAATTCAAAGGTCTCTCTTTTCCTATTTCTTGTCAATTGTCCGAGGTTTTTCTTCAATTTCCCTGTGAATACTTCTGAAATGGCCATATTCCTACACCGAAGAAGATGAAGGTCAAAGCAAGGATCCTGGCACCAGCTTTTGGGCTGCTTTTGGGAAACCTGGCGGGCATTTGCTGCGGAACACTGCGCGTAGCGTTTTACAGAGGCAAATGTGGATTTTCAGATGTTGAGGCCATAGTGGCTGGCATTGTTGCTACACAGATCTTCAGGGACCCTACAATTGCCGCTGCGCTCTTACGCTTGCAATTCCATGATTGCTTTGTCAATGTATGCTTACGTTCCTACGAATGTGTCTCTTCTTGATCAGTAGGAACCTAATAACTTTACCGTTAAGACTTTATGAACTAGTCGTGAATATATCTCTTGGAATTAGCTGCTTCATTTGTTTGCACATTGTTAAGGCTAGCTAAGCCCCAAGTCATAGCATTCCTGCAAGGATCCATGCATCAAAAATAAGCACGGATGATGCGTTGGTTGGTAAGCAACTTCCGTGTGCACTTATCTTCAAGTTTTGGCAAGTGTTCTATATAACCATCTAAGAAGTGGTGGAAAGTCTTGATGTGCATGAGCTCATCTCATGTTAACAGCTTAATAGTATATTCAATTTTCCTCTTTTTTATTATTTTTTTATTTTTTATTTTTTTCGTTTTTGTTTCGGAGTTTGCAATTGAATACTGGATGTTAGGCATTTGAATGAATGGTTAGGGAGAGGAAAACGTAATGTTGTGACTTGTGAGTGACTATACTAACAATTTATTCATGGAAACAACGATGATGAAGGGGTGTGATGCATCGATACTTATAGATGGGAGCAGCAGCGAGAAAACAGCAACTCCAAATCTAAGCGTACGTGGATATGAACTTATAGACCAAGCAAAGGCTGCTGTGGAGAGAGCTTGCCCCGGCCTGGTATCCTGCGCTGATCTAATTGCAATAGCTGCCAGAGATGCAGTCTTCTTGGTACATTGATCCCACTTTTCTCCATCTCTCTATACATATCTTTCTCTCCGAATCTGTAACTCCCAACTTTGCAGAGTGGTGGAGGAAGATACAATGTTCAGACAGGAAGAAGGGACGGTTTAATCTCTTCAGTTCAGAATGTAAGTCTCATAGGTCCTTCAGTCTCGGTGCCTCAGGCCATTGCAGCATTTGCTGATAAAGGGATCTCTGCTACTGACATGGTGATTCTCCTAGGTACTAAAATATGGTCTATTTTCAACCCTGCAGTTCGCACATTCACGTAATATTAACTGCAATTTTTTATTTTATTATTTTTTTTATTGGTAGGTGCTCACTCTGTTGGGGTTACACATTGTTCATTCATCAGGGACCGCCTTTACAATTTTCAGGGCACTGGCAGCCCCGACCCATCGATGGATCCACTTCTAGCAAATGCCCTGAGACTAAGGTGTCCCCAAGCTGCTGTAGTAGACAACACAATCAGCCTTGATCAGAGTTCATTTACTGCATCAATGGTGGACAGCTCATATTATCAGAATATCATGTTGGGTAGAGGCATTCTCCAAATTGACCAAGAGCTGGCATCTGACCCACTTACCAGGCCCATAGTTGCAAGGATGGCCGATGCATTTGATTTCTCCACCAGGTTTGGTGCTGCCATGGTTAAATTGGGAGCTATAGGGGTTCTTACAGGCGAAGAGGGTGAGATTAGAAGGTCATGTAGGGCCACAAATACACCCCAATCTGCTTGACATGATTTTTACCTCAGATTACTGGACCTTGTCTAATCCCATCTTGAATTTAATGGTCATAATATATATATATATATATATATTATTTTTTTAATTTTTTTGAGGTAAAATGATCATAATAATTTCCACGTAACTTATCAGTCTTATCTGATGACTTGAGTAAAATAATAGTTTTTGTTTTTGGTCCATAAAATGGCACTTTTACTTTAATTCTTTTTTTTCTCCTTTTTGTTTGTCAATTGTTAGAGTCGAAACCGGTCTAAATATGGATAATGACGAAGTTCGGCCCACAAGCAGCGGAAATAAGTCCAAAATTACTCAAAAAGACTATTTAAGACATAATACAATTTTTTTAAAAAAATAAAAAATTAGTAATATAATTAGACAAATTCTTAATTTTAAATTTTAAATTTTTATTTATTAATTTTGATTATAAATCAAAAAACAACAAATATATAATTAGCACCATGATTGTATATGTATTGGTCCTTATCTCTCTCTCTCTCTTTTTTTTTCTTTCTTTGATGATTTTAACTAGCAGCCACAAATTTTATATTTTGAAGAAGGACAAAAAATTTAAAAAAAAAAAAACCCCCCCGAAAATAGGGAAAAAACCCCCTCCCCCCCCCCCCCGGCACAAAAAAAACACACACAAACAAACCGACAGTAGCAACAGCAATAAAATGACGGTTAGTCTTTACGACGGAGAGGCCGACGTCCTACCTGCATCGACTTTTTTTTTTTTTTTTTAAATCTCTTTGTAGCCTTATTTTCGAAAAAGGGAAATTCAAGAAAGAAAGAAAATGAAAACCCAGAGAAACCCAAAGAAAGAGAGACATGGATCCAAGCAGGAAGAGGCTATTTCCTGTACAAAAGAATGCCCTCGTTTCGCTCCTTCTTTGTTTTCTTGAATCCTAAACGTCTATCATTTTTGCTTCTTTGCCATTCAAATTTTGTTCTTTCGAGAGTTTCTTTTGAATGTACCCTCGTGTTTCTTGCTTGCCAGTGTGTGAAAAAAGGGAGATTGGTATATATACCAAATCGGAGTTTGATGAACCTCGATCAAGCCCAATCTTTGATGAACAAACGGACGCAAGAAGTGCACGGTCCCACGTTTGGGTTGGGTATCAAGTTTGTGAATGTGATGGGTGACCGAGGTTTGGGAATGAAATTAAATTTCTCTTGGAAATTATTATCGTTATTGGAATGGGAAACTTCAACCAAGCATCAGCAAGATAAGGAAACAGAAAATTTTTGGGAAAACAAGGATTCAACTCGAATACTACTGTATTCACACTGAGAGAGTAGTTGTTTTCCGCATTAGACATCCTAACCGGTCCACGCTGGTCAATTGGATGCCGGTTCTTCACATTGACCATCCTCCTGCGTCCCTACAGGTTGCCGTGCCTTTTCACTCTTTTTTTTCTATCTCAGAAGCTTCTGCCTTTGCAATTCGAAGCCTGTGACTGACTGCTTCCCATGAAACAAGGTTGTCCATAAAGATGGATATGTAATCAGGTCGACGATTCTACAAAAGGAAACCAGAAAGGTCGCTTTTCAGACTCCCAAATAGCGGTCAAGTAGACGCAAGGAAAGATTTATGTCGTGTGATAACACTCAAAAAAAAAAAAAAAAAAAGAAAAAAAAAAAAAAAAAAACTTGTGTTTTACCAAATGAGCCTCACCTGATAATCAAGGTAGTAAGCATGCTGTTGAGCCAAAGGGAAATTCCAGAAGAAAAATAACCAGTTAGCTTGAAAAATCAATCATAGAGCTGTATATTTAATTTAAAGCGCCCGGCACCAAACAAAGTAGAAGAACATAGAGAAGCAAAGTTATTGAATACCTCCCAGACATCAAGTGTAAGCAGTGGCTGCAAAAAATCAACAACAGGACCAACAATAATATCAGTTATATAGAATTTCCGGAGACATGATAATGCAGGCATAATGTCTCCAACTGTAGTGAAAGAAAACTATGAAGCAAGCGACAGACACTCACATAATAGTCCCAAACCAGGGGATTCACAGCATTGGTACTCTTCAGCACCACCAGCTCTTTGTCCTCCTCGGATGGGCGCGGATCTACTGGGTTTCCGACATCAAGCCCTTTTGGTTTGTCTTGCCAAAACAGAAATCATTAATTGTGTGAGAAAATAAGCACGAGTTGGAGTACAATTGCCTCATCGGTAAAGGGGAAAGATCACTCACATACAAGCCAAGCCCATCCAGAACCAAACTGGGTAGCAGCGGCTGCCTTAAACTCGGCCACAAATTTCTCGTAAGAACCAAAATCTCTTTCAAGCAACTGCAGGAGCTCTCCGGAAGGCTCTCCCCCGCCTCCTGGTTTCATAGATTCCCAGAAGAATTCGTGGTTCCATGCCTGAGACCACATAAGTCAAAACACTCAAACTAGGCTAAAAGGGGTTGTGGGAGCCTCTGGTAACTCTAATTGAGTAAGTAAATTCATGAATCTAATGACTGCGAATATGGAAGGAACCAGGCGGGGACTGGTTCCGCGTACATGAATCTAGTCAGATTATGAAGGAGCAAAAAGCATGGATACACGAGCACAACAACCAACCTGTGCAGCGTTGTTAAACGCCGGAAGCGTATTGCCCTTATTATAAGTAGCAACGATGACATCCTCTAGGGACAATCCATCCAGCTCGGTGCCATTAATTTGCTTGTTCAGATTGTCCACATAAGCCCTGTGGTGCTTTCCCCAGTGAAACTCTAGAGTGTCCTTGCTCATGTGAGGCTCCAAACCATTCTGCAGGTAGACAATTCGTTAAACAAAAGTCATCCCTATGCCGTCATCAACTCTTTTTGTCACGCTACTTGTAGGTTAGTAAAGCACATACTGAAACGGTGACATAAACGACGATACCATGGGATATGGAGGAGGCTTCAGCTCAAACTTTGCGGAGACTTTGCCAGCACCAGACTTTGTTTTCCATTGCGTCTACGTCGTGCATACAACAGTTTGACATCGGCAAAAGAAAACAACGTTAATAGAAGGAAATGACCGACTCCGACTCAAAATTCGGACAAGCTTCCCATCAAACCTGATTCGTCCGTTGAAGTGCTCCGCTGAGGCCTGTCGCGCGAACAAAAGGAGTGGTGAGACATGGAAAGCCACCAGTAAGAGAGAGCTAAAAGTACCAGTGAGCTTCACTGACGATCTCGAATTCGAGTTTCGAAGTCAATTAACACAGAGAGAGAGAGAGAGAGAGAGAGAGAGAGAGAGATAGAGAGAGAGCCCTGAGCCTTCGAGATACCTTCACCTGAGGCGGTAGGAGTTGTTGTAAAAGCCATTTCTTTCTTGTGTCTCGCACACTCCCCGCGTGTCTCTCTTTTCGCTTCCTCCCAGGACAAAGGAGTTGGCCTATATGTAGTAAGAGCATCAACGGAAAGAGAAGACTCGGGCTCTTTTCGATAGCACCCCGATTTTTGCCACGTCAGGGTTTATTGGTCAGATCTGGAGCGTCGGTTTGGCGAGTACTTGAGCTGTACTGAAGGGGAAAATGCTACTGTGCGAAGTACTCATGCCACTGTGGGAAGTACACATTGCAGTACGCCGTTCACCCGTGGAGGGTAGATGAAAACAGAGTGAAAGATTTTTGGACCGTTTATTGGGTTTTATTACAATAAAACCGGAGTCCATTAATATTTTGATTATTTATTTATAATCACTATTTTAAGTTATAATTACATCGCTTACAATAACATTTAAATTGATAATTTGGTATATTTTTTATTATCATTTATTTACTTAATAAATAATAATTTATATATAAAAATATAATATTATATTCTAACGCACACTAATACTAAAACCAAAAAAATTTCCGTCAACCTGTCTTTCTCACGACACCTTGCCAGCGATGGTCCTTCGGTCTGCGTTACTGTAAAGCCATTGCTTCTTTCACAGATGTTAGTAACAAGTTTAAATTAGGTTGGGAAAGAAAATTAGAAAACATATGTGAAGATTAAAATTGAAAAGAAAAATGGTCCCGGGAGCCTTGTTTTGTAATTTTTCTTTCGGAAAATATTAAAGTTTCCCGAAATTGTCTTTTTCGAAATTTCGAGAAAACAATTACAGCCGGCGAAAGAAGATTTTCCTTTAATTATTTTATTTCCTCTTCTGTTTTTCCTCTAGTCCCAGGCATTTACTATTATTTTTTAACGGCCAGAGCACCAAACCTTCAGTAAGATGCCTAAATATAAGTTATAAAAAGAAAAAAAAAAAGGAAAAAAAGAGAAAAGAAGATAGGTGAAACAAATGAAGAAAATGTTAGGCGCACCTAACATTACATGTGCCCACTGGAACAAAATACCACTGAGACATGCTGAGGAAAACGTCAGAGAGCTATAAGAACAAAATCGAAAGGGGCAGTATTGTGTTTTTTTTTTTTTTTTTTCTTCCCCTCAGCCCCTCGCTCCCATAGATAAACAACCAGACAGAAACACACTCCTCCAACCAAGTGATATACAGCGGGCCCTTTCATGGGGGTTTACCTGTTGACTACGCTTTTGTATTGGAGGCTGTTTTCCACTCGCCATGCCCAAGTACTTTTAACTTATTGTATCTTTGATGCCATTGAATATGATAAAGACGTTCGAGTCCATGGCCTTAACAATAGTGCAAGACATAGGTAGCAATGCATAACGTTGACAAGTATAACTAAGAAGACCACGAGGAGAAACACACTAACGTAAATTAGCAATCCTGGAGGTGACACAAGTCCGATGAATCATAGTAAAGGTATCACAACACTCTAAATTGGTGTAAATTGGTTTTTCCCTTTTTCTGCGAACGTATTACTTATGGACCATTCTACTGGTTTTCTCTCTGTTTTTACTCTGCGTTCCTTCCCTTTTTGTTTAGAGTGCATTATAGCTTGGTTCTAATATGAAGTTCAGGGGCTGTCCACACTTGCATTATGCTCGGAGTGTGGACCTTGTATGAAGTTACGGCAAACACACAACCAGATTATATATGATCCTTGCAAGTTCATAATTTGGCATAAGCTGCTTCCAGGGAAACAAGACCATGATTTCACCCTGCAGCAAAAACAAATAGTAACAATCACCTTACAAAAGTAAGAAAAAGGCAATAATGTTACAAAATGAAATAGTTTATTTGAACTGTAATTGATGAAATCAATGTTTCTTTTGAACCACACACGGGTGCCTCATCTTTCTTTCATCAGAGCTTTACACAGTTGCTGCCCGTAGGGGGAGCGAGGGGAGTCTGCCTGGATATATTATTTGACAAATAAGTTGTATTGTCACAGGGAGAAAGGCCTCGAATACACGTCAAAGGGCTCATTGGCTGTTAACTGTGGTTCCTGCAGCAACATTTATTTAAAATCATCAGCACAACGCCATGCTAGAGTTTATATATTGTTAGCTACTGAAAATAGACAAGTAGTATTACCAATAATCCAATGCACATTCAAGTAAGCATAATCAACGAAAAACTGCATGCATGGATGAGCTAATCATTGTACCTCAGTATTGGATAGACTAAAATTTCTGACCTGTCATATGAATGTATGTACAGCATGGCAAAGGCACCACATTAAAAATAAGAACAGTATTCCAGAACTTTTATTTTATCCAAGACAAGTTCAGTTGGTTACATTGTTTCACATAGTACATCAATCCCAAAAATGAGGCCTCTTGTTGCACAGCAAGACAATAGACAAAACTAGAGTGTACCTCAGTTAGTATTGTCACCACAGTATTGTTATGGTGATTTGTTTGAAATCCTTTGGATTTTCATTGGGTTTCTCATATTCTTTCATTTTATTTTTATTTTTTCCTGTTTTCATAGTATTGTCACCACAGCTTTGCAACGGTGATTGGTTAGAAGAACAAGCAGCAACACAACAATGCAGCAACAAACTGACCTGTCTTAGTCCACTAACAAGACTTCCTCCTGACAGAAGCATTGTGATGAGAGATGTCACAATACCACCACCAAGCTCGTTGCCTGTATTACTAACGGTAGACCTCATTGCATTTAGCATGTTTCCATATGTATTTCCATGTCCATGCTCAATGGCTTGGATGAAAGAATAAGTCATTGCACCAGTTGAAGTAACCCTGGACAGTGCCTATACAAATAGCAAAAGATTAATTATGCATAGCCAACAGGGAAAATGTAATATCTAGTTCGAGTTTTTCATTTTAGCTTGTTTGCCTATGTGGATTTTACCGAAGTGTCAGCAGAGGTTTGATCATCATCACAACCGCTGAAGGAGATGACTTCCCCACCACTTGATCCCTTCCACATTCCTGATCGAGGACGATGGTCTTCCCAGACATATCTCCCATTCCTAGATCCAAATGCTCATAAGCATGTACATAAACAGCAAGGAACACAAAACAAACCGAGTTCCATTCTAGATTACCATCACTTAAAGCTAGAATGGATTTGGAGTAACTAAAGAAAGAACAAAAGCTAACCTGTCCATTCTACAGAGAAATGGTAAATCCAGCACTGTTCCACTGTGGCAAGCATCTATGATAGCGTGCAGCTTAGCCCCGCGAGGCAGAGGTCTGACAATCGTCACATTGATTTCATCATCAACAAGCATTCCCTGAGCTTCAAAGTCTACCGGACAAAGCGTTTCATCATATCCATCCACCTCATCTCCAGAGTAATTCCTCTGCTGTGAGCCATGACCAGAATAATGAAATACTAAGGAATCACCAGGCTGACAACCTTGCACAAGCCAGTACAATGCCATTCTCATGTTTTGTTTGGTAGGCCATTTGTATGGATCGGTTTCCTCTTCTGTAAATCGATTCCCAGATAGTAATAGAGATTATGAGTGGTGTGTACGAGTCATTTATACAAATGCCAACTAGTATGAGGAATCCCACTCAGTTAACCCCCGGTTGTTACCACGGCCTAAGCTCTTTTACTTGCACGGCCCCACTGCCACCACTCTCACTTGAACATAGAATATACAGGGATTCGAACCTAAACCGTTCGTCTAATCCATACAATCCCAAATTCACCATTACCACTAGGTTAATATAGTTGGTTAGCAAGAGTCAAACGCTTGAAAAAGAAGCCCACTTTAATGCAATCTTAATTACTTTGTGATTACAAAACCGAGTATAAATAGGTAAAAGAAGCTTTTGATGCAAAGTAAGAGATTGGATGACTTCAACAGAGAATACAAGAGCAGGGAATTTAAAGAAAGAAAAGTACCGGTGAGCATGACAATGGAGGACTCTGGGAACTTGAACTTGTTGATCAACAGGTACTTCATGCACTTGGCATCATTAATGCAGCCCTTGAGCATGTGCCTCGAGTTCGTGTAAGAGATCCCACATATCACCGCGCGCTTGCGGCCGTGGGAGGCGGGCGGCGGTCCCGTAGGTACGCGATTGTACGGGGACGGAGCCACAGAGGATGGAGGAGGCGGCGGGACGGAGCGAGGATCAGCGATGCGGGTGACGGCATGACAGAGGAAGCAGCGGATTGACTTCGCCCCCGGCGGCAGCCGCAAGGGCGTCCGGCAGTTTGAACAGTCTACTAACATGTACATGGTGGATTGGGGGTGACAGTGATTTTCGTGACAGACGGGCACACAATCCAAGACGGGAGGGAGGAGACGACTTCAAAACCCGGGATGAGAACGAACGTTGGAAGGTCAAAGCCGGCACGGAAGCCGAGAGAGGGAGGTTTGGCTCGACGGAGTTATTAATATTCCTCCTTTTCGGGGGAGAGAGAGGCAGAGAGCATGAGATTATTTTAGTGTTTTAATTTAGTTTATTAGTTTTCTTCTGTTTTTTGAGGTGCAAGTTAATTATTGTACCTGGTCGGTGGGCACGAACCGGGAAGGAAAAACAAGAGAGAAAAGGGAAAGGACCGCATCATTGTGCATAACAGAGGCTTTGACTTTTAAAAAAAAAAACAAAATAAATAAATAAATAAATAAATGTTTAATAATAATAATAATATTATTATTATTATTATGTAAGTTCTTATGTTTAGAGATGAACATTAGAATCACTCGTTGTTGTTGTTGTATTGATATAATTTTTTTTTTAAAGACAAAAATGTATTATTTAAATATTATTAAATTTAAATAAAAAAAATTTATTAAAAATTTTATTACTGTACACTTAAGCATTCAAATGAGCTGTGATGAAAAAAGTCTTTTCTTGCACGCGTCGTCCTTTTCTCGGAGAGAAAGTAATAGATTGGACTTTTCTCCTAAACCTGCAGGCTATCGGCTTTCAGTCAGTGACTGTGGGCCAAAACAGTCAAAGCCCAAAGATAGAACGGTTAAATTGCTTAAAATTACAAAACGAACCCACTCTTCTATGCTAATCCACCGACTCTTTTATTTTCGGCCCTAAAAATTTGAAACCCCAAAAGAAAAGGGAGGATAAACCTTCTCAAGATTTTACAGAAGAAGATGGATCAACACGAAGAGCAAGAGCATGACGTGTACGGCGGTGATATTCCCGACGAGGGAGAGATGGACGCCGAAGAAGAATTAGAGGAAGAAGAAGAATACGATGTCCAGCATGACCCTAGTGCCAGGGTTTCATCTCGTTTTCTCTCTTTCTGTCTTTGTTGACTCCCTTTTTCTGTGAATCCTCGGTTAATTTGAATTTCTAATTTGTGTTTTTCTGATCAAAATGGATTAGGATTTGGAGGAGATGAAAAGAAGACTGAAGGAGATCGAGGAAGAAGCCGGCGCTCTCCGCGAGATGCAGGCTAAGGTCGAGAAGGAGATGGGCTCTGTCCAAGGTTACCGAATACCAATCATAATTTCGTAAATTTTGAGTTGATTTGTGGAAAATAGTTGTATATTTTTTTTCTTTTCTTGAAGATTCTTCGAGCTCTTCTGCGTCTCAGGCTGAAAAGGAGGAGGTGGATTCCCGCTCGATTTATGTTGGTAATGTGAGGATTTATCTTTGGTCCTCTTTTTTATGCGTTTTTTTTTTTTTGGTTAAATCATTGTTGGATTCTTTTGCTTGCTTATTGGGTAAAATTCTCGCGTATAACCTAAAATTGTCTTGTACATCGTGGATTCTGGTTCATTTATTGGAGAAAATTATTTGGCACATATGATTTGAGCTTTTCCTAACATTGTCAGTAAGGTTTAGCTTGCTTTGACTTCGATTCTGATAGTGATAATTTGAACTAGACAATACAATGGGGATTATTGTCACTTCTCTAAAATTATATTTTGACTTCAGGTGGACTATGTGTGTACTCCTGAAGAAGTGCAGCAGCATTTCCAATCTTGCGGAACAGTGAACAGGGTGACAATTTTGACTGACAAGTTTGGCCAACCAAAAGGATTTGCATATGTTGAGTTTGTAGAGATTGATGCTGTTCAGAATGCTCTGCTGCTAAATGAATCAGAACTTCATGGTCGTCAATTAAAGGTGCTTGGAACATTATCTCTGGTGGTAAACACTGTGGAATTTGCTTTGCTGATTATGACACTGGACCTTGTGTATTTTTCAGGTCTCTGCTAAGCGCACTAATATTCCTGGGATGAAGCAGTATCGTGGAAGGCGCCCCAACCCTTATTTTGGGTTCAGATCACGAGGGCCATTTATGCCTATTCCCCCTTTCTATGCTCCATATGGCCATGGGTAAGGCTTTAGTTGTCTTTATCCTACTTAATCAAATAATTAAAACATGATTTTTTTATTATTCTATATGCTATCGATGTCTGCCTTGGAATTTTGTATACTGGCTAGTTGTATGGTGTTGCCAAATATAGTGTGTTTTTCCGCATGACCATTAATTCTTTCCCTGCTTGGATAATTGCATGACATTTAGGCGCTCTCCTTTATTTTGAGGCTTTGTGGAAAAGCAAAAACCTTAGGAGCCATTGGTAGTAAAAGGGGTAAGATTACTGTCAATATTACTAGATCATGCCATCATGGGAATGTAAGATCAGATTACTCTGAATATCCATTGGAATATGAGATTCCTGTGTTTTGAGTTAAGTTTAACATATATGGGAAAGCTAACATTAGTTTGTTTGGTGTAGAAATAAAAAATAGTGGAATCTTAACTTAATGTTATAAATACCTTGTAGTATAATAATCCATTCCAACTAGTTTGATGAAAATTAGAAAAAAAAAAGGGATATCCCAGAGCATGAAGCTTACACATTGTGGGGTTTGGGGAAGGGTTAGGTGCATGTTACCTTTCCCTTGTTTTCATTGTTTGGTAAAAATTTTTCCACTTGTTCATCAACAGAGAAATACATAGAATTACCATAATAATTGACAATATATTCATAACTATTATGTAAGACTTTTGGTAAATTATATAAAATCCATAGTAAATTAATTACATATAGTCAATTATACAGCATTATAATCATTAAAACAAAATTTTGGTTAACTACGTAACACCCACAATATGACAAAATGTGATTTTCATCTTTTAACATCTATTTTGATCTTAATAATATATATATATATATATATATATATATAAAGAGAGAGAGAGAGATACGCAAAGGTGAAATTATCCTAAAATCTTGTGCAATATTACAAAGGGTGGGTGGTAATATGAGGCTACCACCTCTTCCATGATATTATGAGATTGCCACAATCGAGGAAATGTGACATTTCCATGTTTTTACACTTCACGCTGGAATGTGATATTACCAACTGAATTCCCATGAGTCATACTCACTCCAAATCCCCCATTGCTCCCTTGTATGTACTGCTCGTCTACAGTGTTCCTGCCATATTTTGTGCGTGAACTACTGATTTTGGCCTGTCAACCAGAAGAGCATTTTGTTAATTTTGTCCATTTAGTGGAAGCCACTTTCCTCACATCTAAGATGGTCGGTGTTAAGGCTGGTCTTTTTATGAGCATGAGGGAAGTCCTCAATTACAAGAACACAACCATTGTTGCAGTTGTACTCCCATCCTTTGTTTTGGCAAAGCATCAATGTGTGGTGGGACAGTAACACTGCTACCTTCCTAATTGTAGCCATGGTTAGGGGATCATTGTTTTATGTCATACTTGCAAATGAGTATTCCTGCCTTTGATGGGGCGATTCTTGTTTTGGTAAGTAATGCCATTGAAACTAGCTTGTATGCAGGTATGTAAAGGGCATTCTTTTTACCTGGTCTTTGTTATCCTACTTTCCATAATGTCGTTTATATGTGTTTATTATTTTTCTATTTGTTAAAAAACAATTCAGTATTCCTCAATTTAATTTGTCAATATAAATGCCCTTTAAGGGTTAAAAAATTGCTTTTGTATTTTGCGTGTGATTTTTCATGCTTTAATAATGTTTATGTAATTCGATCTCATATGCAGAAGAGTTCCAAGGTTCAGGAGGCCCATGCGATACAGGCCATATTGACGATGTGTATTCAATTAGTAGTGGCCACAATTGCGCCATGTAGTGGATGCGCTGTGATAGTCTTGTTGTCAACGTAGTGGCCTCTAAGAGACAGATGCTTGTAACATTATTTGCATGGCAAAGCCAGAACCGGTTCCCTTCAAACTGATTGCTTGCAGCAATGCTGAATATGTGTTCAGCAAGTCTCGCATGTGCATGCTTTCAGACGGGGATAAAGCGTGTCAGACATGCAGACATTACGGAAATGATTTTGTATTTGTACACGAATTCTAAATCTTAGATTTAAGTTTTTTCGTTGACGTTGGCAAATCCATAATCCACCCAAGATTGCTATCCTATTGCAGATCTTTTAAGTGGCTTGTTCAACAGTTTAATTTACTTTATTTCACTCGTGTTCACGGATATGTTTAACTACGGTGTGAGCTCTCCATTGCGGCTCAACTTATCGGCTTTCACTTTTGTTTGGCCACATGTCCTGTGCCGGACACTGGTTCAATCATAGTTGGCAAGTTAAATGACCTGAAGACCTGAACTAGTCCCCCTCTCCCGCACACGTGAGGGAAATTTAATAATCTCATGTAAAGTGCATCTTCGCCGTTGAATTACCGGTTGCGCATAGAAACCTTGCGATCAAAATATTTTAGGAAAACTCTGAACGTTGAACAGAATTTTTCGATGTAACGTAAAACAATTTCAACATTAATGGAACATTAATTTCCAACGTGCGAAGTCTCTCGCGATTATTTTCGAATGCAAGCGCAGTTATCTGTGTCCCTCCCCCCGGCCTTTCCTTCTGTGTCTGTGGACCAAAAGTGAGCCCAACCCGACCCTTGAGGATTGTCTCGGCCCTGGGCCCCCTAAGAAAACTTGAGCTTGAGTCGGGTTTGACCCATACCCGTCAGCGATTAATGCTAATCCTTTCCCCAATTCGCCCTCTTCTGCCCGATTCGGATTTGTTGAAACTGTTGGGTCCGTCTGATAAAATAAAATCGCGGGTAATGTGTCGCTGGTCCTCGATTGCTTCTATTTCACAGAACTTGCAGGTTTCAATCGATGGCTTCTTCTAAAGAAACCGATGATGTAGCGGACACCCCGTCCTCGTAGGCCTCTACTTTTCTTTTTCTTTTCTCTTCTTTCCTTGCTTTTTTTTTTTTTTTTTTAATGTTTCGCCACGCCAGTTCATTTTTCTTGTTTTCACTTTTCGATTTATTGAATAAAATTAGTACTAAGCTTAAGCTTGGTGAGTGGATACTAATTTCATTTTAAGAATTTTGACTTCTGTTGGCATAATTTATGTTTGGCCGTTTCGCGTGAGATTATTACGGCTTTTTTTCCCCTAAAAAAGGCATGCCAGTTTGATCATTTTCCTCTCCCTTTTTTTTTTTTTTGCTTTATTTTGTTGGATCAATAAATTTTCAGGCCGAAGAATGTATACAAGGATCCAGATGACGGACGACAAAGGTTTCTGCTGGAGTTGGAATTTGTCCAATGTCTTGCTAATCCTACTTATATCCACTGTAAGTTTTGTGCTGGTTTTGGAGCTCTGTTTGCCCTTGGGCATTGAGTTCTGTTAATGATGCCACAAGAATTAGCTACTAGCTTGGCATTTAATGTACACGTTTTAGCTTGCAAAACAAACTGCTGTTTGGGCTGCATTTTGCTCTAGGTTACGGTGTTTGTGCCTGGTGACTCCTTTTGTGAAAGTTAACAATTTTTTTTTTTTTTCGTCTAATGGAGTGATCAGTTGAAATGCATGAAGTATGAACGAGGTTGTGTTTCTAAAGCTTATGATTTTTTTTTTTTCTTGCTTTGAAAAGCTTGCTGAATTGACTTGTGACCAAATTCTAAATTGAATGTTTGCTGTATCCATAATTCTTGGGGGGGGGGTTCCATTTGGATAATTGCCAAGGTTAATTTGTGAGTTTTAGTTTTCCTTCTTTGTCTGTATATAATGTATATATACTCATGTTGCTTTGTCTGTATATATAATTGCCTAGGCTGAAATCTCAATAGCATGTCTGATGTTACCAATTTGTTCCACTCTTGAATTTTCTTAAATTGTAGATTTGGCTCAGAATCGCTATTTTGAAGATGAAGCGTTTATTGGCTACTTGAAATACCTGCAGTACTGGCAGCGACCAGAGTACATAAAATTCATAATGTGAGAACCAAACACCTCCCCTAGAGAAAAAGCTATTTTTTGATCTGTTATCAGACCTATGCACTCATCATTGATGATGATTCCAGGTATCCTCACTGTCTTTTTTTCCTTGAACTTCTGCAAAATGCAAACTTCCGTAATGCAATGGCGCATCCTGGCAACAAGGTTTGATTCTTACGCTTCTTTATAAAAGTCTACTGCACCTTCAGGATCTGCTGTTTTCCCTCTTAACTTTTACTTGATTTAAAACATTAGTCAGAATTAACTTGATGATTTTTTCAGATCTCATGCATTATTCTTATATTAATAAGGAATCAGTCTGCTATTAATCTCTATTCCAGTTAATTATATCCTCATATGCTACAAATTAGTTTCATTGTGATGAGCAAATTATCTTCCTGCTTTATGGGTTTCTATGACCATGTCTGGTCAAGGTATTTTTGGCACTTAATTTACTGGATTGATGACAAAGAGCATTTCTGCCTAACCTGGAACTTAGTCATCTTGCCCACTCTTGGAAAGGTTATGACATAAGGGATTTTTTCTGTACCATGGTCTAAGTTTCATCATCAAGTATTCTTATGAAAATCACCATTAGATGTTTCATGAGATCTGCTTGTTTCTCTGATATAAATATCTACTATAATTGTTCGACATTCATGCAAAGCTGGTTATGTGCATGTTCTTGATTAACACGAGATTCACTTGGAACTTCTAGGAGTTGGCACATAGACAGCAATTCTTTTACTGGAAAAACTACAGAAACAATCGATTGAAACACATTTTACCAAGACCCCTTCCAGAGCCTGTTGCTGCACTCCCAGCCCCTGCTCCAGCTCCACCCCCACCTCCAGTGCAATCTGTGCCACCTGTGCCTTTAACAACTATTTCCATGGCGGCTGCTCCTCCCCAAGTCCTTTCACCTATGCCTTATGGCATGCCCTCTGGATCTGCACTTGCAAAGAATGATATGAGGAATAGTGGAATTGATCGAAGAAAAAGAAAGTATGTTCTCTTGCCTAATTTAGCTGTTGAGAAAATATGCCTAAGCCCAACCCCACGTCTCTTCTATCTCTGAGAGTCTAGTTTCTAGCATTCTGGCACTAACCCGGTTTGTTCATTTCAGGAAAGAAGGTTAACATACTGATGCAAGGTAGTTATACACGCTCATCTACCCAGTTGATGTGTTAGAAGATCCTTTCAAGACTCTACATGTGGTTACCGACTCTTACGTTAGTGATTGGGGATCCCTCTTTTCAGCTCTCCACAGTGCTTATCTGCTTTTTTCTTTTCTTTTCTTTTCTTTTTTTTTTTCGATAAATTGTAATATCAGTTAAATTCTAACCACGAGGAGACCTTCGTGGAGTAGCCGTCCAAAACTCGTAATGCTAGAAAGAGATTTTGCATTGATAGTGAGCTTCCTTAATGGTTGCTTCACATTTTATTCAGGCACCTGTCCGAACTTGTCAGAAAAGCAAAAAATCTTTTTTTTTTTATTTTTTGTTGGTTCATCGAAATTGAAGCCCACATTTTGTGGAAATTTTGAAGAAATGAGATTTGAATCCTCAATCCCTTGAAGATCTTCGATCTTGTGGTCAACCAAATTAAGTTTGATTGCTTAAAATGTGCCCCTTTTCGGGTGTAATGTTGTGCGTGTTATGCAGTTCTAGACCTTGGCCAGACCGACACGGTTGGCACTGGTCGAATGGTGAATTCATTTCTGTGTGTAGTTTTGGTGATGGGGTGAAAAACTACTTGAGGGCGTGTCGTCCTGGTACGCTCACGAGGTTCCCTGGAGAGAACAATCTCTGTTTTGGTGGCGACAAATCCCTCTTAATTGGACTCCAATTACATTCGTGTGACATGGCCTGCTGAGTTTGTGTTGTTTTGCGTTGCACATTTGACTGGGAAAACTATAGTTTAAGTCAGAATAGAAGTGCGCTTTAGGACAAGAAGATAAGATTTGTTTCAGCTATGGCCCGTTGCAATTGCTTTTCTCGTTCTTTTTCAATGGCCGATACGTTGATGCCAGTCGTAGTCCAAATCCTCACTTTCCTCGTTCCGCTCAAGACAAGAAAACCAAACCTATCCTTGGACAAATCGGAATTTTCATAGCGTACAATTAGATAGCAACCAACTCTCCAGCACCAATCAATTGGGAACCGTAAATTATTACAAGCAAGACCTAGTACACTGCTTGATGACAAGGATCGGTGCTTAGCCACCTTGATTTTCCACTTACTGTACTTTTATTCTTTAAAGTATCGATGGGACCACTTGCGTGGCTCGGAGGCTGGAACCTGTGTGCGGAACCTGTTTCAAATTACATCGAAATTTGCCAACGCTCGGTGCATTCAATTCCAGAGCGATGACTGCCGTAATATGGTTCAAATTTTTTGATTAAGAAAGACTAATATTCCCAGGTCAATTGTCTGGTGGCTGCTTCAAAACTTTTTGTTTTTCCAACCCAAATTAAGTGAATTATTAATTAATAAATATTAAAAAATAATGTGGAGTTGTCCTAATAAACAATAATATCCCTTCTAAATTTTATTCCAGAGCGATGTGATGTGTTTGCATCATTGTCGCCTTAGGACCCCGCTACAGTACCGCAACCATGTAATTGGAGTGGAGACCAAGACTGAGTCCCTCGTGTGTATATATATATATATATATATATATATATAAACAATTATTAATTTTGTGCATGTAAAATATTTTAATAGTTGTATACATATTCTATTTTATTTGTACGTACAACTAAAATATATTCATAAATAATATCAATTTTGCACATACAAAATTTTTTAATAACTATACACAAACTCTATTTTATTTATTTATATATTTTACTTTAATTATATTTATATTATGTACTTCTCAACAAAAAAAAAAAAAAAAAAAGAAGATAGAACGAGACCAATGCAAGGCCCACTCTCTCCCTCCATCCCTCCTCGTCTCCCAAATCACTTCTCCTTGTATCTTTTTTCGCCATCTCACCGGAGGGTTTAGAGCATATATATACGTCCACGTCATCATGGACGCCGCGAATAAACGCGTGAGTCTGACCGGTTCGCCGCACCAAAAATTTCAACACTCGTCTGCCACGTGGAAATGGATTTCTGGAAGGGACAGGTGTTAATTAATACGAAATCGTAAGAGAGGCCCGTTAATCAAAACAATAAAAAAAATATTATAACAGTCCTACCCGGCGATTTAACTTAGTCAAATGTTTGAGGGCCCTCGCCTCCTAATTTTTGCATCGTCATCGTCCCAACTGAAGCAGCGCGTTCGTCAGAGATTTGAGGAAAAGACTGATTCTTATCGGCAACCAAAAGAGAACGGTAAAATTAATTTTTGACACTTTTTTTTTAAATAAAAATTGTTAACATAAAGAATATAAAACTGAATAATTAGTAATTATTATTTTTTATGATCAACTGTCTTAATTCATAAAATAAATAAATTAAAATAACAAACGCGAAAAAATGAACTATATTTTCATGCTTGCTCATTGGTGTTGCAAACCAACGCAGCAGACGTGCGACTGAGAAAATGCGAAAAGAAATTATTAAAAGTAAAGTTCGGAGATTCCCATTAGCTCTGTGTCTATTTTCATTTTCGAGAATTAGGCTCTTCAGATTTTTCAATCCTAGAAAGGGCTTGTATTTATTTTCATTCCCATAGATAAAGGCTCTTCAGATTTCTCAATTCTAAAAAGGGCTGGCATTTAAAAAGGGTGTTATTTGTTTTTATTTTCGTGAATTAGGCTTCATAATTTTTATTTATTTAGTTTAAATTTAAATTCTTATTATTTATTTTTTTTCTTAAAAATATACCAGATGCGTGATTAAGATATGTTGTATATATATATATATATATTTTTATTTATTTATTTATTTATTTATTTTAAAAATAAGATTAAATCAAAACATGGGGTGTTAATTTTCCCCCAAACCCACTCAAGCGATAAACTTTTTGGAAAAAAAAAAGAAAAAAAAAAGAAGGAAGGGTTAGTTAAGTAACTTGAAAATTCACGATTACTATTTAATTGAGAAATAATATTCCATGGATCACCCACCTAATTCATTTACCAAATTAACATATTGCAGCGGCCTGCACGCACCGACTCTCTCTCTCTCTCTCTATATCTGCTCCCGTCAGTCAGTCGACAACGAACATCCAAATACAATATAATATTCACTATTCTGTCTAGCTCCACCTCCCCGATATAGATACTAATCTGGCAACACTACGCGCTCCCATTCACCATCCGTATGTTCGCTGCATTCTCGTTTCTGGTTCAATTGTCTGTCACCATTGGCCGCTTTTCCAAGCAGTACTTCTTGTTTTGCTTTGCGTTTCTTGGGTTTTTCTTGATTTTTGTTTTTTTGTTTTGTTTTTATTTATCTCTTTCTTTCTGGGTACCCTCTGTTTCGAGATTTCCATAGGCAGCCATGAATGCTCTTGCAGCAACAAGCCGCAATTTCCGCCAGGCGGCGCGGATTCTTGGATTGGATTCTAAAGTTGAGAAGAGTCTTTTAATCCCTTTCAGAGAGATCAAGGTAAACGGAGGAATTTTTATTTTTCCTTTTTTTCAAAAAAGAAGAAGAAGAAGAAGAATACTGGGCATTTCTCTGAAATTTCTTCAGGAGAGAATTCCCGTGCTAATATTAATTTTTGATCAGGTGGAGTGCACGATTCCCAAGGACGATGGAACTCTGGCGTCGTACGTTGGATTCAGGGTGCAGCATGATAATGCCCGTGGTCCCATGAAAGGGGGAATCAGATATCATCCCGAGGTGCGCCATCACTTTGCTGTCTTCTTCTTTAGAAGTTCTCTTCTTGACTTTCTTGTTTCTGTTGATAATTTCTTGCCCGACTTTTAGTTTTTTCTTCTCCTTTTGTTCTTCAAGAACTGACAATTTACGCGACCTTTTCAAAAAATGTAACACCAATTCCCTTTGCTGTTAGTTTTGTATTTTGCCTTGCAAAATTTGCTATTGTAACATTCCTGTGTTGAAACTGATTTGAGGCGGTAGGATGATTTGATGTTTATTCAATTGGTGAGTCTTATTACGTATAACAGAAAGTGGTTAGAATTATACAAGCATTGGTGAAATCTAATTCCACAACTCGGGTGTTTGAAGCAGCACATGCTTATTGTCAAACTCTGAACTTTCTGCTATTGTCTGACAGTTTGCTGGTGGCTACTTAGAGGAATTTGTTAGAACTCTGACATAACTTACCAACAACAATACAGGGCTATTACTCAAATATTAAATTCTTTATAAATTGCTTGACACTCACTCCTCTGGAGCATAGCTCCAGAGCACTTACAAGCTTCTGTTGGACTTCATACTCTCGGTAAATATTTGTATTTGCAATTCTTCTCCTCCTTTTCTATTTCTTGTTTCTTTAGTTCTCTTAGCACTTTCACTTGGTGTATCTTTGCTCTGATTGTCTTGTGCAATGGAGAAGCAGACCTTTCTTATCCTGAAGATTTCAAACTCTGATATTTACTATGAAATATCATTTAATCTGTTCTTAAGGTTGACCCAGATGAAGTGAATGCCCTGGCTCAACTAATGACATGGAAGACTGCTGTAGCAGACATACCATATGGTGGTGCAAAGGGAGGTATTGGATGCAACCCAAAAGACTTAAGTACAAGTGAATTGGAGCGTCTAACTCGAGTCTTCACTCAGAAAATCCACGATCTCATTGGCATTCATGCTGATGTTCCAGCGCCAGATATGGGCACCAATGCGCAGGTTCACCCATGTCTGCTGATTGACTTTGCATCAATTCTTTAACGTCCTCAGTTTTTTCAGTGTAATTGGGATTACAATGTAATGTGGACCTAAACAATGTGACAGACCATGGCATGGATTTTGGATGAGTATTCAAAATTTCACGGCCACTCGCCAGCTGTGGTGACAGGCAAACCCATAGTAAGTACTAAAGACTGGCATTGCCAAATTTGTGATTCTTAGTATTTGAATTTTTTATCCTAAAGGAAAATGGGGCTATATTTATCTCCTTATCTCTTTGTGCCTATGTTTTGAATTTCAGGATCTGGGTGGATCACTGGGCAGGGAGGCCGCAACTGGGCGTGGAGTTGTTTTTGCCACAGAAGCTTTACTTGCTGAATATGGCCAGTCCGTTGAGGGTTTGACATTTGTAATTCAGGTGACAATTAATTAAGCCTTAATTCTCAATTAATTGCATGTTGACTTAAATTCATTCTTTGATGAGATGCTGCCTTCTGTTTGTTAACAAATTCTTGACTTCTCAATGTATCATCTAGGGTTTTGGTAATGTGGGTTCCTGGGCAGCAAGGCTTATACATGAGAGAGGAGGGAAAGTAATAGCAGTGAGTGACATCACAGGTGCAGTTAAGAATATGAAAGGAATCGACATACCAGAGTTGCTGAGGCATAAAGAATCCACTCGTAGTTTGAAAGATTTCCATGGTGGAGATTCTATGGATCCTAATGAATTGCTTGTACATGAGTGCGATGTTCTTATTCCATGTGCTTTAGGTGGAGTCCTGAACAGGTTAGGTTAAGCCACTTTCCTGGCAACTATATATTGCTTTCAGTTTCTGGTAAAAATTGGCATGCTCTAGCTCATTTCCGGCTTGCAGTAGCTACATGTTTTTCTGGTTCATGTGGGCAACACAATTGTGAACCTCTTGTTTTCTGATGAAGTGGATGGATCTTCAATTAGTATTATCCGCATTACTTGACAAATATTCTTTCAAAGAAAATATACTTTCTAGATTAAATGTACATTATCTTTTTCATAATTTTCTGCCTTCATATCATTTGAGGGTATTGAAATATTTTGGTAAGGAAACAAGAATTATGAAGATTTTGTTCTTGATTCTCTGATTTCTATACCAACTGGTTTTGCCTGAAACTTTATCATTTTCTTTTGAAGGCAAAATGCTGCAGACGTGAAGGCCAAGTTCATAGTAGAGGCTGCAAACCATCCTACTGATCCAGAAGCAGATGAAGTAATGTTGATCTTCCATTAATCACCCTTCATAAAAGGCAGCAAAGTCAAAGAAAAAAAAAAAAAAAACACACACACACACACACACACAAAACAAAACAAAAACAAGAGGAAAAATGTACATAGTTGATTTGTAAGATTGTGATTTTGCAGATTCTGCAAAAGAAAGGAGTTATAGTACTTCCTGACATATATGCCAATTCTGGAGGTGTGACTGTCAGCTATTTTGAGTGGGTTCAGGTAACAGAATAGGAGGAAAGAGATTCCCTCCTCTGGATATCCTTTTTATGTTAGTACAACTTGCATTTTTGTTAAACATGTAAGATTCCGTGGGATCTATTCATATCTGTTGTTTGGAAGCCACTGATCTTAATTTGCATGTAATAGAGGTGAAGCTTGATACTTGACAGCTTTCCCAACTTTCTTTCTGCTTTATTTTTTGTTTTGGTATATTGGACAATTTTCTGCTGGATGTCAATCCCTAGAAGCTAATCCCAAGCATCTTCCTTGAATGCTAATGCTGTGTGACCAAAAGTGCTCTGCATGCATAGCTATGAAAAATGTGTTGAATTGGAGATAGAAGGCAGACTTGGGGAAGTGGGATTGAACATAAATGGCCATATTAACCACTTGGATGAATTGCATAGGATGCAAAAATGAATTTGTTAAGTTAATGGAGAAAAAGTCTGATGCAAGAATTATTCTCTTCAATTTTGCAGAACATTCAAGGTTTTATGTGGGAAGAAGCTCAGGTGAACAAGGAACTTCAGAGGTACATGACTAGAGCCTTCCGTCATATCAAGAGCATGTGCCAGACACACAATTGTAATCTTCGAATGGGTGCCTTTTCCCTTGGTGTCAACCGCGTAGCACGCGCAACTTTGTTAAGGGGGTGGGAAGCATAAATTGGCTCCCCATCAACCTCAAGAAGGATTTCTGGCTTTTATTTCTTGTTATTGGCTGAAGGAGCCAGTTCGCAGGCTATTCTAACCTCCCATCAAGGTTCATTTTGTTTGCCTTTCTGATTTCCTAGAATACATCCAGATTTCAAATGTATTCATTGGGAGGGCTTATTCTTAGTTGAAACTTCAAACCCCTGACATCAGCTTTTAGACAAATTATATTGCTAATGACTTCGGGATCAAATGCATCTTTTCTATGTTTTTACTCCTGGCCATTTGAGGTCAAGTAGAATTGTTTGGCATTCAGTTTCTTGGCAAAAATGAGCCATTTTAAAGCCTCAACCGACTATTTTATGTTCACCATAGCATCAGTGTTTGGTAGCAAAAATGACTATTCTGAAGGTGCAATTTTTAAACGCCCATCAATAGGTAAAAGTGGTTCCATTTTCGTGGGTCAGGATCTATGTTTCTTTTGAACTTGTTCGAACTCCACGAGATTAATGACATAACAGAATTTCAAAACCAAAGTGATTCTGCCCAACAAAGATGGCTACTTTAACTACTGGGCAACTTCTTTGGAAGCAATGTCTTATTGTAATCCCTTTCAGACATGTAGGCCAATTCTGTGAACACAGCGAGTGTCAAGAATGGGGTACAGATAAGATCACTTGCCCATACTGTTACAGACAGAAAGGGATGAGGCAAGAAATTTTTATTTTATATGGAAGCACGGCTCCTTATCTTCCCATTATCACTAGAGCAGAAGCAATAATAGAGAAAAAGTGAACTGAAGAAACCAAACTCTTTAAACACACTAGGCTTCCATTTCCATATGTGCCTCGTTCCATAGTGCTTACCTCTCATATGATGCCCCACTAAGAAACAACAGTCTCTAGCCAGACTTGCACACTCGTTGAAGTCAAAGCAGGTGACCCACGTCGTCACTCTAAATGCTGAGGGCCAGAAGGTTTTACAGATGCCGAACAACTTGAGAAATCTGCTTTCTGCACGTATGGACCAAAGAACGCTGATGAATTGGAGCATGGCTTGGAAAAAGAACCTGTTGTTCCGAAATTTATGGATGAGCGCTGGAAGACGGGGACCTGGGTTTTGAATTGGTTGTAAAAGATGGCAAAATGGACTGGGATGGTTTAATTGTTGCAGGTGAGTGGGTTTCATCTCTCCATGAAAGATGTCCATATAACGCTAAATAAATTGATCGATAACTCAATATTTTAAGCTGGTTTCTGAAATCTGTTGGCCTTGTAGAAGCAAAGAGGAGAATATTTCTTGAATTGTACCCAGAAGCATCAACAAATGAAGAAGCAGTGCTCTTTAGGAGCTCTATGGTACCTTGGCGGGCATGGCTCAAAAGTTCATATCTTCCAGAGGCAGAGCGACTAAATGGTTCAGAGTCCAAGACCTTCATTACATGCCTTTAATTTTTTTCTTCAATTTTAATTTCTTACGAACTGTGCACATATCCGCTGGTTCTACTGTGGGTAGAGCTGCAATGGTGGGCTTTTTCATGGCATACATTGGGGATGGATTGACGGGGCTTGATCTGGTTGGCCAAACAGTGTACTTGGTATGCAGGGCGGGACTTTTTGTGACAGTCGTTGGCATTGCACGACTTGGATGGACTGGAGATTTGGCAAACCTGAGGAAGCTGGAAGATGAAGCTACTTTATATGACAAGCAATGGCAGGCATCGTGGCAAGTCCAAAAGCCAACAAGCAGTGCTGGTGGTTATGAAAAAATTGACTGTAAGATGTAGAGACCATACACCAGAGCTGGATGTGCGTTGGCGAACAAGTAAAAGTCATATAATGCGAATTGGACGTTCTCTGTAGGGCAGGCCTTCTACGTCGATGTGATTTTACTGTTATTATTGTAGTTCAGGATGCCATCTTGGAAACCCGTCTGAAACAGAAGTTGAATGCAAACCTTTCAGCAACACCGAGCTATCAGTACTGATAACATATCTAATAACACTAAAAAAAAAAAAAAGTCAGCAATCTCACTTATAGTTAATCCCTCTTTCACCAATTTAATTAGACAAAAAAAAAATAAAAACCACATTTTGCATTCCAAAATTACCCATGTTAGTTTTTTTTAATGTTAAACTAAGAAAGCGACTCCGTTGAAAATGTTTTCCTTCGACTTGACCATTATGAGGATGCCAAAGTTTGTCAAGATAAATTTTCTTTACATCGTAATGCTTATTTTCACAGATTTAAGTTTTGAAATTAGCTGGTGGAAAAATGATGTGTATATATAAATAATGAAAAAATTAGGATAATATTTCTAATCTTATAAAAAAATTATATTTTATTAAATGAAAAAATATATACATTTAATTATGTTAATTTTAAATAAAACTATTAATATTTCAACAACAAATTTAGATTTTTTAAGTAGAAGAGATTGAATTAAGATACTCACAAATACCATAACAAGTTCTTATTTGCATAATTTAATATCTCTTTTACCGTAATAAGAAAAAATAATTACACAATAACATTTATTAAATAATATAATTAAGTATAAAAGTATAATAAATAATTTTTTATATTTATTTTTTAATTAAATAAGATATAATTAATTTATATTTTATTCGTTGTTATTATATTATTTTTAATTATTATTATTTATTTATGTTTATTTAATTAAATTTATAAAAAAAAAAAGTTGAGAAGGAACGCGTGGACGGAAACAAGACAAGCCGGACTCATAAATATTGGCTACTAAAACAGAAGAAATGAGCAAGTGCAATCAAAAGCTCAGCCGACGACCCAAAGCGGCTCAATGTCTCAGGCGAGCAGCCGAAGACTTACTCGACTAAGGGCGCGGCTTTGTAACAGAAAGGAGTCCGAAAGAAGTTAGGGTTGAGTAAATATATAATTTTATATATTAATTTTTTTAATAAATAAATAAATAATATATATATATATATATTTTTTTTTTAAACAAATTTGTTTTGTGTATCTTCTTCCTTAACTTTTTTCGTTTGTTTTTTTTTTTTTTCTACCAGCCTTTTCTCCCCCGCCAACGTCACATCAAACCCACCGTAACGAATAATGAAACACCCCCTACCGCCACGTCATCACCAACTGCCTCTCTATGGGCTCGGTCCTCAGCGCCAAGCATCGAAAAAGACTCGACTTTCCATTTATTATAATTGCGTCCCTGCTTCGGCAATCCGCTCTACAGCTACCGCCTGCCTCTAAGCGCATGCCAAAGGCCAACCCCCAACTCTCTAGGCTTCTCCAACGCCTAAATGCCGTCCCTCTCAAATTCTCCCTCTCCTCCGTCCCTCCCCCACCAGCCCGACAATTCCGACCCTGAACGCCGCCTCCGGGAGGCCGAGGAGCGGCTGCGCGAGGCCATAGAGGAACTGCAGCGCCGGCAACGCACGGCGCCTCCCGGCAGCCCACACTCTTACCCGTCCTGCGATCACGCGCCCGACGAATCGTGTGTCGCCTACGCTATTGGCAACCTCTGCCAGAGCTTCCTTCTCTCTTATGGCGTCAGGGTCGGTATCGGCATCTTGCTTCGGGCTTTCAAGCTCGCTAAGGGACAGTCCTACTCTTCCCTTCTCGATCTCAAGGTCGCTCGCGCTCTTATCTATTTCCGATGCGCCATTAATCATGACAACAATTATGCTTACTTGCTCATCGATTGCATTTTTACATAGAAAATGAGTTTTTTTCGTTTTCAATCGGTGAATTTCTGAATTCTGTTGGCAGCAACTTGTATCAGAGAAAGATTTGATTGTAAGAGAGGAAGCATGCCGTATAGGCTTGCTTTTCGGTGGATTTACTGGTTCTTATCATGCCCTTAGATGCTTTTTGAGAAAGTTTAGAAGGAAAGAAACTCCTCTGAATGCGTATGTGTATAACACTTTATTTTATTTTATTATTATTATTTTTTGTTTTTGCTTTTGTTACTTATTTCTTGTTTATAAATTATAACATTGTTTAAGGGGATGATGGAGCAGATTTTTAGCAGGTTCAGTTGCAGGATTGTCTGTGTTAGCATTAGATGATTCAAACAGGAGGCGTACCTTTGCTCTTTATCTTTTGGCTAGGGTAGCTCAGGTATGTAGATTCTCTTATGCAATGGGGAGATTATGATTCTGTTCTGGAGTTGAAGCAAGAAGGATTTTGCTTGTCTAATTTTAGCTTTCCTTGTCAGTGTGCTTATAATTCAGCGAAAGCTAGGAACAAGTTTCACCTTTGGGGAAGCCACTGGAGGCATGGTGATTCATTGCTTTTTGCCCTGGCAAGCGCCCAGGTACATTTAAGTTCTTATTGATACGGTTGTATCAGTTGTGTTTTAAGAGTTGGTGCTTTTCTTGTATTCCCTTACTCTTACATGTTTATGCCATTGTCATTTCATAGATTGCCAAACTTGTTTGAACCTGAACGTGTTGTGTTCTTTTTTGGTACATATCAATTTTTTCTTTTCAGGTTATGTATTCCTTTGTCATGCGTCCTGAGAGCTTGCCAACAGCATATCACGATTTTATTCAGAAGACTGGGCCAGTTGCGCAGCCTGTTTACAAAGCTGTAAGAGAGAGCTGCAGAGGAGGCTCAGTAGATGTTGCATCACTGTCAGCTTATTTATCTAAAATAGGGAAATTCAACTCTGTGAAGTTGGAAGAGTTCCCCTCCATTATTCCTTGTTCCATTATCCATCCAGAGACAAAATCATGTTTGGTTCATAATGGCAATGCAGCATCAACAACATTCAGAAAAACTTTTCCGCTTTATTTTTCACTGACTTTTGTACCATATGTTGTTCTGCACCTACAGAAGGTAACTCTTTGACTCTATTTTTCTATTGCACTGTTTAAGTTTCCTATTTATACTTCTGATTGAGGAGAAAAGAAATGAGGGACCCTGGATACTAGTTTATGTGCATTGCATGTTTGACATTGAAGCAAAATTTCTTGGGAGATTGGGAAAAACCATTATAGTTTCAGGGACAAACAGAAATTTGATTGGACATTCCTAATGTTTATATCTCATCCAATCATTATGGTCTGCAAATTCGGCAAATCTTGCAGAATGTTGGACTTTATTGATTTCCATCTAGCCTTTACCTTTATCTTTTGCATGTACAGATGGAATTTTATTAGCCTCTTTCTCTTCCCCACATTATTTCTTATTCTCCTTTTGTTTTATGCATTGGACACCAAGGCATCACAACCTTGTTGTTTCTGCAAGTCAATAATTAGTCTGGACTGACATGTTATTGGCCCCTTGTTATCATAATCTAAAGTTCATGGATGCTCCTGCTCGTACATGTTGGCTTGCTTTGAGGGATGCCGTTCGCTCAACAACTTTTTTATCTGCATTTGTTGGAATCTTTCAGGTATCAGTTAACTCATTCTTGTTTGCTCTTCTTCTTCTTCTTCTTATTGGTAAAACCTGGTTAATACCTTCTTACTCATTCATGGATATTGCAAGGCTGTGGTTTGTCTGCATAGAAAAGTCGCAACCAATGACCACAAGCTTGTATATTGGATTGCTGGTGGGATAGCTTCCCTGTCTGTGTTACTGGAGAAAAAGTCCAGGCGTGCTGAACTAGGATTGTATGTTCTTCCTAGAGCTGGAGATTCATGGTGGTATATATTAGTGAACCGCCACCTGCTTCCAGATATTAAGAATTCCGAGGTATTGGTCTCTGTCTAAGATATCATTCTGACAGCATCCTTGCCTTCACTTAAGCAACACATGGATTGAGAACTAGATTAACTTGTTTTTGCTATTACTGTCTTCTTTCTTGTGATGCTTCTAGTCATTTTTCTGTATAAGATCTGAGGACTTGCTGCCAAGAAAAGGCATCAGAAACAATGCTCATTCCCAACCCCCCCTCCTTTTTTTGGCCTTGATAGTGTGTGCATGGGTCCAGTGCCCTTGTGTGCTGCAGCGGTGTTGATGGTTTAATCTATATCATGGACAACAAATATCTGGCATTTTTGCATGTACAGTTCTTTCTAGAGCACTGTTGGAAGCTTTTTTGAGTGACCTACATTGGCGGTTCTGCAGGTGGCCTTATTTTGTGCATGCATGGGGGGAATTATGTACTACTTGGAACATGAACCCAAGACAATGTCTCCATTATTGCGGGGCCTGATACGTCGCTTCCTAGCAAGCAGACTTAGCAGCTCAGGCCCACCAGCTAACCGGACAGCTTCCTACACATATCTGCAGACTCTAGATGTCATAAAGAAGCCAAAATTGCAGGAGAGCAAAGAGGCTGAAGGATCATCTTCTCAGAAATACAATCTTGAATCAATTTCGGGACTGTAGGTTTCCTTTGGTGGAAAAATTTGTTAGTGTCACCAGACATCAATGCCAATCATTCTTTTAGTAACAAATTCACATCCCACAGAAGAAGCAGACAAGTTCTGCATGATATATTAGAACTATACGGAAGAGGTTAATAATCATTCATGCCATAGAGACCCTCATAATTGTAAGAGGGATTAAGTTACAGGGAATCCCTTCCCCCCCCCCCTCACCAACTCTCTCCAGAAAGAGTTTTCTGATTGTATCCCCATCGGGGCATGCTTTATCAAGAGAAGTTTTGAGCGATGTGGCAAATAATGACACTTTTCTAACAACCTCGTGAAGAGGTTTTCCTCTGTGCGTACTTGTCCCAAGTTTTTCTGATTGTATCCCCGTCAGGGCATGCTTAATTAAGAGAAGCTTTGAGCGATGTGGCAAATAATGACTTTTCCAACAACCTCGTAAAGAGGTTGTCCTCTGTGCGTGCTTGTGTGTGTGCGGGAAATAATTTCATTTTGTCTTACGTGAACTTCGTTAGATTCAATCTATCGGTGGCTCGATTTTGCTCAACGACAATTTGAAAACGTTTGGATCATCAAGCAACCATCAATGGCCTTGTTCGGAAAACTTTTGCCTGGTCGTCGCTCGCCAGTCACAGCCATCAATGGACACCCAATTTAGTTTCACCCGAATGGATGAAGAGGGAAAGATTCAGCAATACCAATTTATGGTTGCAGTCCTACAAGACGCCACTGTCGCTCTAACTAGTCTCTCCAGTGGCAGTATCTCCATAGATCAAAATGGTAGAAGACGGTACTAGTTTTAAATTTGTTTGGTCAAGCTGAGTATGCATGGAGGGCGAGTGGTCTGAATAAATAATCATATGAAGTCAAGTTAAACGATTATCAAGAGGCTCCAGATATTTTACTGACCTCCTAAAGCGTCTAAAGAAGAGTTTTATAACAATAGCACAATGGACAAAGAATGCTGTTGCGGCATCTCAAAACGGAAGCAGCTCCAGTTGCTCCGGGAGGGACCACTAATTCTCAATGCCGTTCCACATTTTTAACGGAAACTCCTTGCACATTGCTTCAACTGCCGGACATGTAACGTTGACTTTCTTAAGGAGAACATACAGCTAAAACCAGAACTCGCCAAAGAAATAAATCAAGATAGGTGTAGTAGTCAGAGACTCTGCGTTAAAATCTCGATCAAGCCAGGCAAGCCGCATATGACTAGACGAAAGAATATCATACCATAATTTTCTGGAAATCATCAAATCTGATGTCCTTACTCCTATTCTTTGTTTTGGGTACGCTGGAATTAATCTTCTTCAATCGGCAAAGATTACAATGTAGGCAATGAAAAAGGTGTTTATCCATTTGAAGAGGCATCCGCAGTTCCCTTCCCACTTTTGAAGTTATTGCAACACAACGTACATCTATTAGCCTGAAGTCCATCAGTCTCCATACCAGATATCAGGGGCTTATGGTACATAAAACAAAGGGAAAATAAACGATCAAGCAGGCAAGAAAAGCCCCACCAAACAGCATTGCCAAGGGATTAATTTTAACTCCTCGCTCTTCAGTGTGATTCGTCTCCCCAATTTCACTTCAGAATAAGATAAACATGTAACAATTTCATTACAAAGACAACATGACTGAATTAAGTCGTCACCACAAGCTAGTCCTTGTTAGGTCATAAAGATGTTCTTCAAGCTAATTTCATCAGTCGAAACACAATTTAAAGCAAAATCTAACAAATTTTAGCTTCTTTGACATAAAGATGAATTAAATGAAACATTAGATATAGAGGTTTTATCATTCATCAAGGTTTTTACAAATTTTGTACAACTTATTACCAATCTTACACTCAATGCGGCTGAATTTACAAGAAAGTATAAGTTTCTGCACAGAACTCCCCATGATTGACCTCTTCATTTCTTCTTCAACAGCTATCCTTAAGGAATCACCGATGTCCCCCAGTGCCCAAGCCACAGATATGTGAGGGCGCGGATCCTATTGGCAACATCCATTATAGAGCACAATCAATCACTCACTATAAACAAGAAATGGATAGTCAACCAGCCAAAAGATCAGGGGATGCAACATGCTCACCTTATAAAACTCAGGAAGATTATGGAGCCTATAAACCTCATTAACACATCGAATTTGTTTAACGATCTGAAGCAGTGGAAAAAAAAAAAATTTATTGCAATGTAACCATACAATGAACGGTGATGCACAATTTGAGTGTGCAAGAGTGCTAGAGTAACCAGAACTTGACAACCTATTACTTGAAGAAGCAAATGCAAAAAAGAAAGAAAAAAGAGAGATCATACCTCAGCCAATCCTCCCGCAACAACTTCCATTGAAAGAAAGGTTCTTGTTTGATCATCATTAACAAAAACCGCCCAACTGCTAAAATCAATCCAATATCTGCTCGCAAGAAACAATAATACTTCATGGATGCAAACGAAATTCTTCATAAATGTAAAGACTGGAGAGTATTTACTCACGGCTTATGAAATTGAAGCTTCTGGCGAAGCATTGCAACAACGGAATCAATCTGGTGCACTCGGATAGGCACGGTTCTTCCCAAGCTAATATGGAATTCTCTTCCCAAGGCAATTTGCTCAAGTTTGTCATTATCTCTGCCCAAAACGTTGAGTGGAATGTCACCATCAAAAGCATGGAGAACAGGCACTAAAGATGACAGCTTCTTCAACAACATGGCCACTCCCTTCTTTGCCGTGGCCGGTATATAAACTGCAGGCAACAATAATTAAGCACAGGTCTAAAGTCGCACAGTCAAGGGCACTTCGTATATCTAGAAACAAGGCAGAGAAGAACCTGGAATGTAGACGTGCAATGCGTAGTTGCCTTCGACATGGGGGAAGCTCCTGACGCGAGTAGGCTGAGCACTTCCCAAGTAATCCGCGAAACCTTGGTTGTCAAAACGTCGAACAAATGGTGAGCACAGAATGAAAAACGTACAATTTGCAGAAGAAAAATAGTAATAAATCAAGTTTTGTAGGTACTGAGAGAGTTGGGCGGCGTAAGAAGAGAGAGCGGTGGAGGTGGCAAGGCGGCGGTTGCCGCTTCCGTTTTCGGCGCCGAGGCAGGTTTGATTACCGTGGTTGTTGGAAGAGAGGCGTCGGAGTCCGAATCGGACGAGGCGTCACCGTATGAGGCTCTCAGAGCTTCCATTCTCGGGATGGGTTGCGAGAAGGTTGTTTTGACACCTTAATTTAAGCTTAAACGGCGACGTTTAGGATGCCAGCCTAACCCGGTTTATGGCCTCAACGGAGCCCAATTCTGATAAGGTCAGCGCGCCAGAAGGTAAGGCCCATTATTTGAAACGCTCTTCAAAATTTCAATTCGATCGTGTCCTCCGGAGTGGGAGGGAAAACTGAATGGAAAAGAATGGGTAGCCAGACGGATTATACTGAGGGCACCGAATGTCAAAAGAAAATGATTACGGGGCGCCGCCGCATGCGGCGGCAAGCAATATCATCATCTCAGAGGAACAAAGGGCACGAATCTCGCAAAACTTGAGTGCCGCCAAGGCTCGTCTTGCTCGCAAACGGCCGCCAGACGCGGCCGCCGATTCTTTCAATCGATATCCACACAAGTAAGCGCGCTCTCTACTGGACTGGACCTGGATCTCTAGTTAATTATTCAGCTTACGTTGTGCGATTTTTCTTGTGAAATCATTAAGCTAATTATTTAGATACGCAACACATAATTTGTTGAGCTAATTGCTGTTATTTTCAACGCCGGAGCTAGGGACGGAATGGTAACAGGATCGCCGGCTCCGGTTACTAGCGTCAAAAGAGTTCCTCTTTTGGAAATACCAGTGAATACGCGGTTAAGGCTCGAGTCAACAGATTTTAATATTAATGGAATTTCATGCAATAGAGAGAATCGTCCTTTAGAAAACGAGTGTTCGTCGGCTTCTCTAACGACTCCACTGAAACAACAACCAGAATGCGTGAGTGATTCAAGTGGCCATTTCTCGACCCCTAACCTTCTGAATGACGATTTTGATGAATCCATTTTGGAAGAGATAGATGCTATATGTGAACAAAAGTCTGCTGCAAAAACAGAATTACTAAGTCCAAATAGTTTGGAGCATATGGCTGCCACTGAGAATATGGCAACCGGGTGTGCTTTGGGCTCATTGAATATGGAATTAGGATCTACCACAGATGACAGAGGTTCCACTTGGGCGATAAAGCCTGGCAACATGCCTGAGGAGTACTGGAAGTATCTGCAGTCTCTCAATGATAGGCAACGGGAAGCAGCTTGCAGCAATATTTCAGTTCCCTTGATGATTGTTGCTGGTCCTGGAAGTGGCAAGGTCTCACTTTCATAATTCTGTCACTTGTATTCAACTGCATACAAGTACACAACCAAATTCACACTCATGATTTGACCTTATTGGTTTTCATATTCCTTCCCATGGTTCAAGCTGAATTTCTGTTTCTTTTTCATTTTAGACTTCCACAATGGTTGGGCGTGTGCTGATGATGCTTAGTGAGGTATTGCATACAGTTAACTTGGAATGAGCTTGCTTATTGGCTACTGCTCACATGTTCTTTCTTTCTTTTCCCCTACATGCTTGGTTGTTCCTATTGGTTTGTAAATGTGATCTTTGAAACATTTTCAGGGCATTAGTCCGTCAAACATTCTGGCGATGACTTTCACTACAGCTGCGGCATCTGAGATGAGAGACCGAATTGGAGCCGTTGCCAGTAAGGCAACCGCAAAAGAACTTACAATCAGCACATTCCATTCATTTTCTTTGCAGCTTTGCCGTTCACATGCTGAGAAGTATGCATATTCTGAGATCCTAAAATCTACTTGTTTGCTTCTCTGCTATCATCAATTATTTTCCAATACTTGAAAGCAGTAGTGTATTAGCTCTGCTTTGTGATAGTTGCTAATCATTTGTCCATAATTCTTATGGATTCATCCAATGTTTGTATATCTAAATCAAAAGTGTAGCTTTAAGCTGGCTATTGTTGTTCTTGTAAATTTTTGCATAACAGTGTTCCACATAATAGGTTAGGGCGCACATCAGAATTCTTGATATATGGACATGGGCATCAGAGAAGAGCAATCATTGAGGCTGTGCGCCTATTCGAAAAGGAAAAGAGTGGTCTACAAAATCTTGATACCTGCAAGCCTGCAGAGGGTTCAAGTGGTATACTGCCCCCAGAATATTTCAAAGACAAGTCAAAAAAGTGGCAAAAGTTTGTGACTCAGGTTAGCAGTTAACTAAATCACCTCTTTGGCAATATGTTACTGGTTTTTCATCCCTTATAGTTTTCTTTTTAAAAGTTGGAACAAAACTTATCCTTTTTGCTGGTTACTTTCTCCAATACATGTTCCTGCAAGTTCTCAATCAAATTCAGCATTTTGTGTCCCTATAGTCCATTGGGTACATTCTAAGAGTTGTTGGGAACATAGTTTTTTTTTTTTCCTTGCAACTAAGAGTGTGATAATTCTTTATTTTCTGCTGTGTTTCTTTGCCTCATGAAGCCACTGGAGTTGTTTGTTTCTCTTCTTACTTAAGCAAACATGCTTTGTGACATCTGTTAATTGATGTGTTCCATTCCAGGCTAAAGCTTCAGGAAAGACTCCAGCAGACTGCTGTAAAATGGGTGATGATGCAGGAGTAAGTTGATAAATCTCTCACTCAGATAACATTTTGGTAATGCTTTGATAGTTTTATTTCTTGCATCTGGCACTGAATCAGGCAGCAATACTTGGGAAATACAATGATATATTAGCATCTTGTAATGCACTGGACTACCATGATTTAATCAGCTGTTCTGTCAGGTTGCTCCAGGAATTTCCTGAAGGTCAATATTGTCCAATTTTTCTTCACATACTCTACTGATTAAATTATTACTAAAACACCAACAATAACATAAATCTGCAATTCAGTGTTTAGGGAGTGCCAGACATCATGGAAAGCCATTGTCATTGATGAGTTTCAGGACACAAGCTCCATGCAATACAGTCTTTTGAGAGTTGTTGCTTCTCATAAACGCTTAACTATTGTCGGTGATGATGATCAGGTCTACTTTCCCTTCAACGTTCAGGTTCTTTTAGTGCTTTGTACTGATTAATATTATTTTGTCAATATGAAAATAATGCATATATTTCTACAGTCCATCTTTAGTTTCAATGGAGCTGACATCTCTGGGTTTGACTCATTTCGTCAAGACTTTCCAAATTACAAAGAGGTCTGCCATCTGCCCCATCCTTTGGTTGTGATGTTTTATAACTGTTGTATTTACCCCATTAATTGTCTAATATGCATTAAAATCTGAAAATCCACCACTAAAGGTGTTTCTTCTCGGGTATCAGATCTACAAAGCATTATGCCACTTACACTGTTAGAGTTTTAAAGTCTTTTGAGAATTTGTGACTCAGGTCAGGCTCAATAAAAATTATCGGTCCACACGCTATATTGTGGAGGCTGCATCTTCTCTTATTCGAAATAATATGAAACGATTCCAATCTCACGATATTCTCGCAGATAATTCTTCTGGATCTAAGGTACTATAGTATATGTATGCACTTCATCTCTACTAGTATTTTCTATGCCCTCTTTCCGTTTATTTCCTGCTGGGAACTAAGTTTCTGCATGGTCTCTCCAAACTGCACAGATAACCATTAAAGAGTGTCAGAATGAGCATGCACAATGTTTATTTATCATCGACAAGATCTTGGAAATTGCATCCAGTGGTTCACCTTCTAAATCCTGTTATGGCAAGATCGCCATTCTTTATCGGAGGCAGGTCAAGCTTTCTTTCCATGGTTAAAGTCCATGAACAAAATCATATCATATCTGCTGATTTATAATAGCTGTCCTTTATTCCGTAGGTATCAGGAAAAGTGTTCCAATTAGCATTTCGCGACAGGAAAATACCATTCAATGTTCATGGTGTGGCTTTCTATAGAAAAAAGGTTGCCAATGCTCACATCTTTTAATTAGCTCAAATGCCTATCATTGTTTAACAAGTTGGTTACAAATATAATTTCCCTGTCACTTTGCTGAGTGTTACAATAGACAGAGATGATAACAATAGGCTTTGGTAGTTATCACACTATGCCAGTGGGGTCAGTGAAAATGAAGTTCCCACTCGCTGAACTTAAATAAGAATATTCATAGAAAGAAAAATTTATAAAATTGTCTTTTCTTCTTTGACATGCTTTTAGTTTGGGAGAGCATGAGAAATCTGCTGGTTGTGGCAGGTTTTTCTTCAAATTACAATCCTAGTTTTTCTTTCTTGCATAACCTTGGGAAGAATATGAAAATGAAGCAACAGTTCAACATCAATGGTGTTTCCTTCCTATCCTATGCTGGCTTGATGATTTGAATGGTTTCTAGCTTGCTTAGAACATGAAGGATCACATCTGAATAGCAATCATAATAAAGGTTTACTTTTGCTGATACTGTCAAATTGCTGATGTTGTGCTGTTACCAATATGGAAGCTAAAACAGCAGATATAACCTTACACAAATGCTTTTCTCCAATTAGTGTAAAATTCAATGATCTTCAAGATTCATGCCAACAAAACAATCTAAGTTTTTGGTTGTTGACTTAGCATTTGTTGTCCACTAGATGGTTAAAGCAATCATTGCTATGCTTAGAACAACACTGCCAGGTTGCGATGATGGTCCATATCGTCAAGTTTTTAAGGCTCTGCTTCCCTTTGAGAAGGAGGAAAAGAAGAGGGTAGACGCTTAATTATACTAATTACTCTATTTACTATCTCTTGTCCTCATGAATTTTGTGCACGTATCTCCAGTTCATGAAGCTATCTCATTGAGATTTCTCATCTTTCATTTTTTGCAGGTTGTTGACCATATTGACAAAATATCAACCATTAGAAAGTGCAGCTTCATATTGGCTGCCAATGATATCTTTAACACAAAAATTTCTGGCTCCTTCAAGAGGTTTTTTGCTTCTCAAAATTTCTGAACATTCACATGCAAGATCAGAAATCCCCAACAGCTTGTCTAAATCTTTAAGAGCAAATTTCACACTAAGTGTTTAATATCTTTTTATTTTAATATAGCACAAATAATGTAGCTTTACCTATGGTAATGAAACAATGACATGATATACTGCAAGTGTGCCATAAGATAATTATGTCTCTGAACTCCATTGTCTGACTTATGCAGCATTACCTTCTTATACATAATCTATTTCCCATCTTGTAGGAGTCAACTTACCCAGGGGCGCAAGGTGTTGTCAACACTAGAGATGATATCCAAACTTGTCCACAGGGTAATCATAGCAGACAATTAAAACCAAATTTATGATTTGTAGAATTGTGACCCTAGTCAACCATCCAACTATTACAACTTCTCTTGATTTTATTAAACATTTTCTTTATGGGAGAACTCTGTGTTCCAAAGCAAATTAAGTAGTCTCTGCCAGATTTAAAAATCAGTGGAAAGGTGAAGTTAGATTTTTGTGATCGTTTTGCTTCACTTCAAGGCACCACATCTAACATTACAACATGTACAGGAACAGTCAATTTCGGCTGTCATAACTTCAGTGGCAAATATGATACCTCAGGTCAGTCTACCTTTACCCGGTTTCCAAGTCAATTTCTACAGAAGCTAAACAATTTGCACTTCTCTGGGAAAAGTATTGTACATTGCAGGCCTGTTAAGAACACCATAGGCTTAATTATTCTATGCCATGAATCTATGAGCTCCTGTTTCTGGTCTCCTTACACCATTCATGGTTTCATTATAGTGGCATTTATTCTTTCATTTACGGCTTTAAATCTCAGAAATACCTTCTTGAGCAAAGGGCAGTGATTGATGTTGATGGAGGTAAATTGCTAAACGAAGACAATGACCTCAGATCTGTAAGTTTTCTCTGCTATTGAAACAATTTTGATAATGGCTGCGGCTTAGTTGTTTGGTAACTTTTTTCTCCTGTTCTTCCAGAAAAGTGGAGCTGCTTTTGATATTATAATAGACACATTGATGGATGCCTCTTCGAAGGGATAGGAGATCTAAATCCTCGTGTGCATAGTAGATGGAATTTTACAATTTGTCATTTCAAGTGTACTTAGTGGCTAGAATAAATAACCTGCTCATCACACTTCTTCAGAAAATTGAGTTACTATCTGGATCATATAAAAATAATTGGTGCATGCTTTTCAAGAGCAAAGATAATATTCTCACTTCTCTCATGCAAACTTTGTATTCATTTTCCCCTGCTTCAGAGTATCAATATTATGTCTACGCTATACGATTATGTATGTGATAGGAACTGGTTAAACATCCTTGCAGGTTGTTCAGTACTTGTTGGATGATGTATCTGATTTTTTGTCTTTGCAATTTGCTGGGAAAGAAGAGGAGAATGGCATTGTAGAAGGAGGGAAAGGCTGTCTTAATTCACTAAAATATTTTATTGACTATATAACTGAGCGGGAGAAGGAAAATTTTCAATCTCGGAGACAGGATAATGAAAATTCTGTTACCTTGACTACAATTCATCAGGTTTCTTCCTCATTAAATTAGTGTTCACTGTCAGTTCTTAGGAGGCTCTTAACTTTATTCATCTGCCTTTTTTTCTCCTTTTTCTTAATCTTGCAGTCGAAAGGCTTAGAGTGGGACATTGTTTTCATTGTAAAGGTACTTGACTCCTATTATCTACCACTTCTGCTTGATGGGTTCATCGAAATGATGGGCTGTGCGACCTTTTGTTTGAGATATCTTATTTCATAAAATTTTGCATTATGCTTTCGTTTTTATTATTGTTGTCAAGACTTTTGTGGGGCATCCTTTGCATTCATACTCCCTGTCCACATCATGAAACTGGGCCAGGAAATCATATTACCACTGACAAAAGACTTGTTGACAAAAATTATACTTGCATGCATTACTGCTTTTGACTTCAACACCTAGCTACAGAAGTTGGCCCCATTCAGAAGCAACTGTTGATAAAACAGGTGCTTTCAACATAATATGCAGAATGAATCCTTATTCCCCGTGAGGACTATCATTTATACTTGATGCGAGACATTGTTCTTTCCATATTCTATATTTTGTCACCAATCTATGGTCTAGCTCCACAGGCAAATGAAACTGAGATTCCGTTATTGCATGAATTTAATGGCATTACAAGGGAAAATGGGGCCTTAATTGAGGTAAGCATGTTCTTGAATGGAAAACTGTTCTGCTTCACCCCAAACATTTTTGTTGTGGTGCTTGGCTAATTATTTTGTATGAATTCTTAGGAGGAACGGCGTTTGTTATATGTGGCCATGACTCGTGCTCGAAAGAAGCTCTTCATTCTCTATATTGCAATGGATTCTAATTGGCAGGTTTGGTTGTGATCTGTTTCTGTTGCTAATTTTTTATTTTAGTTGCTTTTAGGTAACAACTGAAAATATCTTCAGATGCTTCTACCATCGCGATTTCTCAAAGAGATTCCAGATCACCTTAGGGATATTCAGGTGCACTTTGCTTCTTTCAACTTATAATGGCTGCATGCATGCTTAGGATCTAAGCCTAACTAATCTAGTTTTGTTTTAGGTGCTTATTCATCTTTGCCTGACTCTGCATTCTAATGTGTCAAACTTCCATTTATCATGCTGTTCCGCTTTGAAAACGTTAATGTATATTAATGACAGGCTGAAATATGTATACGAGGTTTACAAACAAAGCATCAAGATGTTTCAAAAGAAATTGTTGAGTTTGCTACTGATTTACTAAGAGAAAAGCAGGCTTCAGGAATAGAAAAGCCAAATGGTTTCCCTAAGGACGAAACTGATGAGGGATTGAAAGACTCGCTGGAATGCAACCAAAATCTTTTCTTAAGAAGGTTTTCCTTCAAATTGCCTTGAGTAGCTTGAAGAAGCCATTGTTTTTTCTACTTTGTTTGAAATAGCCTTCAGTTATTGGTTCACTCGCTGTATAATAGATTTGCTGTGAAGGAAAGATCAGTTGTTTCCCACTTGTTCCATCAATGGGCCAAGAAGCAAGCATTTCAAAATCCTAAGAGGCTCCTTGACAAGGTAACATTTTTGTCCTCACTAATTAAGTTTTCCCAATTCTGTCCAGCATTATGAGATTTTCTATAAACTTTTTGTAGGAAGGTAGATCAGTCTTCATTGAGTTGCTATCATGAATAAATATTCTCTTCGTTGTTTTAACATTCTTAAAGTGCCTTAATCTGCTGCATTGTTCCAATATTGGTTACGCTTTATTGGATCTTATTTACAGGTTGGTTTTTTCATTGATGAACGTCTGAGGGTCAATAAAAACAAGCATAAGGTTATACAACTCGTCTCCCTTTATTCTAAGAAAATTTGATTTCTTATCCTCTCTTGTTTCAACATGTTTCCATCCTTTGAAATATTGGCCTATCTTATGTCTTGACACCTCTCATCTAGTATTTTGATGATATAGCTAACACGTAAATTTGCAGGATGTTTTATGCGCCTTGAAGTCTTTCTTGAGCTCTGATGAAGCATTTCAATATGCAGAATATGTAAGCATATCAGCCATTTTCTTTTCCAAAGATCATCTTTGGTCATTTTACTGCATTTGATTGAGCAGGAAAGCACCTTTTTGTTGAATTTTTCTTCTAGGTTTTGGTTGCAAATAATAATTCTTCTCATGTAGGTGCTAAGGTGGGAGCAAATTCCCGCTGACGAGCGTGCACATTTGATGCGAGAGAAACAGGTTGTGATTATCTTGCACCTTCTCTACACCATTCTTGCCTAACATTAAGGATATTGCTTTTTTTAATGTTCCACGCCCTTCCTGTTTTCACTGTATGAAGTTTTCCTCCATTGTTTTTTACCAGGAGCATTTTCAAAAACTCAGGATTGAGAATTCGATGAGTTCATCAGCACCAACATCCAAGCAGGTAGACTTAATCTCAGTGGATAAATAACTCGGCTCATTCACTGCTACTTTCTCAATTTACCCTAATAATGGTTTTATCCTGTCATATGGCAGATTGCATATCTGCAAAATTTAGGATGCACTGTGGCCCCCACATCACGCCTCCACGCCTGCCGTTTGATTGAGCAATACAAGTCACTGTGACCACCAGATTGATGGCATCTTAAGTCCATCCACAGGCACATAAATGCATACGATGCTGATTTGATAATTTATTGAAATAAGTTTTGTCATGATAAATATAATTATGTGGCGTAGAATTAACATAAATAAGTTTTAGATGCCAAATCCAAATGGGCTTTCAGTATTATGATCTGATGATAAACAATAATTTTCAAACCCACGAAATCTAACATTTCTACCCACTGGGTTTTAGCCCTAATGCTCTTCTTGGGTGGACAACTACAAACTAGAACTTCGTCTTCGTTTGAAAATTTCTCGATTTCTGAGATTTTCTTGCATTGCTTTTTTTTTTTTTTTCGATTTTATTTTCAACCGGCACCTCTTAAATTTGAAACGATGGGTTCATTTTTTCCAGTTTAAGGGGTAAATACATAAAAGCAGATTCTTGTCCTCCCCTGGGAATAAAATTCCTTTCACAATTCTATAAAAGCCGTTGGATAAATCTAGAATTAGAATTCCGAACGAGCTGGCCGTCGGCCTGTCTCTATGTTTAAACGTTAAGACATTTTTTCCTTGTGCATGGTAGACAATAGGAGATTCTACGCCGGCCCACGACTAGTCACGAGTTGTCTTAAGGGGACAACAAAAAAAAAAAAGAGCACAGAAATAAAGACGAGAAGGGTCCTGTCTT
>JAFFZT010000031.1:0-66473 GCA_019804595.1 Bruguiera parviflora | reverse complement strand
AGCTTGTTCGCTGAAGCACTGAGGGAGATAATCTGTAGATACAATTTATCAAAGCTATTTAGGAAAATTTTCATTTAACTTCAAAATCGGGCTACAATACATGAGTCGATCGCCTAAGAGACTTACCTCTCTGACTTCCTCCTCCGTAATTCTGCCATCTGCATCTTTATCAACCCTGCAAATTTTTAATTGAAAGAAAGATGAATCACTTGCTATACACACCGGAAATCACAGTTATTTCATTCCTTTATCAAAAGACAGATAGAAGTAGAGGTTACATGTCAAAGAAAGTTTGAAGCCTGGAGTCAAAGCTCTGATCGGAAATCTGTTCCCAGAACTTTTTCAGCTCTTCCTTGCTAATAGAATCCCCTTCTATATGCCGCTTTCTAGCAAGTGCATCAAACAATTCCCCTGCAAACTCCTTTGACTCCTTCATTCCTGCCAAAAACACAAGCAATTTCATCTTCTATACAAGAAATGCAAGATTGGCTTGTGAATTGTGGTTCTGAGTACCTATGCATTCGCAAAAGCGAGCACGAGGAAGCAACCCATTGGTGGAAGTAGTAATTTCATCGAACCTCTTCTCCACGGCTGTCCATCCTGCGCCTCCATCAGCCTTGCTGATAAATTTGAGCCCCTTCAGGGCATGAGCCACGGCGGATTTAGTCCTGTCAAGGCGGCCCAACTGGGGCCTCCTTGAGAATGAAGCCAATCGCTTTATTTCATTTGACACCTGCCTGATTTTAGCAGAAGCACTCCTCATAACACTGGAAGTAGATCTTTTCTCCAGGCCTCTCGCCAGCAACGTCATCTCGGGTTCTTCTTCGCCACTGTCGGCAGGCTTAACGCTGTGGACGGCCACGGAGTCTTCCCGGACGTCGAGGGTGATCTCCATGTACGGCTCATGGTGGCCTGTGCTCGATTCCGGGACATTGAACCTTGCGCTCTTCCTTCCTATTCTCTTGCTGAGGGGTCTACCCAGGGAACCGCTGTACGGAAGGCTTCCAACAAGTTGCTGATGATTTTCTCTGCCCATTTCTTGCAGCTGGGGGTCTGGATTCAGAACTTGTCAATGCTTGGAGCTCCCTGCAATATACAGTGCTCCAAAGCTAGCTAAGATTCAGGTTTCTCTCTAGCATTAGAAGACTAGGAAAAGGAAGATGGGAAACTCCCTGGCAGACTGGAGGAAAAATTATGATTAAACAAGAAAATTATGGTTTCAATTGTAGCCAATATCTTATCACGAATAATTCTGACAACCGCTCTCAAGTCCTTATAAAATTCAGAGGACAGAGATTAATTTATGATTTTGGTTAACACTCCATGTCCGAAGGCGGAATATCCTTTGTGAGAGTGAAATACTAAGATATTTAGATACATGCAAGCAGATGTGGGCATGTCAAATACTGAGAGAACGCGGTCCCGAGGGGCAACGATTGCGGCGCTTGACTCCAGAGATAAATTCACCAGGATAATGGCATGCACTGTTGAGGTAGATAACTGTGGAGGAGTTTAATAAGGTAGCCTAAGTAGCCTCACGTTTTTCAGACAAGCATAACTCTTCCAATATTCGTGTCACCTCCAAGATTACCCATGTGCTACCCTTTTTACATAAAGGGAAATATCTAACTATATTTTATTGTAATTTAATGTATTTTTTATTAATTTAAATTTAAATTTTTTATTATTAATTTTTAATAAAAATAAAATTTATGATAATATATATTATTAACTTTTAAATTTAATAATATTTCAATAATTATTCATTTTTTTTAGATGAGGAATAAATATATTACCAAGTGACATTGATTTTAATTCATAAGTATGATGAGTATCATATCAAAAAAAAAAAAAAACTCTTTTTTTTTACTGTTTACAAAAAAGAAATATTTAGTTATACATGTCGATGATTCGTGAAAGCTTATAGTAAATGGTTCGGACAGAAAAGAAGCAGTTTGATGGTACCCACGATTTGTAAATTGTGCGATGGTGCTAGCCAGTCTAACATTTGTTTAATACTTAAAAATAACTGCATAGAAAAATTATTAATTATAATATCTATACGGTGAGATATAAAATGCTCATTAGCATATTAATTTAATTTTTTTATGATGAAAATCTATCATTTAAGTACTATTACATTTATCTATTTTTTGTACTAATAAATTTGGAATCAAACACACACTTCCACGTAAATCTTTATTATTTAAAAGTAAATATTAAAAAAAAAAAGGAAGGAAAACCTCAAATATGAACCAACACAAAAATAAATCAAATAACCAGTAAGCCTCTACCTCCAACCAGTCAAATACTGGATACTCAGCCCTATGCTTTACCCATATCCTTAGCTTAAAAGAATAAATAAATAATAATAATAATAATAATAATAATAATACAAGTGATATTGATCTTTAATTTACCATGCCAGTAAGGTCCAATATGTCCGTCGCCCCGGCAGAACAATTATTACAGTCTCCGTGTAATAATCAACGTCTCCGTGCCTGTGTATCGCAATTACAGTCTCCTAAGGTCTTGCAGATAGGAAGGTTTAAGTCGAATACAGAATCGCCGTGTGGAACCAACTAATTGAAGAATGACATGCATGAAAGACGGGCATACCGACGATGAAAGTCGGAGCGTTCACTTTAACCTGCAGTGGGCTGTTTCGGCAGTCGATACGGCCGCCACTTAGACGTGGGGGTGGTGGTTCACTCGTTGCATTTACTCGGGGCCAGGACCACTCTACTTTTTGTCTGTCGAAACTTGCAATCTTGAAACTTTCCACGAGACTATGGCTAAATTGCTCAGTCCGCAAGAAATATAGCAATGTATACTTACTCGCTTCCTTCAATCGCGGAAGAAGAGAAGAAAAGGCGAAAAAGGAAAAAGAAAGAAAGGGTCCAATTAGGTATCGCATATTTCAACTGTGAAATTGACTATAAGAGGCGTTGTTTAGAAAATTTGAGGATTCAAATTTCAACTCTCCTTTTAAAGTGGGAGAAAAAAAATGCAAACACTTGCGACTTTTTTCTTTCTTCTTTTTTTTTTTTAATTTTAATGCAAGTATATATATATATATATTTATTTAAAAAAGAGAGAGAGAGAGAGAGAGAGAGAGACCAAAACTGAGGCAAGGCCCCAATGAAACAATGGGGAAAAAAAGAATAAAAAATAAGCCCAGTTGAAATTCTTGAAAAAAAAAACAAAGAAGGCATGAAATTCTGTGCTTCCACTTGTACCGGCCTACAGAGGACATCTTTCTCCCAACTCCCAAGTGCACGACAGGGCACTGAATTGCCGGGGCACCCACCACACGGAGCCAGGCGTCCATACGACAGCGTACGGACATTCATTTTCAATTCGGCAAGTGGGCCTTTGGTTTTCATTGTCACCCACTCGCTGGCGTGACGACTAATTTCAAATCAGCCCAATAACCATCGCTTTCGCAGACAGACTTTGGTCCCGGACATTTACCCGTTCTTGTTGGTCCGAGATAAGTGCACCAAATGTTTCCATTAAGAAACAAGACGGACACACATTTGGACCTAAAAAACAAAGAGGAAGTTTACTACAATTGGGTTACGATTTGGGTTAAAAGGCAAAGTGGAGCTATTGGGCTCGGGTTAACCAGCGGCATGTCGGGCTAGTTCCACCAGGATTTGTTTTTCGTTTTGGTCAAAGGGTCTTGGACCTTGTAATAAATTAATTTAAGAACTACTTTATCTTTTTTTTTTTATTTTAACCTCTTATGAAAAATTGTTTGTTTATAAATTCTGTATTAAGAATTTTTTTAAAAATCATATTTTATTATTTTTTACTATATATGTATGATTTATATACTTTTTTTTTCAAATAAAATTAAAAAAATGTATTTATTTATTTTTTGACAGGACAGGAGAAAAATTGGAGGGGTTATCCAAAGGAAAAATTGGAAGAGGGAAAAGAATCGACTTGTCTTAGTACGAGAGTCGAGACAGACCAACAGCCCAACACCACCAATAGCCACGCGCCCCCTTCCCCGAACTAGGAAATTAGGAGGGAAAAATGTACAATTAAAACCCTCCCCAACCAGCAGTTGGGGCGGAGGAGGGTTCTCCACTTTCCCCCATAAATATGTATATATATATTTTTATTTATTTTTTATTTTTTTTGGCATTCATAGGGACACAGATTAAAGCTTTTTTCCCTCCAAATTCAATTTACCCTGCCATTTTCTTGTCTCTGTTTATTTCTTTTTCTTTCTAATTCTTTGGCTTTTCTTGCCATGAAATTTTCTTATTTCATTCTTCTTATTTGATTGATGGCTATGAAGGATTCAGACTTTCCTTCCATCAACAGCAATACCAATAGAACCAGAAAGAAAGTGGATCCGCCGGTATCCTTCTCGATTTTGCCTCGAAACAAGAGACCTAGAAACGGCGTAACCAAATCAGCGTTCCTTCGTCTTCTGAATCTCGACGTCCCCCTGATATCTCCGGCCACCGGTTCGCCGATCGATCCAATCCGCCTCGAATCGGACCGGCCCTACACCATCGGCCGAGCCGCCTGTGACTGTGACTTCCTGTTCAACGATCGCCGCGTCAGTAAGCGACATTGCCAGGTTCTATTCGATAGCGTAGACCGTAAGATTTACATTCTTGATGGAGCGATTTTGTTGGATGCCGTTGATTCCGTGGTTACTGCATTTAGGAAAAGGTTGCTTTCTTGTAATGAATTGGAAGGTGTTGAGAAAGAAACAAAGACTGTGGAGTGGGATGGAGTTAAGGGTTCTTTAAACGGGGTTTTTGTTAATGGGGTTAGGGTCAAGAGAGGGATGGGCAGAGAGTTGTGCGTGGGAGATGAGGTTTTGCTTGTGTGTGGCAACAAGGGTATGTGTAGTTTGGGGGTTCGAGTTGGCTTTGTGATAAAGGGTGTTATTATTAAGGAGGAGGTTGACATGTTTTCTAATGAGATGCAGTTGGTTAGACCCAAATTTCTCCAAGAAACAAACTCAATGGGACACAATTCCAAAGGATCAGTGTCTAGTGGACAGCGAAGCAAAAGGGTTTTCGCTGTCTGTGCAAATGATACTATGTACTCAGGTGTCAATTTTTCTGGAGCAAAATGTGGTGGCATTGTCAGTCAAGCAAAGTTTTTCTTGAGTCAGTGTAGAGGCATATTGAAAAGTGATGACCCCATTTCTAGAATTCGGGAATATGCTTCACCAGACTTCGGCATGGAAACCACGCATGCTGGTAATAATAGATTGAATAACTCTCTTGGTGTGCCTGTGCTTGATACCAGTAAATTTTGTGGAGGAGGTGAAACAGAGGCAAATAAATGGGTGATGACTTTCAGGAAAAAGGAACTGGTGTGTATGAACTTGCAGTCTGATATGGATAAAGTGAATAATGTGCAAAGGGGTAACAGTGGGTGTGTTTATATTGGAGGTGACCATTCATGTAATAAAGACATTTCTAGAGCCTATTCTGAGAATGATGATGCCAATCAGTCTTGTAACACACTCTCACCCATTCCCATGGGTAAGAAGTTTCCTTCTTTTAATGGTGTTTTCCAGACAAAAACCTCAGAAGAGTTTTATCCAGCACCAGGGAAGAATTTTTACCTGAATCGCCTTCACTCTCTGGGCAGCGGTCCATTCAGTGATCATAATGTTATCTCTTTGCCAGAGCTTCTCTATCCCATAGAAAGTATTTCACGAATATTTATTGCAACATTTACATGTGATGTTTCATGGTAATGTTACCTTCTCCATTTTAGCATTTTCTTCCATCTCATGGCCCTCTATTGAGCTTGACTACATAATTTGCTGACAACTTGAAATTTTAAACACTTGTCTCACTTGGATAAATGTGCTCCTTTAAACCTTGCTGCTTGAAATTGGAGCATTGTACTGTGGTGGTGTTGATGAGAAACTGTTATTTTGTTACTCTATTATCGTTGGAGAGATCAATGAATTCATATTCATCTGGCTGCTTGAAATTAATGCATCTGTTTTGTTAGGTTCTTATCATACTGTCAGATTCCTAGCCAACTACCAGTAACAATTGCATGTCACAACACTGAGCGTTGTTGGAGTTCCAGTGCTGATAAACGAACCTCCATGCCTTACTCAGATTTTCCATATGTAGTTGTGGTGTAAGTGTTGGTTTTATCTTCATTAAACAGCAATGTTTCACTTGACTGGCTCAGGTTACGTGCAAAACTTTTGTATTTTAGTTATTGACATTTTTGCAATGCTATTCTCTATACCTACTTTAATAGGTTTCCTCAATTTCCTGAGGAGATAGCATTTGGTAAAGATCGCAAGAGGCAAGGCATTGCCTGCCATCATCCGAAGCTGTTTGTTTTGCAAAGACAAGAGAGCATCCGTGTTATCATTACTTCTGCAAATTTAGTTGCAAACCAGGTGATTACTATCTTTTTTCTTATCTTGAATCTTGCCTACAAGCATGAAGTTATATATTTCAGCATGTATTTAGATTATGGCTGCTTGCCATGCAATTCTGAATACCTATTTAATGACAATTGAGTATTGTGTAGGAGTTTTGGATTCTCAAGTTGAATTTTCGTGGGATTCCATAGAATGGAATAGGAAAATTCCACTTATCACAAAGCTTTCTCATAAATGGATCCCTCCTACACGAATATAGTCCTACTTGACTCTGGACACTGGAGATGACTTGACCTCTAAAATTGGAGGCTGTTGGTAATGGAAAATTGTGTCTGGATTGAGTGTGTGGTTTTATGATATAATTTATCTGTGGCCATACTTGAAACCCGTTTGTCCAAATATGAAGGAAATCCTCACTGAAGCTGACAGGGTTATGCCAAATTTAGCTTTCCTTTTAATTTTTATGTTGTTCATTACTTTTGGTTTATATAGTTGAAGTATGTTGATATTTAGTTAAATTTCACCCTTTAGTTTTTGACTCTTCCAGTGGAATAATGTGACAAATACCATTTGGTGGCAAGATTTTCCTGCCAGAAGTGCACCTGATCTTTCGTCTCTTTTTGTTCGAGTTTCTGATAGAGAACTAGATCAAGATTCGGGTTCAGATTTTGCTGCTCAACTGGCTGGTTTCATGGCATCCCTTTTGACCGATGTACCTAGTCAGGCCCATTGGATTATCGAGTTAACAAAATACAAATTTAGTGAGGCAACAGGATATCTGATTTCATCTGTTCCAGGAATTTATTCTTACAAATCTCTCTACGTAAGCATATTTATCCTGATTTAAGCATGCTTCCTTGAGCATATAGCCTTTCTCCAACTGTTATGTTTCTGTCTCTCCGCAATTTGAGATCTCATCATATTGCATAATGCTACATTAGCTGACATCACTACTTTACATCTGTTGAAAAATGGGTGCTTGATTTAATGGGCTTATTTATTTTGTCATTCAACATGCTAGGAGTTCCGGTGTTCATTACAGTCATCTGGTGAGAAGGTCATTGGCACAGTTGAAACATCTGTTGTTGGTTTGAGCCACCTTTTTCGTACTGCAGCTGACACAAATGGTGCACAGCTTAAGAGGTTGGCTGTTTTCATGGGGAAATCTCATGAGAATGATTATGGGATGGTGGAGGTTGTTTTGAGAAGAAACATCAATGTGCCTGCAGATTTGAATGCTGTCAGTGTTCTTGTTCCTAATCCTGATCTATTTTCTCAAGGAGGTGAATTTCATTTGCCTGTTTTGGTACCTTCAGAAATAATAAGCTACATGTTACTTTGCTTTTTACCTTCCATTTGTGTACTCTTCACAAGGTGTGTTCTGCATACTTTTACTGCAAGAAAGCTGTGGCAATATCCCTTTCACATGCTTGTTGAATAGAGGACCACATTTAGTGCTTCTGAAGTCTATTTAAAATGAGATCTATTTCTAGCCCCCTCAAAACCCAAAGGAACTCCATCTTTCCATGACATTAGTATGACTAGATAATACCCTGGTAGCAAATTATTTGCCTAAGCCCAGGGTTTTATAATAGATTGATCACGGTGTCTCTGTATGCTTCATGCCACCTGGAGTCTTCTCTTATTCACTCCATTGGTGGTTATTTTAGTTGTATGTATACTTTTGGAGATTTGGAAATTGATGACTGTGATTGCTTACTGTTACTAAAACCAGAGGAGAAAATATATCTTCTATTACTCTGTCAATCATCACCAATATTTACAACTTCTTATAGCAGATTGCAATCACCAAATAAGGAAACCTTAGACAAAGAGGAAAAACAAAGAACTGACAGAATGCCATGATATAAGATAAACTGAAAAACAGGAAAGGAAACTACAGTTAGTATTAACTAACAAATGATCCCATAGTCCTAGACTTTCTATTTCTATTTTCTTACAGTCACTATTCAAAATAATCATTAATCAAGTGGTAGTGACTGAGACTCCTCTGATGTTTCTTTGTTTCTGGTGCTAGACTGTGTTCAGCTTGGTTTTCTTCCCAGAAATGTAGCAAAGTGGGTCTCTCCGTTGTGGGATGGTGGATTTTTCAGATTTTCTGGGTATGTGTATCCTAAAGATGCCCTTGCAGCTGCTTTTGGAGGAAGCAACCTGAGAGTCCAGCTGATACTATGTGTGTCACAGGCATGGTATTTCTAGTATTTATCTGGTTGTGGCAAAGTGTGATGCACGAGTGGGTTTTGCATGGCCTCTATGAATGACTTCATACTAATTTGTGCAGGGACCCTGTTCAGATGTGATGAGAATGATGCAACCTGAAAATGCTAGTGCTTTTTGCTCTCTCATTGCTTCAATTCAGAGGTGTGTAGGCCTTTGGCGACTGCAAGAGGTATGTTTTTTAAGTTGGAAGACCTTCAACTCTCAACTCCACTAGATTTGTCATTGTGTGCCTTTGTTACACTTGCTCCTGTTCCTTTCAGTGATGCTTATGCTTAAGGACTTCTGTTTATATGGTGCACATTCAGAATGTGGGTTTGATGTAATTTGGACAATTTAAACAAAAAAAATATTATGGATTAAAAGATCAACAAATGTGTTTTCATGCATTACTTCTTTTGAAGGGCTTTTAATCTTTATGGAGAAAATCCCGTTTTGAAAATATTATCATGTGGGACTGGCCTTTATTCTGGCTGTTAGTGGTTGCAGATGATAATTGTGGCTCCATGAATATCTTATTTTGGCATTTTTAAGTTGTCTTGCACATTATTTTCTTATGAAATACCCTGGCAAACATTTAGGTGAAAAGACATGAACATGTTCCATACAAGTAGTTAGTTTGAGTAGTGCTGCCTGGAAGGCCTTATTACACAACCTTTGAACAATGCCTGATCTTGTGGTGTTTTCCTGTTTTATTCAAGGTTTTGGGGCTGTACAAATGGATTGATGTGGAACAATCTGATTTCATTTACGGTGAGTGCCTTTGGCAAGATCTCATTACCAGAAATTTGAAGAACAAGGTTGTTGTCACTTATTTTTGGTATTCATTCTCTTCTCAAGGAGCATCCTCAATTGGGTCATCAGTCAATGCACAATTTCTAGCTGCATTTGCAGCAGCTGCCGGCAAGAGATCACTGCAGGTCTTCGATTCTGAAGAATCTGATCCAGAGGTAATCATGTCAGTTTTATAATGACATGGGTAAGAGTTTGACATCATGTTTCTTAATGAATAATTGAAATTATTGCTCCTTCTGACAGTGGGGCTGCTGGAGTGCTTCCCAAGAATTAAAAAATCCATCTATTAGAATCATTTTTCCTACAATTGAGAGGGTGAAGAGTGCATGCTGTGGTATCTTGCCTTCAAGACGCATTCTTTGCTTCTCAGAGGTATGGTGGCACTTTGATCATTGGTGTCATATGACAGGCTTTACTCATTCTGAATTTGATATTACCTTGATCTGCAGTGGCACATGAGAATTGATCCAATATAAGAGATTCAATGATCAAAAGTTAAAAAAGAACAGGCAGCTTTTATGGTCTTTCTTGTTCATCCTTTTCCTTTAGAAATCAAAGTCAATAAAGATTGATAACATCATTATATATGCCTCTCAAAATTATGATGCCTGCAATTTTTGTTTCAGAAACCTGGTTTCTTTTTCTTCAATTATTTTGTTTCTTTTCACCTTAGAAAGATGTACTTATCCATACACTTTCTCTCAATCCTCTTCTGCAATCCAGAAAACATGGCAAAAATTGAGAACCATAGACATACTTCATGATGCAGTTCCTCATCCCCATGACAGAGTGGGGCAGCCTATGCATGTAAAGGTAAAACCTTAATTTAGAGTAGGCTTGGCTTCCTCGTTTTTGGTGCTTTTTTTATTTTATTTTATTTTACATTCTGATCATTGACCTTACTCTTGGCTAATTTTTATGAGAGCATGTGTGTATATTTTGGATTCTTTTATGGTCAGCATTTGGGATACTTCCATCAGTCAGATTCAGAAAGGATTCTGAATATTTCCTTGGGTCTACTTGATTTTCTGTAACAGTGTGTTCAGCTGTGGTAATATTAGCGGAGCTACATTATGAACTTTGCATTTTTGCAGAAATAATTATTTATCCCAACTCTGTTTTTCTTACAAAAACTTGGGCATCATTGCATGTGTTATACTACCCACTAAATTGTTGGTGATAGAGAAAGTTGTATGCAGGTAGCACTTAGACGGTTTCAGTCTCAGAAAGATGCATCTTCGTTTGGCTGGGTTTATTGTGGGTCACACAATTTTAGTGCTGCTGCGTGGGGAAGACCAATAGCGAATTCAGTTGGACTTAGGGAGATTAAATCTTCTTTTGGTTCAAGACTTCATGTCTGTAACTATGAAATTGGGATCATTTTTGTTTTCCCTCCCGCTGAGACAGACAGCTGTGCTGGTAAAGATCTTGCAGGTTTGGATGATGTTGCTTTGCCATTTGTTGTGCCAGCTCCTAAATACAGACCAAGGGATAGGCCGGCAACCGCACAGGCAATGAGAGAGGCATTAGCTGAACTGACTGAGCAAGAGGGAGAGAAACTGGCAACCACAGAAGAAGATATGATGGAAGAGATCCCTGATGAAGAAGAGGAAGTTGTTGGGACAAACGAGTGCTCTGCAGAGGAGAAGGAAGAGGAGAAAGCTTATGCTGAGACACTATGGATTCAAGTAGACTCATCTCAGGGCTCTTGGCATCCGGTCAACGGTTGACCTTGTCTTTAATCAAGGGAGCATAATATAGAATACCTTAAGCGAAATGTCGTCATTCTTTCTGGAATTGTCGGAAGACATTGGGATTTTTTGCCGAAAATTGATTAGGTTAGAAATTAGCCATGTTCCTGACTGGCCATCGAAGATGCGGAAACTGAAAATTAATTCAGATTATACCGAGGGGGGTAGCAATGATTGTGTATAAGGTGAAATTCCCTTAACAAGAGGTTGTTCTTGAGGATGTCATTAGAGTTGTATTATTCGATTCTATTCTCTTCAATGCACAGGCCAATGAGTTGTATTGTCTGCAAAATGTAAATCCTGAAATAATTGTTCTGACAATAAGTACTGTTCAATGTTGAAGATGTATCTTCCTTCCCGGAACAAATCCTACGGAATGCACCGCCTTGGGCCACTGTGTCACTGCCTTTCACCAGTCTCTCGTAAACCTATCTTAAACCCTTGTGTTATATATCCATTCGCCGCTTCCCGCAGCTTTAGCTACTCTCCTCATTCAATAGAAGGCTTTTACGACCATCTGCTTCGGTCCTGTAATGACTTGTCCTCTCTCAAACAGATACATTCAGCTCTTACTACGATCAGTTTTATCTATGAAAGCGTCCACTTGGGTGCCCAAATTATCATCAAGTACGCCAAATTTGGGGACCTAAACAGCGCTAGGTTATTATTTGATGGAATTAATGATCATGGGGAGAGACCCAGGTCTTTCCTTTGGAATACGATGATTCGGGCTTACGCCCATGGCGGCCACTGTTTTGAAACCGTGCATTTGTATTCCCTTATGCGCAGAACCGGAATTTCCCCGAACAACTATACTTTCCCTTTCGTATTTAAAGCCTGCGCTTCCAACTCCTTGATTCTTCGAGGGAAAACGTGTCACGGGGATGCTGTGAAAACTGGGTTCGATGTGGATTTATACGTCGAGGCTGCTTTGGTGGGCATGTACTCAAAGTGCGGCCAATTCGTTGATGGTCGCAAGATATTCGATGAAATGCCTGCGAAGGATTTATTTTGCTGGACAGCAATGATTACAGCTTATGAACAGGCTGAGAAGCCTGAGGAGGCTCTCGTTTTGTTCCGGAAAATGCAGCAAGAGGGCCTTTTGGCCGATTTTGTTACTGTAGTGAGTGTTGCCTCTGCTATTGGTCAATTAGGGGATGCCAAGAAGGCTGAGTCAGTTCATGCTTTTGCCATTCGTAACTCATTTCTGGAGAACATATGTGTTGGCAACTCTATTATAGCAATGCATACCAAATGTGGCAATTTGGAAAAGGCCCGTTTTGTTTTTGATACCATGGATGACAGAGATATTTTTTCTTGGAATTCTATGCTCACTGGCTATGCTCAAAATGGGCAAGCTAGTGAAGCACTGTTACTATTCGATGATATGATTGATTCTGAAGTTGAACCTAGTCCAGTGACGGCATTGATCATGGTTGGGGCCTGTGCTTATGTAGGCTCCATCTGTCTTGGAAGGAAGTTCCATGACTATGTAATTGAAAGCAAAATGGACATTGACGTGAATCTCAGGAATGCATTGATGGATATGTATGCAAAGTGTGGAGACTTGGTAACTTGCGTTGAAATGTTCAATAACATTCAACCAAGTATGCGGGATGTAAGTTCTTGGAATGTACTGATTTCGGGGTATGGGATGCACGGACATGCAAAAAAAGCGCTGGAACTGTTCTCAAGAATGCAAGAGCAAGGGGTTGAGCCAAACCACATCACTTTCACATCTATTCTCTCTGCTTGCAGCCATGCGGGACTTATTGATGAAGGTAGGAGGTGTTTTGCAGACATGAGAAAGATGTTCGTGACACCAGAGGTTAAACACTATGCTTGCATGGTAGATATGCTTGGCCGAGCTGGGCTCTTGGAGGATGCATTTGATATGATTAAAGAGATGCCATTGCCTCCAAATGATGCAGTATGGGGTGCTCTTCTCTTAGCTTGTAAAGTCCATGGCAACATGGATTTGGGGGAAATTGCAGCTAATAATCTGTTCCAGCTTGAGCCAGACCATACAGGATACTATGTGCTGATGGCAAATGTGTATGCCGCATCAAACAAATGGCGAGAAGTTGGGGAGCTGAGACAAAACTTGAGGAGTAAGGGATTGAAGAAACCTGCAGCATTTAGTACGATTGAGCATGGCAAAGAAATTCATGGTTTTCACACAGGAGAAAGAGAAAATCCTCACTGGCAAGATGTTTACAGAAGAGTAGAGAGCCTGGCAGTTGAGATGAAGATGGCTGGATATGTACCAGACCTTTCGTGTGCTCTTCATGACGTGGAAGAGGAAGATAAAGAGCACATTCTGAAATATCACAGCGAGAAGCTAGCTGTAGCTTTCGGGATTATGAAGATTGATCCAACAACGGAAATACGGGTGACAAAAAATCTTCGTGTTTGCAACGATTGCCACACAGCCTTCAAATTCATTTCTTTCATTTACGGACGGAAGATTATTGTAAGAGACACAAACCGGTTCCATCACTTTCAGGGTGGTATTTGCTCATGCAAGGATTACTGGTAAACTGCCCCCGGCTGAAATCTGGTGACCAGCTTCTGCGGTCATGTTTTGGGTCCGAGAACTTTGGAAGCCGACTCTAATCTTTTGTCGGCTTGCTAATTGTGATCAAAGCGGTTGACGTAAAATGGTCTTCAGACAAGTTTTGCCTACCTACTACTGTTCCGTCATTTTTTACTTCCAGTGAGAACGGTTACAAAGACAACATAAATGGACGGTGCCGTTACATTTGTTCGGAATGGATGGGAAAACTCCCGTGCAAATTGGAGCCGACACCAAAGGTGGCTCGTGGGTTGTGGCTGCGTACGGCTTAGTGACACGTTCTCTAAATGAATTTGCTTCCGTGAGCAACTGGCCAACTGGGTCTGGAGGCATTTACTTACTTTCTTGCAAGAGGCTGTTAACCGTAACATAGTGGACTTTTTGGCACAAGTTTGTTGCTTACCATGTTCATCAAAGGTGGTGGCTTGACGTGTCAACAAACTCCTTTTCCTTCTCGATTTCAATTCCTTCTACTCTATTCCTTCTTTTCTTCATCTCCTCCTCGCTCTCTCTTTGTCTCATTCTTCAAGATTTCTCCGATACCCCGCAGGAAAGAAGAAAGCAAAGTCTACATTTTTCTCTTCCCGGTCAATGATTATAGCATTTATAAAACATCCCAAGTAAACCCACCCACCAATAAATCGTCTTTCCTTTCCTTTTGATTCACCAGAAACTATGGAGGTGTTATCTTCATCATCTCTATCAATTCACTCGAGATGGGAATTGGGTTCCTTTCCTCAATCACCGCCACGTTTTACTTTTCAATCTAATAATGGCAGCATAGTCTTGTCTGCTTGTTCTTCTTTTTTGGGCATTCCAATTTCACAGGGGTACTACCATAACAACAAGCCCCTTTCCTTAAAGCGTCCTCGTCCACGCAGAAACAGTAAAAATTTTCAGGTTTCTGCTGCGTTTGAGAGATTTACCGAGAGAGCAGTAAAGGCGGTGGTTTTCTCTCAGAGAGAAGCCAAGGCCTTGGGCAAGGAGTTGGTGTTTACCCAGCATCTTTTGCTGGGTTTGATTGGCGAGGATGGTGACCCGAAGGGGTTTCTTGGCTCTGGAATCAAGATTGATAAAGCCCGTGAAGTTGTTCAAAACATTTGGCGTGATGATGCTGATGCTAGTATTTCAGCTTCTAGTAGTGAAGGTGTGGCGGGAGGTAAGCCCATCAACCTGTCGTTCTCTATTAGCACCAAGCGGGTTTTTGAAGCTGCTGTTGAATATTCGAGGACTATGGGCCATAAGTTCATTGCACCTGAGCACATAGCAATTGGATTATTCACTGTCGATGACGGGAGTGCTACTCGGGTCCTCAAGAGGTACACTTGCCTGCTTACTCTGCAAATCTCTTTGGGTTGCTCTAGAAACTGAAAGTCCTCCAGGATATAATGACCGATGTGATATTTTAAAGATTTTGAGAAGCAATTGCCTCCTTTCCTTGGCGAAGAAGGGGCATATTTTTTAGCTAAGGCTATTTCCTTTGTAGTCTAACTGAAAGCATTACCACTCTCCTTGAGAAAGGAAACTTAGTGAAATGCTTATAGAGAGAATGCAGACTGTGCCTGTTCTGTACTTTATTCCGTCAATGCTCTGTCAACTTGGCTTATGTCAGTGATGTGTTAGGTATAAAAACACATTACCAAATTCTGCTCAGATAGATTTTGCTTATCCCTGCTAACCACTAGAAAAGCATAATGAGCAGAAGTAAAAGAAAATCCAAATTAAAGTTGTTATTTTTAGGCATGAATTTTGTTTCGATATTCCTGTGTTCTTTCATATCCTTTTCTCTGACAACAAAGTTATTTTTGAAGTAGATGCACATCTGATTTCTGTTTGTGGCATGAATGAGTATGATTTCAGATTGGGGGCAAATATGGATCACTTGGCAACTCTGGCAATGTCCAGACTTCAAGGGGAACTGACTAAGGATGGAAGAGAACTACATGTGGGATACAAAGGAGCACATGAAAAGCCCTTTTCTAGAAAAGCAGCTTCTTTAAGATCCTTTGAGAAAACAAGAGGTAGATGTCTACATTGTTATTATCATTGGTCTGTTTATGTTGCAAGAACAGAGACAGAAGCTTTATCATTTAATTGTTTTCGCTAGAGAAAAGTGCTCTGGACCAATTCTGTGTGGATCTTACTGCTCGTGCCAGTGAAGGACTCATTGATCCTATAATTGGGAGAGAGACAGAAGTTGAAAGAATTGTACAGATACTTTGCCGCAAAACCAAAAATAATCCCATTCTTCTTGGTGAAAGTGGAGTTGGAAAAACAGCAATTGCTGAAGGACTAGCTATAAAAATTGCGCAGGCTGATGTTCCAGCTTTTCTCCTTGTATGTTTATTTGCAAGCAATCGTTATTCCTTCAGTTCTTGAAACTATTTATTGCCTTCCAGCTGCATGTACTTGTGGTGTTTCCCTTTTATGACCCTTTAGTTTGATTGTTGTTCTGTCTGCAGGTGAAACGTGTTCTGTCCTTGGATATAGGGCTATTAATTGCTGGTGCAAAAGAAAGGGGAGAGTTAGAGGCACGTGTCACTAAATTAATTGGAGAGATATTGAAAGAAGGTGGCTCCATTTTGAATTTTATACGGAAACAGAGTGCTTTCATTTCTACTTATTCATGATATGAGTGTCTTGCAGGTAACATAATTCTTTTCATTGACGAAGTGCATACACTTATTGGGGCTGGCACCGTTGGAGGGGGGAAAAAGGGATCTGGCCTTGACATTGCTAACTTATTGAAGCCATCTCTCGGGAGGGGTGAAATACGGGTGAATTTCTCATATATCATTATTCTTTTTCCCAAGTATTTTAGAATGCTATAGAATTGGGCCTAGATAATAGATGTAGGAGATAGTTTGTTGAGGTAGAATAAACTCCAGTTGAAGTTCCAACATGGAGGCAGTCAAAATAGGCTAAACATGCTAATTTGGAAGGGGAGGGCAAGGGCATTTTTCTGTTTTGCTTTAATCTGTCCTCTTCCACTACCTATTTGCTATTACTTGCCTCATTAGGTAGTATTAGGTCTCCATTGTTGGAGGCATATTGTTTGTCAGCAGTGAAAGAATACATTGGGAGTTCTTAGTGGAAATGGACATTACTTTATGATTTATCTTCTGATACGCTGGTTTACCTTTTTGTCTCATGTTTGAATGGTTTGCATCTCTTGCAGTGTATTGCATCCACAACCATGGATGAATACAGGATGCATTTTGAAAGTGATAAAGCATTAGCACGGAGGTTCCAGCCTGTGTTGATTAATGAGCCAAGTCAGGTTGATTCCAAATAAGCAGCATTTCCGCATTCATATTTCTATCCCACTGATCCTTGAGTTTATCTTCTATCTAATTGTTAATTGGGCTTTTGCAAAAACAATTAGGAAGATGCTGTCAAGATACTGTTAGGATTGCGCCAGAAATATGAGGCCCATCATAACTGCAAATTCACACTAGAAGCCATAAATGCTGCTGTGTACTTGTCAGCGAGATATATTGCCGATAGGTATCTTCCAGATAAAGCTATTGATCTAATTGATGAGGCTGGAAGTAGAGCTCGTTTTGAAGCCTATGGAAGGAAGAAAGAACAGCAAACCTATATACTTTCAAGGACTCCAAATGACTATTGGCAAGAAATCAGAACTGTTCAGGCCATGCATGAATTGGTAATGATGTTGGTCAGTTGAAAAATTGCCAGGGTTCTCATTATCTGTAATAACGGTGCCAGCTTCCTTTGTCTAATGTAAGCAGGTTACAGCAAGTCAGCCTGGGAAAGACAACAGTGGTTCCAGCATGGATGTCTCTGGGGAAATCATTTTAGAGTCCCCTTTGACTTCAGCTTCAGATGATGATGAGTGAGACTTCTAGACCATATGTTTTTGTTTTATAAAAGTAGTAGGCCTGCATTAATGTTTCAGTTATGTTTTTAGCTGTATTTCTGGCTGTGATTCTTCTCAGAGTGACGGTGGTTGGGCCAGATGATATAGCAGCAGTTGCTTCACTGTGGTCGGGGATCCCATTTCAGCAGCTTACTGCTGATGAAAGAATGTCTCTGGTGGGTCTTGAGGAGCAGTTGGGCAAATGGGTTATTGGTCAAGATGAGGCTGTTGCTGCTATATCTCGAGCTGTCAAGAGATCACGGGTTGGCCTGAAGGATCCCAAGAGGCCCATAGCAGCAATGCTGTTTTGTGGCCCAACAGGGGTTGGTAAGACTGAACTAGCAAAAGCCTTGGCAGCTTGCTATTTTGGATCGGTAATGTCTCCCACAGTGTCCAGACATTTGTTTTACTTCAATTTTAATTCAAATGAGAATTATCTGTTCTTATAAATCTTCACCGTTTTAATGAGACCCCAATGTGGAGGTGTCTTATGGGCTGGTTTAAAACTTAAAGTTTTCTGTGAACCAGGGGTGACATAAGTGGGAAATTTTAATATTCTGGCATGGTTCTGTGGCATCTGTCATGAAGTGGATTAGCATTTCTATTCTCTTTGTGAGATTCTGATTCCTCTTCTTCTCCCTGGAAATTTTTGTTGCAGGAGTCAGCCATGCTGAGGTTGGACATGAGCGAGTATATGGAGCGGCACACTGTTAGTAAGTTAATAGGGTCACCCCCAGGTTATGTTGGTTATGGTGAGGGTGGCACTCTAACAGAAGCTATCAGAAGAAGACCTTTCACATTGATTTTGCTTGATGAAATAGAGAAAGCCCACCCAGATATATTCAATATCCTTCTCCAAATGTTTGAAGATGGGCACCTTACAGATTCTCAGGTTTGCTCTAACAGTGATAGATTTTTTAAACACTGATAAGGACAATATAATTTGCTTTGAGTTTCTTCTTCAGACAAGGAAAAATATAACTGCCATCAAGAAAAGAGCACGTCATTAGCCAAGTATTCTGTTAGGTTATACTGTGGCTAATAGTGCCTTTTAGTCTATTAACTTGGAAATGCCATTTTTAACAGGGACGGAGAATATCAGTTAAGAATGCATTGGTAGTCATGACGTCAAATATAGGTTCTGCTGCCATTGCAAAAGGTGGTCGCACCTCCATAGGTTTCTTGGTTGCAGACGATGCATCATCATCTTATGCTGGAATAAAAGCATTGGTAATGGAAGAACTGAAGACATATTTTCGCCCTGAGTTACTCAACAGGATAGATGAAGTAGTGGTATTCCGTCCCCTTGAGAAGACTCAGGTTTGTCACCTTTCATTATTTTGTTTAAGTCCCTTGATTCCTGAAGAAGGCTGCGAGGCCTTAATGGCAAGTTACTACCACTTTTACCCCTTGGAACCTGAATGCAATTGTAATTCTGAACGACATGTGGCCAGCAGGAGCCATAAGGCACTCTTCAAGATGCGTGAAAATTGTTGATTATAATGGCTTAGTATTTTTCTTCAATATATTTATTTACATCATCTGCTTGTCTCAGCTGCTCAAGATTTTAAATCTGATGCTACAAGAGGTGAAATCAAGGCTAATATCTCTTGGAATCGGTTTGGAGGTGTCTGATTCGGTCAAGGAACTCATATGCCAACAGGGGTACGACAAGGCTTATGGTGCCAGGCCTCTTAGAAGAGTGGTAACTCAAGTAATTGAAAATCCCTTGAGCGAAGCTCTGCTTGCCAGAAAGTGTCAACCGGGGGACACAGCCATCGTTGATCTGGATGCTTCAGGAAATCCAGTTATCATCAATGGGTCAGATCAGAGTATCCGGTATGTAGCAACAGTCCTGTAGTCTCTCGGTTTCGTAAGTCTTGTAAGTGCATTTCAAATGATGTATGAGTCTTGTATTTGAGACTTTACGTGGTCAATTGATGCAAATGTATATGAGTAAAAACGACACAATTCTATTCTTTGAATTAAAATTCATAAGAGTTCGAGCACTTTTTGTCTTGCATTTATTATGTGAAACAATAACTCTTTGACCTAGATTTCAGACTTACAATCGGTACTATTGTATTAAGGTCCATTAATTACTATCAATTTGAACTTTGAGTGGGTGAGATACCCTTTTGTTTTGAAAGGCAAAGCCTAACAGCGAATTCATGGGTTAAATATATCTGCATTTCTTGTCATGAAATATCTTTTTAAACACTCGTATGAACTTAATTTTGCATTGAATATTTTTTGCTTATTTTTTCTTGGTTCTTTGGTCAATCTCATTCGTTAGACCCTCCGCAAATGGGAAAAAACGACGAACACTTTTGTATACGAATAAAACAGACTTTACTGGAGAATTCTCTAATTTTCTAAAAAACGTTCGGCCCGCAGTGGCCAGGTGCCATGCTGTTGCCAACCCAAATGCTCGTGGACCAGGCTTCCGTATTCTCTCTCTTCATTGCGCACGGCGTCGTATTTGTCAGTACTATTTAGCATTCTCGTCGTCCGTTGCTCTGCGCTTTCGCCCGGCGGAGTCGGCAAGCGGCGACGATCAGATTTATTTTAATTAGGCTTCTGTTAAAATATATATATATATATATATATATATATATATTATTATTATTATTATTTATTTTTTGAATTTCCTTTTCCGGGGAAAATTCCAGAGGAGCGCTACTGCGCTAGGGCTCTACGTCCGTCCCCATGGCCAAACTTCCCGTGCATGTCGCCCTTAATCCTAGCAACCACGCACCGCGCTTCGCCTCCGTTAAACAAGAATATGATTTTCCGCCGCCTCAACAACCATCAAAGCCTCCCGTCGCCGTCTCCGCCCGGCTATCGGCTCCACAACCGCCAGTCAAGGACGAACCACAAGAACTGCCTTTGATTCCAGTCTCACAACCGCCGCCGCCGCCACGACAAGAGCGACAGCAACAGGACAAGGAGCCTGAGCTTTTGAATCAAATTAACCGACTGGAAAGTCTCGCCTCCGCGATCAATGCATTCAAGAACAAATTCGATGAATTGCAAAAGCACCTCGATTTTATTAAGAACGCCATCGAGGCTCGCTCAGACGATCTCGTCTCGCATCCCGCTCAACCGCCACAACCGCAGACCACGGCGGCGCCGTCCACGCCAACGGTCTCAGAAACAGCAAAAACGACAACGAAAACGCCAATGACAAGTGAGGTTACGCTGGCGAAGTCGGAGCTGACAAATCTCTGTGAAGCCATGTGCGGCAAAGGCCTCCGTAGGTACATCACATTGCATCTATCTAATATTCCAAAGCTTCGTGAAGAAGTTCCTTCGGCACTAAAATGCGCGCCAAATCCGGCGAAGCTAGTACTGGAATGCATCGGTCGGTTTTTTCTGCAGGGAAGCAAAGCTTACACTAAGAATTCTCCAATGGTCACTGGCAGAGAAGCTTGTCTGCTAGTCTTGGAATTTTTCCTCCTGGTTACTGATGATAGTACCAAAATAGAGGCGGCGGTGAGGCATGAGGCGGAGCAGGCTGCTGTAGGTTGGAGAAAGAGGCTTGTACTTGAGGGTGGTATAGGTAAAGCGAGTGAGATTGATGCCAGGGGCTTGCTTCTTCTTATTGGTTGTTATGGAATCCCCAGGTTTTTTAAGAATGAGGATATTTGGGATTTGGTTCTTTCTAGCAATTCTAGGCAGATCGCAGATGCGCTTAGAAGGTCCCGAAGTCTTGTGGCTAAGGTTTCAGGTATTTACTATAATCTATATGCTACAGAATTTGTTGGTCCCTAAGTATTATTGATTTCTATTATGTTTCTATTCACTAGTTTTTGAGTCTATCGTCCTTGACGACAGTTTTTGTCTTTAACTATCAAATATGGCTTAATTGTTTCCTATTCTCTCTCTCTCTCTCTCTCTCTCTCTCTCTCCTGGTTGGCCTGGTCTTTGCTGTTGGCATGATGTGAGCATAAGATGGACTTACAGACATGTCTAAGTATATTAAGGGAAGGAAAACATACCATCTTAGAGAGAAAATGAACAGAAAGATAAAGCGGTAGGCAACTAGGCATTATATAAACTGAGAATCTCAATTGATTAAGACTGTTAAAATCCTGTGGGAACATAATGAGATGCCGCGAATACCCAACTCTCGGCTAGTGTAAGACAGCTCATATTCAAACTAGAATTTTGAGCCCGATAAAGGGCAGAAGTAATATTGTGTTTGCTATCATTGAGGACACTTTTCTCCCTTTTTTACTCTCTTTGCTCTTTGTGACAATCCGGGGCCTGGATTTGGCATGGAGCACAACTGATGGATGCTTCTAAGTTCTGTTGTATCCGTACCCTTGGTCTATGCTCCTAAAGTGATGATTTGGCTTCTGATGACCACACAGCTCAAGATCTCATGTGTGGACAGATACGGGCCAAACATCTTAAAAGGAAAGAGTGATATGCTTGGTTGGGATTTCATCATTAATTGTGGTTGCTAACTGTTGTTGCTACTTTAGAATGACTGTAGAGGATCATGTGATTCGATATTTTGATGCCATTGGCTTGTGAGTTATAAAAGAGCTCTGCAGTCTGCCAATATAAAGAATGTCATGCCTCTGCAGAACATATGCACAATTTTTGCATTAGATTTTTTTGGTCATTTTAGCTTCAGTTTACATCTAGAAGCACGATATTTTCTAATTTTACACCTGTTATGTTATCAATCTATGAGGACCCAAAATATTTCGAAAGTTGATCAACACACACAGGAGTTTATAAATTGTTAAGGAAATATTTCCTTTTGTTACTTGACAAAGGGTACCTTTTTTTTTTCTTGACATAGGTCCCTAACAAGTGAAATGTAATGTCTCCTTGGTGTATATGCTTGACCATTTGACTGTTATGATGCATGACCTTTATCTAGATTAACCTTTTGCAGATATCATAGAAGGAAAGATGAAGAATGGAATGAAAGTTGAAGCAGTTGAAGTGGCTAACACTTTTGGGATTGGGGAAAAGTTTCCTCCTCAGAAACTTTTGACTTCATTCTTGCAGGAGTCAGAGGAAGCATTGAAGAGAATAATAGGAGCTTATAAATCACCTTCCTCACTGGTATGGACTATTTGAAACCTTGATGCTGAGGCTTGTTCTCAATCCTCCTTTTTTGTTGATACTGATAGTGCCTCTTTTGGCCACTTTTCACAGAAAGAAGCAAAGGAAAAGCACTTGGCTGCTCTGAAATCTGTGATGAAGTTTGCTGAAGATCACAAGCTTGATCCTGTGGTGCTTCTCCCTGGATGCCAAGTCAGGGAAAAGATAATGAAAGTGGTGAAAGATATTGCTGGTCTCACAAAACAAATAAATGATGAAGCAATACAAAAGAGGAAAGCAAATGATGATGAATTGAATAACGTGAGGAGTGAAGAAACCAAACGTCCTCGATTTACAGGAAAGGGTTCACCTATGGCCTCTCCAGGCATTGGGCTACATGATCAAAGGACTGCTGGTGTTTTGGATGGGAAGAACATGCGTAATAGTTCCATACGAGTAGATATGTTGAATGGTGGATACTCTAGTCGTGTCAACAATTTTCCTTCTGCCAGACCAATAGCATATGGGTCCAGTACAGGATTTTTGCCTGAAAATGTTCTTGGCACAATACCGGGAGGTGGGAGTGTCATGCACTCTACCGGAGTTAGTCTGCAAGCTGTGTTTGGTGTCCCATCTACTAGTTCATTTGCTGGAGTTCAAAGGGAAATGATACTAGATAGGAGTGGTCAATTTGTGGGTAACTATGGTCGGCCATCTGGCTGGCACGGGATTGGATATGCCGTCCCCAGTGAAGTATCAGGGAGCCAAAGCCTTGTACGGCAACCTGTATCTGGCTTGGTTGAGCAGTCCCCATCGGTAGCAACATTTGTAGGCCTGCCAAGTTCCCCGTCAGCTGGTAATCGGAGCTCGGCCGCTGATCTTTATGGATTCGCCGATGCTGTTCTTTGAGTACACTAGCAGTGACGGCAAGGTGGCCCAAAGCCCAAACCAGCTGACATTGTTACATGTATGCAACAAGTTAAAATAATTATTTTTTAACCATTTAATTTATGGATAAAATATATTCAGCTTTCCTTACTACCGTAGAAGTTGGTCAAAATGGGATTATTATATCATTTCTGAGGTTGTGGGGGTGTAGAGCTACACGGCACGTTTAAACTCTGTTCTTTGGTAAATTCATTTTTGTCCCTGTCTCTCACATGTTTCACTTTCAGTGTAGCAAATTCAATTCACCACAGAAAAATTAACATCTTTATACTTTATATGCTAAACTCGACGGTGGGGCGACCTTTCTTCTGATGTTGTCAAGCCTATTTAGTATGTATCCAACACGAGTGGATTAGGTGTAATGCAACGTTATTCCTTGGCACTAGCCGAGAAATAATGCGCGGATGAACTCACCAATCTTCGGATTGTTGGCACATAACAAGAGCACCACCATACAAAATGCGTGCATAATGGTTACGATGGCGAAAAAAACGTTAGACAAAGACATTTGAAATTACCAGCAATAGCGATTCCTGCCTCAGCCCATCATCTGGACAAGGAATTCAAAGGTCTCTCTTTTCCTATTTCTTGTCAATTGTCCGAGGTTTTTCTTCAATTTCCCTGTGGATACTTCTGAAATGGCCATATTCCTACACCGAAGAAGATGAAGGTCAAAGCAAGGATCCTGGCACCAGCTTTTGGGCTGCTTTTGGGAAACCTGGCGGGCATTTGCTGCGGAACACTGCGCGTAGCGTTTTACAGAGGCAAATGTGGATTTTCAGATGTTGAGGCCATAGTGGCTGGCATTGTTGCTACACAGATCTTCAGGGACCCTACAATTGCCGCTGCGCTCTTACGCTTGCAATTCCATGATTGCTTTGTCAATGTATGCTTACGTTCCTACGAATGTGTCTCTTCTTGATCAGTAGGAACCTAATAACTTTACCGTTAAGACTTTATGAACTAGTCGTGAATGTATATCTTGGAATTAGCTGCTTCATTTGTTTGCACATTGTTAAGGCTAGCTAAGCCCCAAGTCATAGCATTCCTGCAAGGATCCATGCATCAAAAATAAGCACGGATGATGCGTTGGTTGGTAAGCAACTTCCGTGTGCACTTATCTTCAAGTTTTGGCAAGTGTTTTATATAACCATCTAAGAAGTGGTGGAAAGTCTTGATGTGCATGAGCTCATCTCATGTTAACAGCTTAATAGTATATTCAATTTTCCTCTTTTTTATTATTTTATTATTTTTTATTTTTTTCGTTTTTGTTTTGGAGTTTGCAATTGAATACTGGATGTTAGGCATTTGAATGAATGGTTAGGGAGAGGAAAACGTAATGTTGTGACTTGTGAGTGACTATACTAACAATTTATTCATGGAAACAACGATGATGAAGGGGTGTGATGCATCGATACTTATAGATGGGAGCAGCAGCGAGAAAACAGCAACTCCAAATCTAAGCGTACGTGGATATGAACTTATAGACCAAGCAAAGGCTGCTGTGGAGAGAGCTTGCCCCGGCCTGGTATCCTGCGCTGATCTAATTGCAATAGCTGCCAGAGATGCAGTCTTCTTGGTACATTGATCCCACTTTTCTCCATCTCTCTATACATATCTTTCTCTCCGAATCTGTAACTCCCAACTTTGCAGAGTGGTGGAGGAAGATACAATGTTCAGACAGGAAGAAGGGACGGTTTAATCTCTTCAGTTCAGAATGTAAGTCTCATAGGTCCTTCAGTCTCGGTGCCTCAGGCCATTGCAGCATTTGCTGATAAAGGGCTCTCTGCTACTGACATGGTGATTCTTCTAGGTACTAAAATATGGTCTATTTTCAATCCTGCAGTTCGCACATTCACGTAATATTAACTGCAATTTTTTATTTTATTATTTTTTTTATTGGTAGGTGCTCACTCTGTTGGGGTTACACATTGTTCATTCATCAGGGACCGCCTTTACAATTTTCAGGGCACTGGCAGCCCCGACCCATCGATGGATCCACTTCTAGCAAATGCCCTGAGACTAAGGTGTCCCCAAGCTGCTGTAGTAGACAACACAATCAGCCTTGATCAGAGTTCATTTACTGCATCAATGGTGGACAGCTCATATTATCAGAATATCATGTTGGGTACAGGCATTCTCCAAATTGACCAAGAGCTGGCATCTGACCCACTTACCAGGCCCATAGTTGCAAGGATGGCCGATGCATTTGATTTCTCCACCAGGTTTGGTGCTGCCATGGTTAAATTGGGAGCTATAGGGGTTCTTACAGGCGAAGAGGGTGAGATTAGAAGGTCATGTAGGGCCACAAATACACCCCAATCTGCTTGACATGATTTTTGCCTCAGATTACTGGACCTTGTCTGATCCCATCTTGAATTTAATGGTCATAATATATATATATATATTTTTTATTTATTTTATTTTTTTTTTTTAGGTAAAATGATCACAATAATTTCCACGTAACTTATCAGTCTTATCTGATGACTTGAGTAAAATAATAGTTTTTGTTTTTGGTCCATAAAATGGCACTTTTACTTTAATTCTTTTTTTTCTCCTTTTTGTTTGTCAATTGTTAGAGTCGAAACCGGTCTAAATATGGATAATGACGAAGTTCGGCCCACTAGCAGCGGAAATAAGTCCAAAATTACTCAAAAAGACTATTTAAGACATAATACAATTTTTTTAAAAAAATAAAAAATTAGTAATATAATTAGACAAATTCTTAATTTTAAATTTTAAATTTTTATTTATTAATTTTGATTATAAATCAAAAAACAACAAATATATAATTAGCACCATGATTGTATATGTATTGGTCCTTATCTCTCTCTCTCTCTTTTTTTTTCTTTCTTTGATGATTTTAACTAGCAGCCACAAATTTTATATTTTGAAGAAGGACAAAAAATTTAAAAAAAAAAAAACCCCCCCGAAAATAGGGAAAAAACCCCCTCCCCCCCCCCCCCGGCACAAAAAAAACACACACAAACAAACCGACAGTAGCAACAGCAATAAAATGACGGTTAGTCTTTACGACGGAGAGGCCGACGTCCTACCTGCATCGACTTTTTTTTTTTTTTTTTAAATCTCTTTGTAGCCTTATTTTCGAAAAAGGGAAATTCAAGAAAGAAAGAAAATGAAAACCCAGAGAAACCCAAGGAAAGAGAGACATGGATCCAAGCAGGAAGAGGCTATTTCCTGTACAAAAGAATGCCCTCGTTTCGCTCCTTCTTTGTTTTCTTGAATCCTAAACGTCTATCATTTTTGCTTCTTTGTCATTCAAATTTTGTTCTTTCAAGAGTTTCTTTTGAATGTACCCTCGTGTTTCTTGCTTGCCAGTGTGTGAAAAAAGGGAGATCGGTATATATACCAAATGGGAGTTTGATGAACCTCGATCAAGCCCTATCTTTGATGAACAAACGGACGCAAGAAGTGCACGGTCCCACGTTTGGGTTGGGTATCAAGTTTGTGAATGTGATGGGTGACCGAGGTTTGGGAATGAAATTAAATTTCTCTTGGAAATTTTTATCGTTATTGGAATGGGAAACTTCAACCAAGCATCAGCCAGATGGGAAACAGAAAATTTTTGGGAAAACAAGGACTCAACTCGAATACTACTGTATTCACACTGAGAGAGTAGTTGTTTTCCGCATTAGACATCCTAACCGGTCCACGCTGGTCAATTGGATGCCGGTTCTTCACATTGACCATCCTCCTGCGTCCCTACAGGTTGCCGTGCCTTTTCACTCTTTTTTTTCTATCTCAGAAGCTTCTGCCTTTGCAATTCGAAGCCTGTGACTGACTGCTTCCCATGAAACAAGGTTGTCCATAAAGATGGATATGTAATCAGGTCGTCGATTCTACAAAAGGAAACCAGAAAGGTCGCTTTTCAGACTCCCAAATAGCGGTCAAGTAGACGCAAGGAAAGATTTATGTCGTGTGATAACACTCAAAAAAAAAAAAAAAAAAAGAAAAAAAAAAAAAAAAAAACTTGTGTTTTACCAAATGAGCCTCACCTGATAATCAAGGTAGTAAGCATGCTGTTGAGCCAAAGGGAAATTCCAGAAGAAAAATAACCAGTTAGCTTGAAAAATCAATCATAGAGCTGTATATTTAATTTAAAGCGCCCGGCACCAAACAAAGTAGAAGAACATAGAGAAGCAAAGTTATTGAATACCTCCCAGACATCAAGTGTAAGCAGTGGCTGCAAAAAATCAACAACAGGACCAACAATAATATCAGTTATATAGAATTTCCGGAGACATGATAATGCAGGCATAATGTCTCCAACTGTAGTGAAAGAAAACTATGAAGCAAGCGACAGACACTCACATAATAGTCCCAAACCAGGGGATTCACAGCATTGGTACTCTTCAGCACCACCAGCTCTTTGTCCTCCTCGGATGGGCGCGGATCTACTGGGTTTCCGACATCAAGCCCTTTTGGTTTGTCTTGCCAAAACAGAAATCATTAATTGTGTGAGAAAATAAGCACGAGTTGGAGTACAATTGCCTCATCGGTAAAGGGGAAAGATCACTCACATACAAGCCAAGCCCATCCAGAACCAAACTGGGTAGCAGCGGCTGCCTTAAACTCGGCCACAAATTTCTCGTAAGAACCAAAATCTCTTTCAAGCAACTGCAGGAGCTCTCCGGAAGGCTCTCCCCCGCCTCCTGGTTTCATAGATTCCCAGAAGAATTCGTGGTTCCATGCCTGAGACCACATAAGTCAAAACACTCAAACTAGGCTAAAAGGGGTTGTGGGAGCCTCTGGTAACTCTAATTGAGTAAGTAAATTCATGAATCTAATGACTGCGAATATGGAAGGAACCAGGCGGGGACTGGTTCCGCGTACATGAATCTAGTCAGATTATGAAGGAGCAAAAAGCATGGATACACGAGCACAACAACCAACCTGTGCAGCGTTGTTAAACGCCGGAAGCGTATTGCCCTTATTATAAGTAGCAACGATGACATCCTCTAGGGACAATCCATCCAGCTCGGTGCCATTAATTTGCTTGTTCAGATTGTCCACATAAGCCCTGTGGTGCTTTCCCCAGTGAAACTCTAGAGTGTCCTTGCTCATGTGAGGCTCCAAACCATTCTGCAGGTAGACAATTCGTTAAACAAAAGTCATCCCTATGCCGTCATCAACTCTTTTTGTCACGCTACTTGTAGGTTAGTAAAGCACATACTGAAACGGTGACATAAACGACGATACCATGGGATATGGAGGAGGCTTCAGCTCAAACTTTGCGGAGACTTTGCCAGCACCAGACTTTGTTTTCCATTGCGTCTACGTCGTGCATACAACAGTTTGACATCGGCAAAAGAAAACAACGTTAATAGAAGGAAATGACCGACTCCGACTCAAAATTCGGACAAGCTTCCCATCAAACCTGATTCGTCCGTTGAAGTGCTCCGCTGAGGCCTGTCGCGCGAACAAAAGGAGTGGTGAGACATGGAAAGCCACCAGTAAGAGAGAGCTAAAAGTACCAGTGAGCTTCACTGACGATCTCGAATTCGAGTTTCGAAGTCAATTAACACAGAGAGAGAGAGAGAGAGAGAGAGAGAGAGAGATAGAGAGAGAGCCCTGAGCCTTCGAGATACCTTCACCTGAGGCGGTAGGAGTTGTTGTAAAAGCCATTTCTTTCTTGTGTCTCGCACACTCCCCGCGTGTCTCTCTTTTCGCTTCCTCCCAGGACAAAGGAGTTGGCCTATATGTAGTAAGAGCATCAACGGAAAGAGAAGACTCGGGCTCTTTTCGATAGCACCCCGATTTTTGCCACGTCAGGGTTTATTGGTCAGATCTGGAGCGTCGGTTTGGCGAGTACTTGAGCTGTACTGAAGGGGAAAATGCTACTGTGCGAAGTACTCATGCCACTGTGGGAAGTACACATTGCAGTACGCCGTTCACCCGTGGAGGGTAGATGAAAACAGAGTGAAAGATTTTTGGACCGTTTATTGGGTTTTATTACAATAAAACCGGAGTCCATTAATATTTTGATTATTTATTTATAATCACTATTTTAAGTTATAATTACATCGCTTACAATAACATTTAAATTGATAATTTGGTATATTTTTTATTATCATTTATTTACTTAATAAATAATAATTTATATATAAAAATATAATATTATATTCTAACGCACACTAATACTAAAACCAAAAAAATTTCCGTCAACCTGTCTTTCTCACGACACCTTGCCAGCGATGGTCCTTCGGTCTGCGTTACTGTAAAGCCATTGCTTCTTTCACAGATGTTAGTAACAAGTTTAAATTAGGTTGGGAAAGAAAATTAGAAAACATATGTGAAGATTAAAATTGAAAAGAAAAATGGTCCCGGGAGCCTTGTTTTGTAATTTTTCTTTCGGAAAATATTAAAGTTTCCCGAAATTGTCTTTTTCGAAATTTCGAGAAAACAATTACAGCCGGCGAAAGAAGATTTTCCTTTAATTATTTTATTTCCTCTTCTGTTTTTCCTCTAGTCCCAGGCATTTACTATTATTTTTTAACGGCCAGAGCACCAAACCTTCAGTAAGATGCCTAAATATAAGTTATAAAAAGAAAAAAAAAAAGGAAAAAAAGAGAAAAGAAGATAGGTGAAACAAATGAAGAAAATGTTAGGCGCACCTAACATTACATGTGCCCACTGGAACAAAATACCACTGAGACATGCTGAGGAAAACGTCAGAGAGCTATAAGAACAAAATCGAAAGGGGCAGTATTGTGTTTTTTTTTTTTTTTTTTCTTCCCCTCAGCCCCTCGCTCCCATAGATAAACAACCAGACAGAAACACACTCCTCCAACCAAGTGATATACAGCGGGCCCTTTCATGGGGGTTTACCTGTTGACTACGCTTTTGTATTGGAGGCTGTTTTCCACTCGCCATGCCCAAGTACTTTTAACTTATTGTATCTTTGATGCCATTGAATATGATAAAGACGTTCGAGTCCATGGCCTTAACAATAGTGCAAGACATAGGTAGCAATGCATAACGTTGACAAGTATAACTAAGAAGACCACGAGGAGAAACACACTAACGTAAATTAGCAATCCTGGAGGTGACACAAGTCCGATGAATCATAGTAAAGGTATCACAACACTCTAAATTGGTGTAAATTGGTTTTTCCCTTTTTCTGCGAACGTATTACTTATGGACCATTCTACTGGTTTTCTCTCTGTTTTTACTCTGCGTTCCTTCCCTTTTTGTTTAGAGTGCATTATAGCTTGGTTCTAATATGAAGTTCAGGGGCTGTCCACACTTGCATTATGCTCGGAGTGTGGACCTTGTATGAAGTTACGGCAAACACACAACCAGATTATATATGATCCTTGCAAGTTCATAATTTGGCATAAGCTGCTTCCAGGGAAACAAGACCATGATTTCACCCTGCAGCAAAAACAAATAGTAACAATCACCTTACAAAAGTAAGAAAAAGGCAATAATGTTACAAAATGAAATAGTTTATTTGAACTGTAATTGATGAAATCAATGTTTCTTTTGAACCACACACGGGTGCCTCATCTTTCTTTCATCAGAGCTTTACACAGTTGCTGCCCGTAGGGGGAGCGAGGGGAGTCTGCCTGGATATATTATTTGACAAATAAGTTGTATTGTCACAGGGAGAAAGGCCTCGAATACACGTCAAAGGGCTCATTGGCTGTTAACTGTGGTTCCTGCAGCAACATTTATTTAAAATCATCAGCACAACGCCATGCTAGAGTTTATATATTGTTAGCTACTGAAAATAGACAAGTAGTATTACCAATAATCCAATGCACATTCAAGTAAGCATAATCAACGAAAAACTGCATGCATGGATGAGCTAATCATTGTACCTCAGTATTGGATAGACTAAAATTTCTGACCTGTCATATGAATGTATGTACAGCATGGCAAAGGCACCACATTAAAAATAAGAACAGTATTCCAGAACTTTTATTTTATCCAAGACAAGTTCAGTTGGTTACATTGTTTCACATAGTACATCAATCCCAAAAATGAGGCCTCTTGTTGCACAGCAAGACAATAGACAAAACTAGAGTGTACCTCAGTTAGTATTGTCACCACAGTATTGTTATGGTGATTTGTTTGAAATCCTTTGGATTTTCATTGGGTTTCTCATATTCTTTCATTTTATTTTTATTTTTTCCTGTTTTCATAGTATTGTCACCACAGCTTTGCAACGGTGATTGGTTAGAAGAACAAGCAGCAACACAACAATGCAGCAACAAACTGACCTGTCTTAGTCCACTAACAAGACTTCCTCCTGACAGAAGCATTGTGATGAGAGATGTCACAATACCACCACCAAGCTCGTTGCCTGTATTACTAACGGTAGACCTCATTGCATTTAGCATGTTTCCATATGTATTTCCATGTCCATGCTCAATGGCTTGGATGAAAGAATAAGTCATTGCACCAGTTGAAGTAACCCTGGACAGTGCCTATACAAATAGCAAAAGATTAATTATGCATAGCCAACTGGGAAAATGTAATATCTAGTTCGAGTTTTTCATTTTAGCTTGTTTGCCTATGTGGATTTTACCGAAGTGTCAGCAGAGGTTTGATCATCATCACAACCGCTGAAGGAGATGACTTCCCCACCACTTGATCCCTTCCACATTCCTGATCGAGGACGATGGTCTTCCCAGACATATCTCCCATTCCTAGATCCAAATGCTCATAAGCATGTACATAAACAGCAAGGAACACAAAACAAACCGAGTTCCATTCTAGATTACCATCACTTAAAGCTAGAATGGATTTGGAGTAACTAAAGAAAGAACAAAAGCTAACCTGTCCATTCTACAGAGAAATGGTAAATCCAGCACTGTTCCACTGTGGCAAGCATCTATGATAGCGTGCAGCTTAGCCCCGCGAGGCAGAGGTCTGACAATCGTCACATTGATTTCATCATCAACAAGCATTCCCTGAGCTTCAAAGTCTACCGGACAAAGCGTTTCATCATATCCATCCACCTCATCTCCAGAGTAATTCCTCTGCTGTGAGCCATGACCAGAATAATGAAATACTAAGGAATCACCAGGCTGACAACCTTGCACAAGCCAGTACAATGCCATTCTCATGTTTTGTTTGGTAGGCCATTTGTATGGATCGGTTTCCTCTTCTGTAAATCGATTCCCAGATAGTAATAGAGATTATGAGTGGTGTGTACGAGTCATTTATACAAATGCCAACTAGTATGAGGAATCCCACTCAGTTAACCCCCGGTTGTTACCACGGCCTAAGCTCTTTTACTTGCACGGCCCCACTGCCACCACTCTCACTTGAACATAGAATATACAGGGATTCGAACCTAAACCGTTCGTCTAATCCATACAATCCCAAATTCACCATTACCACTAGGTTAATATAGTTGGTTAGCAAGAGTCAAACGCTTGAAAAAGAAGCCCACTTTAATGCAATCTTAATTACTTTGTGATTACAAAACCGAGTATAAATAGGTAAAAGAAGCTTTTGATGCAAAGTAAGAGATTGGATGACTTCAACAGAGAATACAAGAGCAGGGAATTTAAAGAAAGAAAAGTACCGGTGAGCATGACAATGGAGGACTCTGGGAACTTGAACTTGTTGATCAACAGGTACTTCATGCACTTGGCATCATTAATGCAGCCCTTGAGCATGTGCCTCGAGTTCGTGTAAGAGATCCCACATATCACCGCGCGCTTGCGGCCGTGGGAGGCGGGCGGCGGTCCCGTAGGTACGCGATTGTACGGGGACGGAGCCACAGAGGATGGAGGAGGCGGCGGGACGGAGCGAGGATCAGCGATGCGGGTGACGGCATGACAGAGGAAGCAGCGGATTGACTTCGCCCCCGGCGGCAGCCGCAAGGGCGTCCGGCAGTTTGAACAGTCTACTAACATGTACATGGTGGATTGGGGGTGACAGTGATTTTCGTGACAGACGGGCACACAATCCAAGACGGGAGGGAGGAGACGACTTCAAAACCCGGGATGAGAACGAACGTTGGAAGGTCAAAGCCGGCACGGAAGCCGAGAGAGGGAGGTTTGGCTCGACGGAGTTATTAATATTCCTCCTTTTCGGGGGAGAGAGAGGCAGAGAGCATGAGATTATTTTAGTGTTTTAATTTAGTTTATTAGTTTTCTTCTGTTTTTTGAGGTGCAAGTTAATTATTGTACCTGGTCGGTGGGCACGAACCGGGAAGGAAAAACAAGAGAGAAAAGGGAAAGGACCGCATCATTGTGCATAACAGAGGCTTTGACTTTTAAAAAAAAAAACAAAATAAATAAATAAATAAATAAATGTTTAATAATAATAATAATATTATTATTATTATTATGTAAGTTCTTATGTTTAGAGATGAACATTAGAATCACTCGTTGTTGTTGTTGTATTGATATAATTTTTTTTTTAAAGACAAAAATGTATTATTTAAATATTATTAAATTTAAATAAAAAAAATTTATTAAAAATTTTATTACTGTACACTTAAGCATTCAAATGAGCTGTGATGAAAAAAGTCTTTTCTTGCACGCGTCGTCCTTTTCTCGGAGAGAAAGTAATAGATTGGACTTTTCTCCTAAACCTGCAGGCTATCGGCTTTCAGTCAGTGACTGTGGGCCAAAACAGTCAAAGCCCAAAGATAGAACGGTTAAATTGCTTAAAATTACAAAACGAACCCACTCTTCTATGCTAATCCACCGACTCTTTTATTTTCGGCCCTAAAAATTTGAAACCCCAAAAGAAAAGGGAGGATAAACCTTCTCAAGATTTTACAGAAGAAGATGGATCAACACGAAGAGCAAGAGCATGACGTGTACGGCGGTGATATTCCCGACGAGGGAGAGATGGACGCCGAAGAAGAATTAGAGGAAGAAGAAGAATACGATGTCCAGCATGACCCTAGTGCCAGGGTTTCATCTCGTTTTCTCTCTTTCTGTCTTTGTTGACTCCCTTTTTCTGTGAATCCTCGGTTAATTTGAATTTCTAATTTGTGTTTTTCTGATCAAAATGGATTAGGATTTGGAGGAGATGAAAAGAAGACTGAAGGAGATCGAGGAAGAAGCCGGCGCTCTCCGCGAGATGCAGGCTAAGGTCGAGAAGGAGATGGGCTCTGTCCAAGGTTACCGAATACCAATCATAATTTCGTAAATTTTGAGTTGATTTGTGGAAAATAGTTGTATATTTTTTTTCTTTTCTTGAAGATTCTTCGAGCTCTTCTGCGTCTCAGGCTGAAAAGGAGGAGGTGGATTCCCGCTCGATTTATGTTGGTAATGTGAGGATTTATCTTTGGTCCTCTTTTTTATGCGTTTTTTTTTTTTTGGTTAAATCATTGTTGGATTCTTTTGCTTGCTTATTGGGTAAAATTCTCGCGTATAACCTAAAATTGTCTTGTACATCGTGGATTCTGGTTCATTTATTGGAGAAAATTATTTGGCACATATGATTTGAGCTTTTCCTAACATTGTCAGTAAGGTTTAGCTTGCTTTGACTTCGATTCTGATAGTGATAATTTGAACTAGACAATACAATGGGGATTATTGTCACTTCTCTAAAATTATATTTTGACTTCAGGTGGACTATGTGTGTACTCCTGAAGAAGTGCAGCAGCATTTCCAATCTTGCGGAACAGTGAACAGGGTGACAATTTTGACTGACAAGTTTGGCCAACCAAAAGGATTTGCATATGTTGAGTTTGTAGAGATTGATGCTGTTCAGAATGCTCTGCTGCTAAATGAATCAGAACTTCATGGTCGTCAATTAAAGGTGCTTGGAACATTATCTCTGGTGGTAAACACTGTGGAATTTGCTTTGCTGATTATGACACTGGACCTTGTGTATTTTTCAGGTCTCTGCTAAGCGCACTAATATTCCTGGGATGAAGCAGTATCGTGGAAGGCGCCCCAACCCTTATTTTGGGTTCAGATCACGAGGGCCATTTATGCCTATTCCCCCTTTCTATGCTCCATATGGCCATGGGTAAGGCTTTAGTTGTCTTTATCCTACTTAATCAAATAATTAAAACATGATTTTTTTATTATTTTATATGCTATCGATGTCTGCCTTGGAATTTTGTATACTGGCTAGTTGTATGGTGTTGCCAAATATAGTGTGTTTTTCCGCATGACCATTAATTCTTTCCCTGCTTGGATAATTGCATGACATTTAGGCGCTCTCCTTTATTTTGAGGCTTTGTGGAAAAGCAAAAACCTTAGGAGCCATTGGTAGTAAAAGGGGTAAGATTACTGTCAATATTACTAGATCATGCCATCATGGGAATGTAAGATCAGATTACTCTGAATATCCATTGGAATATGAGATTCCTGTGTTTTGAGTTAAGTTTAACATATATGGGAAAGCTAACATTAGTTTGTTTGGTGTAGAAATAAAAAATAGTGGAATCTTAACTTAATGTTATAAATACCTTGTAGTATAATAATCCATTCCAACTAGTTTGATGAAAATTAGAAAAAAAAAAGGGATATCCCAGAGCATGAAGCTTACACATTGTGGGGTTTGGGGAAGGGTTAGGTGCATGTTACCTTTCCCTTGTTTTCATTGTTTGGTAAAAATTTTTCCACTTGTTCATCAACAGAGAAATACATAGAATTACCATAATAATTGACAATATATTCATAACTATTATGTAAGACTTTTGGTAAATTATATAAAATCCATAGTAAATTAATTACATATAGTCAATTATACAGCATTATAATCATTAAAACAAAATTTTGGTTAACTACGTAACACCCACAATATGACAAAATGTGATTTTCATCTTTTAACATCTATTTTGATCTTAATAATATATATATATATATATATATATATATAAAGAGAGAGAGAGAGATACGCAAAGGTGAAATTATCCTAAAATCTTGTGCAATATTACAAAGGGTGGGTGGTAATATGAGGCTACCACCTCTTCCATGATATTATGAGATTGCCACAATCGAGGAAATGTGACATTTCCATGTTTTTACACTTCACGCTGGAATGTGATATTACCAACTGAATTCCCATGAGTCATACTCACTCCAAATCCCCCATTGCTCCCTTGTATGTACTGCTCGTCTACAGTGTTCCTGCCATATTTTGTGCGTGAACTACTGATTTTGGCCTGTCAACCAGAAGAGCATTTTGTTAATTTTGTCCATTTAGTGGAAGCCACTTTCCTCACATCTAAGATGGTCGGTGTTAAGGCTGGTCTTTTTATGAGCATGAGGGAAGTCCTCAATTACAAGAACACAACCATTGTTGCAGTTGTACTCCCATCCTTTGTTTTGGCAAAGCATCAATGTGTGGTGGGACAGTAACACTGCTACCTTCCTAATTGTAGCCATGGTTAGGGGATCATTGTTTTATGTCATACTTGCAAATGAGTATTCCTGCCTTTGATGGGGCGATTCTTGTTTTGGTAAGTAATGCCATTGAAACTAGCTTGTATGCAGGTATGTAAAGGGCATTCTTTTTACCTGGTCTTTGTTATCCTACTTTCCATAATGTCGTTTATATGTGTTTATTATTTTTCTATTTGTTAAAAAACAATTCAGTATTCCTCAATTTAATTTGTCAATATAAATGCCCTTTAAGGGTTAAAAAATTGCTTTTGTATTTTGCGTGTGATTTTTCATGCTTTAATAATGTTTATGTAATTCGATCTCATATGCAGAAGAGTTCCAAGGTTCAGGAGGCCCATGCGATACAGGCCATATTGACGATGTGTATTCAATTAGTAGTGGCCACAATTGCGCCATGTAGTGGATGCGCTGTGATAGTCTTGTTGTCAACGTAGTGGCCTCTAAGAGACAGATGCTTGTAACATTATTTGCATGGCAAAGCCAGAACCGGTTCCCTTCAAACTGATTGCTTGCAGCAATGCTGAATATGTGTTCAGCAAGTCTCGCATGTGCATGCTTTCAGACGGGGATAAAGCGTGTCAGACATGCAGACATTACGGAAATGATTTTGTATTTGTACACGAATTCTAAATCTTAGATTTAAGTTTTTTCGTTGACGTTGGCAAATCCATAATCCACCCAAGATTGCTATCCTATTGCAGATCTTTTAAGTGGCTTGTTCAACAGTTTAATTTACTTTATTTCACTCGTGTTCACGGATATGTTTAACTACGGTGTGAGCTCTCCATTGCGGCTCAACTTATCGGCTTTCACTTTTGTTTGGCCACATGTCCTGTGCCGGACACTGGTTCAATCATAGTTGGCAAGTTAAATGACCTGAAGACCTGAACTAGTCCCCCTCTCCCGCACACGTGAGGGAAATTTAATAATCTCATGTAAAGTGCATCTTCGCCGTTGAATTACCGGTTGCGCATAGAAACCTTGCGATCAAAATATTTTAGGAAAACTCTGAACGTTGAACAGAATTTTTCGATGTAACGTAAAACAATTTCAACATTAATGGAACATTAATTTCCAACGTGCGAAGTCTCTCGCGATTATTTTCGAATGCAAGCGCAGTTATCTGTGTCCCTCCCCCCGGCCTTTCCTTCTGTGTCTGTGGACCAAAAGTGAGCCCAACCCGACCCTTGAGGATTGTCTCGGCCCTGGGCCCCCTAAGAAAACTTGAGCTTGAGTCGGGTTTGACCCATACCCGTCAGCGATTAATGCTAATCCTTTCCCCAATTCGCCCTCTTCTGCCCGATTCGGATTTGTTGAAACTGTTGGGTCCGTCTGATAAAATAAAATCGCGGGTAATGTGTCGCTGGTCCTCGATTGCTTCTATTTCACAGAACTTGCAGGTTTCAATCGATGGCTTCTTCTAAAGAAACCGATGATGTAGCGGACACCCCGTCCTCGTAGGCCTCTACTTTTCTTTTTCTTTTCTCTTCTTTCCTTGCTTTTTTTTTTTTTTTTTTAATGTTTCGCCACGCCAGTTCATTTTTCTTGTTTTCACTTTTCGATTTATTGAATAAAATTAGTACTAAGCTTAAGCTTGGTGAGTGGATACTAATTTCATTTTAAGAATTTTGACTTCTGTTGGCATAATTTATGTTTGGCCGTTTCGCGTGAGATTATTACGGCTTTTTTTCCCCTAAAAAAGGCATGCCAGTTTGATCATTTTCCTCTCCCTTTTTTTTTTTTTTGCTTTATTTTGTTGGATCAATAAATTTTCAGGCCGAAGAATGTATACAAGGATCCAGATGACGGACGACAAAGGTTTCTGCTGGAGTTGGAATTTGTCCAATGTCTTGCTAATCCTACTTATATCCACTGTAAGTTTTGTGCTGGTTTTGGAGCTCTGTTTGCCCTTGGGCATTGAGTTCTGTTAATGATGCCACAAGAATTAGCTACTAGCTTGGCATTTAATGTACACGTTTTAGCTTGCAAAACAAACTGCTGTTTGGGCTGCATTTTGCTCTAGGTTACGGTGTTTGTGCCTGGTGACTCCTTTTGTGAAAGTTAACAATTTTTTTTTTTTTTCGTCTAATGGAGTGATCAGTTGAAATGCATGAAGTATGAACGAGGTTGTGTTTCTAAAGCTTATGATTTTTTTTTTTTCTTGCTTTGAAAAGCTTGCTGAATTGACTTGTGACCAAATTCTAAATTGAATGTTTGCTGTATCCATAATTCTTGGGGGGGGGGTTCCATTTGGATAATTGCCAAGGTTAATTTGTGAGTTTTAGTTTTCCTTCTTTGTCTGTATATAATGTATATATACTCATGTTGCTTTGTCTGTATATATAATTGCCTAGGCTGAAATCTCAATAGCATGTCTGATGTTGCCAATTTGTTCCACTCTTGAATTTTCTTAAATTGTAGATTTGGCTCAGAATCGCTATTTTGAAGATGAAGCGTTTATTGGCTACTTGAAATACCTGCAGTACTGGCAGCGACCAGAGTACATAAAATTCATAATGTGAGAACCAAACACCTCCCCTAGAGAAAAAGCTATTTTTTGATCTGTTATCAGACCTATGCACTCATCATTGATGATGATTCCAGGTATCCTCACTGTCTTTTTTTCCTTGAACTTCTGCAAAATGCAAACTTCCGTAATGCAATGGCGCATCCTGGCAACAAGGTTTGATTCTTACGCTTCTTTATAAAAGTCTACTGCACCTTCAGGATCTGCTGTTTTCCCTCTTAACTTTTACTTGATTTAAAACATTAGTCAGAATTAACTTGATGATTTTTTCAGATCTCATGCATTATTCTTATATTAATAAGGAATCAGTCTGCTATTAATCTCTATTCCAGTTAATTATATCCTCATATGCTACAAATTAGTTTCATTGTGATGAGCAAATTATCTTCCTGCTTTATGGGTTTCTATGACCATGTCTGGTCAAGGTATTTTTGGCACTTAATTTACTGGATTGATGACAAAGAGCATTTCTGCCTAACCTGGAACTTAGTCATCTTGCCCACTCTTGGAAAGGTTATGACATAAGGGATTTTTTCTGTACCATGGTCTAAGTTTCATCATCAAGTATTCTTATGAAAATCACCATTAGATGTTTCATGAGATCTGCTTGTTTCTCTGATATAAATATCTACTATAATTGTTCGACATTCATGCAAAGCTGGTTATGTGCATGTTCTTGATTAACACGAGATTCACTTGGAACTTCTAGGAGTTGGCACATAGACAGCAATTCTTTTACTGGAAAAACTACAGAAACAATCGATTGAAACACATTTTACCAAGACCCCTTCCAGAGCCTGTTGCTGCACTCCCAGCCCCTGCTCCAGCTCCACCCCCACCTCCAGTGCAATCTGTGCCACCTGTGCCTTTAACAACTATTTCCATGGCGGCTGCTCCTCCCCAAGTCCTTTCACCTATGCCTTATGGCATGCCCTCTGGATCTGCACTTGCAAAGAATGATATGAGGAATAGTGGAATTGATCGAAGAAAAAGAAAGTATGTTCTCTTGCCTAATTTAGCTGTTGAGAAAATATGCCTAAGCCCAACCCCACGTCTCTTCTATCTCTGAGAGTCTAGTTTCTAGCATTCTGGCACTAACCCGGTTTGTTCATTTCAGGAAAGAAGGTTAACATACTGATGCAAGGTAGTTATACACGCTCATCTACCCAGTTGATGTGTTAGAAGATCCTTTCAAGACTCTACATGTGGTTACCGACTCTTACGTTAGTGATTGGGGATCCCTCTTTTCAGCTCTCCACAGTGCTTATCTGCTTTTTTCTTTTCTTTTCTTTTCTTTTTTTTTTTCGATAAATTGTAATATCAGTTAAATTCTAACCACGAGGAGACCTTCGTGGAGTAGCCGTCCAAAACTCGTAATGCTAGAAAGAGATTTTGCATTGATAGTGAGCTTCCTTAATGGTTGCTTCACATTTTATTCAGGCACCTGTCCGAACTTGTCAGAAAAGCAAAAAATCTTTTTTTTTTATTTTTTGTTGGTTCATCGAAATTGAAGCCCACATTTTGTGGAAATTTTAAAGAAATGAGATTTGAATCCTCAATCCCTTGAAGATCTTCGATCTTGTGGTCAACCAAATTAAGTTTGATTGCTTAAAATGTGCCCCTTTTCGGGTGTAATGTTGTGCGTGTTATGCAGTTCTAGACCTTGGCCAGACCGACACGGTTGGCACTGGTCGAATGGTGAATTCATTTCTGTGTGTAGTTTTGGTGATGGGGTGAAAAACTACTTGAGGGCGTGTCGTCCTGGTACGCTCACGAGGTTCCCTGGAGAGAACAATCTCTGTTTTGGTGGCGACAAATCCCTCTTAATTGGACTCCAATTACATTCGTGTGACATGGCCTGCTGAGTTTGTGTTGTTTTGCGTTGCACATTTGACTGGGAAAACTATAGTTTAAGTCAGAATAGAAGTGCGCTTTAGGACAAGAAGATAAGATTTGTTTCAGCTATGGCCCGTTGCAATTGCTTTTCTCGTTCTTTTTCAATGGCCGATACGTTGATGCCAGTCGTAGTCCAAATCCTCACTTTCCTCTTTCCGCTCAAGACAAGAAAACCAAACCTATCCTTGGACAAATCGGAATTTTCATAGCGTACAATTAGATAGCAACCAACTCTCCAGCACCAATCAATTGGGAACCGTAAATTATTACAAGCAAGACCTAGTACACTGCTTGATGACAAGGATCGGTGCTTAGCCACCTTGATTTTCCACTTACTGTACTTTTATTCTTTAAAGTATCGATGGGACCACTTGCGTGGCTCGGAGGCTGGAACCTGTGTGCGGAACCTGTTTCAAATTACATCGAAATTTGCCAACGCTCGGTGCATTCAATTCCAGAGCGATGACTGCCGTAATATGGTTCAAATTTTTTGATTAAGAAAGACTAATATTCCCAGGTCAATTGTCTGGTGGCTGCTTCAAAACTTTTTGTTTTTCCAACCCAAATTAAGTGAATTATTAATTAATAAATATTAAAAAATAATGTGGAGTTGTCCTAATAAACAATAATATCCCTTCTAAATTTTATTCCAGAGCGATGTGATGTGTTTGCATCATTGTCGCCTTAGGACCCCGCTACAGTACCGCAACCATGTAATTGGAGTGGAGACCAAGACTGAGTCCCTCGTGTGTATATATATATATATATATATATATATATAAACAATTATTAATTTTGTGCATGTAAAATATTTTAATAGTTGTATACATATTCTATTTTATTTGTACGTACAACTAAAATATATTCATAAATAATATCAATTTTGCACATACAAAATTTTTTAATAACTATACACAAACTCTATTTTATTTATTTATATATTTTACTTTAATTATATTTATATTATGTACTTCTCAACAAAAAAAAAAAAAAAAAAAGAAGATAGAACGAGACCAATGCAAGGCCCACTCTCTCCCTCCATCCCTCCTCGTCTCCCAAATCACTTCTCCTTGTATCTTTTTTCGCCATCTCACCGGAGGGTTTAGAGCATATATATACGTCCACGTCATCATGGACGCCGCGAATAAACGCGTGAGTCTGACCGGTTCGCCGCACCAAAAATTTCAACACTCGTCTGCCACGTGGAAATGGATTTCTGGAAGGGACAGGTGTTAATTAATACGAAATCGTAAGAGAGGCCCGTTAATCAAAACAATAAAAAAAATATTATAACAGTCCTACCCGGCGATTTAACTTAGTCAAATGTTTGAGGGCCCTCGCCTCCTAATTTTTGCATCGTCATCGTCCCAACTGAAGCAGCGCGTTCGTCAGAGATTTGAGGAAAAGACTGATTCTTATCGGCAACCAAAAGAGAACGGTAAAATTAATTTTTGACACTTTTTTTTTAAATAAAAATTGTTAACATAAAGAATATAAAACTGAATAATTAGTAATTATTATTTTTTATGATCAACTGTCTTAATTCATAAAATAAATAAATTAAAATAACAAACGCGAAAAAATGAACTATATTTTCATGCTTGCTCGTTGGTGTTGCAAACCAACGCAGCAGACGTGCGACTGAGAAAATGCGAAAAGAAATTATTAAAAGTAAAGTTCGGAGATTCCCATTAGCTCTGTGTCTATTTTCATTTTCGAGAATTAGGCTCTTCAGATTTTTCAATCCTAGAAAGGGCTTGTATTTATTTTCATTCCCATAGATAAAGGCTCTTCAGATTTCTCAATTCTAAAAAGGGCTGGCATTTAAAAAGGGTGTTATTTGTTTTCATTTTCGTGAATTAGGCTTCATAATTTTTATTTATTTAGTTTAAATTTAAATTCTTATTATTTATTTTTTTTCTTAAAAATATACCAGATGAGTGATTAAGATATGTTGTATATATATATATATATATTTTTAAATAAGATTAAATCAAAACATGAGTAGTTACTTTCGCCTCAACTCACTCAAGCGATAAACTTTTTGGAAAAAAAAAAGAAAAAAAAAAGAAGGAAGGGTTAGTTAAGTAACTTGAAAATTCACGATTACTATTTAATTGAGAAATAATATTCCATGGATCACCCACCTAATTCATTTACCAAATTAACATATTGCAGCGGCCTGCACGCACCGACTCTCTCTCTCTCTCTCTATATCTGCTCCCGTCAGTCAGTCGACAACGAACATCCAAATACAATATAATATTCACTATTCTGTCTAGCTCCACCTCCCCGATATAGATACTAATCTGGCAACACTACGCGCTCCCATTCACCATCCGTATGTTCGCTGCATTCTCGTTTCTGGTTCAATTGTCTGTCACCATTGGCCGCTTTTCCAAGCAGTACTTCTTGTTTTGCTTTGCGTTTCTTGGGTTTTTCTTGATTTTTGTTTTTTTGTTTTGTTTTTATTTATCTCTTTCTTTCTGGGTACCCTCTGTTTCGAGATTTCCATAGGCAGCCATGAATGCTCTTGCAGCAACAAGCCGCAATTTCCGCCAGGCGGCGCGGATTCTTGGATTGGATTCTAAAGTTGAGAAGAGTCTTTTAATCCCTTTCAGAGAGATCAAGGTAAACGGAGGAATTTTTATTTTTCCTTTTTTTCAAAAAAGAAGAAGAAGAAGAAGAATACTGGGCATTTCTCTGAAATTTCTTCAGGAGAGAATTCCCGTGCTAATATTAATTTTTGATCAGGTGGAGTGCACGATTCCCAAGGACGATGGAACTCTGGCGTCGTACGTTGGATTCAGGGTGCAGCATGATAATGCCCGTGGTCCCATGAAAGGGGGAATCAGATATCATCCCGAGGTGCGCCATCACTTTGCTGTCTTCTTCTTTAGAAGTTCTCTTCTTGACTTTCTTGTTTCTGTTGATAATTTCTTGCCCGACTTTTAGTTTTTTCTTCTCCTTTTGTTCTTCAAGAACTGACAATTTACGCGACCTTTTCAAAAAATGTAACACCAATTCCCTTTGCTGTTAGTTTTGTATTTTGCCTTGCAAAATTTGCTATTGTAACATTCCTGTGTTGAAACTGATTTGAGGCGGTAGGATGATTTGATGTTTATTCAATTGGTGAGTCTTATTACGTATAACAGAAAGTGGTTAGAATTATACAAGCATTGGTGAAATCTAATTCCACAACTCGGGTGTTTGAAGCAGCACATGCTTATTGTCAAACTCTGAACTTTCTGCTATTGTCTGACAGTTTGCTGGTGGCTACTTAGAGGAATTTGTTAGAACTCTGACATAACTTACCAACAACAATACAGGGCTATTACTCAAATATTAAATTCTTTATAAATTGCTTGACACTCACTCCTCTGGAGCATAGCTCCAGAGCACTTACAAGCTTCTGTTGGACTTCATACTCTCGGTAAATATTTGTATTTGCAATTCTTCTCCTCCTTTTCTATTTCTTGTTTCTTTAGTTCTCTTAGCACTTTCACTTGGTGTATCTTTGCTCTGATTGTCTTGTGCAATGGAGAAGCAGACCTTTCTTATCCTGAAGATTTCAAACTCTGATATTTACTATGAAATATCATTTAATCTGTTCTTAAGGTTGACCCAGATGAAGTGAATGCCCTGGCTCAACTAATGACATGGAAGACTGCTGTAGCAGACATACCATATGGTGGTGCAAAGGGAGGTATTGGATGCAACCCAAAAGACTTAAGTACAAGTGAATTGGAGCGTCTAACTCGAGTCTTCACTCAGAAAATCCACGATCTCATTGGCATTCATGCTGATGTTCCAGCGCCAGATATGGGCACCAATGCGCAGGTTCACCCATGTCTGCTGATTGACTTTGCATCAATTCTTTAACGTCCTCAGTTTTTTCAGTGTAATTGGGATTACAATGTAATGTGGACCTAAACAATGTGACAGACCATGGCATGGATTTTGGATGAGTATTCAAAATTTCACGGCCACTCGCCAGCTGTGGTGACAGGCAAACCCATAGTAAGTACTAAAGACTGGCATTGCCAAATTTGTGATTCTTAGTATTTGAATTTTTTATCCTAAAGGAAAATGGGGCTATATTTATCTCCTTATCTCTTTGTGCCTATGTTTTGAATTTCAGGATCTGGGTGGATCACTGGGCAGGGAGGCCGCAACTGGGCGTGGAGTTGTTTTTGCCACAGAAGCTTTACTTGCTGAATATGGCCAGTCCGTTGAGGGTTTGACATTTGTAATTCAGGTGACAATTAATTAAGCCTTAATTCTCAATTAATTGCATGTTGACTTAAATTCATTCTTTGATGAGATGCTGCCTTCTGTTTGTTAACAAATTCTTGACTTCTCAATGTATCATCTAGGGTTTTGGTAATGTGGGTTCCTGGGCAGCAAGGCTTATACATGAGAGAGGAGGGAAAGTAATAGCAGTGAGTGACATCACAGGTGCAGTTAAGAATATGAAAGGAATCGACATACCAGAGTTGCTGAGGCATAAAGAATCCACTCGTAGTTTGAAAGATTTCCATGGTGGAGATTCTATGGATCCTAATGAATTGCTTGTACATGAGTGCGATGTTCTTATTCCATGTGCTTTAGGTGGAGTCCTGAACAGGTTAGGTTAAGCCACTTTCCTGGCAACTATATATTGCTTTCAGTTTCTGGTAAAAATTGGCATGCTCTAGCTCATTTCCGGCTTGCAGTAGCTACATGTTTTTCTGGTTCATGTGGGCAACACAATTGTGAACCTCTTGTTTTCTGATGAAGTGGATGGATCTTCAATTAGTATTATCCGCATTACTTGACAAATATTCTTTCAAAGAAAATATACTTTCTAGATTAAATGTACATTATCTTTTTCATAATTTTCTGCCTTCATATCATTTGAGGGTATTGAAATATTTTGGTAAGGAAACAAGAATTATGAAGATTTTGTTCTTGATTCTCTGATTTCTATACCAACTGGTTTTGCCTGAAACTTTATCATTTTCTTTTGAAGGCAAAATGCTGCAGACGTGAAGGCCAAGTTCATAGTAGAGGCTGCAAACCATCCTACTGATCCAGAAGCAGATGAAGTAATGTTGATCTTCCATTAATCACCCTTCATAAAAGGCAGCAAAGTCAAAGAAAAAAAAAAAAAAAACACACACACACACACACACACAAAACAAAACAAAAACAAGAGGAAAAATGTACATAGTTGATTTGTAAGATTGTGATTTTGCAGATTCTGCAAAAGAAAGGAGTTATAGTACTTCCTGACATATATGCCAATTCTGGAGGTGTGACTGTCAGCTATTTTGAGTGGGTTCAGGTAACAGAATAGGAGGAAAGAGATTCCCTCCTCTGGATATCCTTTTTATGTTAGTACAACTTGCATTTTTGTTAAACATGTAAGATTCCGTGGGATCTATTCATATCTGTTGTTTGGAAGCCACTGATCTTAATTTGCATGTAATAGAGGTGAAGCTTGATACTTGACAGCTTTCCCAACTTTCTTTCTGCTTTATTTTTTGTTTTGGTATATTGGACAATTTTCTGCTGGATGTCAATCCCTAGAAGCTAATCCCAAGCATCTTCCTTGAATGCTAATGCTGTGTGACCAAAAGTGCTCTGCATGCATAGCTATGAAAAATGTGTTGAATTGGAGATAGAAGGCAGACTTGGGGAAGTGGGATTGAACATAAATGGCCATATTAACCACTTGGATGAATTGCATAGGATGCAAAAATGAATTTGTTAAGTTAATGGAGAAAAAGTCTGATGCAAGAATTATTCTCTTCAATTTTGCAGAACATTCAAGGTTTTATGTGGGAAGAAGCTCAGGTGAACAAGGAACTTCAGAGGTACATGACTAGAGCCTTCCGTCATATCAAGAGCATGTGCCAGACACACAATTGTAATCTTCGAATGGGTGCCTTTTCCCTTGGTGTCAACCGCGTAGCACGCGCAACTTTGTTAAGGGGGTGGGAAGCATAAATTGGCTCCCCATCAACCTCAAGAAGGATTTCTGGCTTTTATTTCTTGTTATTGGCTGAAGGAGCCAGTTCGCAGGCTATTCTAACCTCCCATCAAGGTTCATTTTGTTTGCCTTTCTGATTTCCTAGAATACATCCAGATTTCAAATGTATTCATTGGGAGGGCTTATTCTTAGTTGAAACTTCAAACCCCTGACATCAGCTTTTAGACAAATTATATTGCTAATGACTTCGGGATCAAATGCATCTTTTCTATGTTTTTACTCCTGGCCATTTGAGGTCAAGTAGAATTGTTTGGCATTCAGTTTCTTGGCAAAAATGAGCCATTTTAAAGCCTCAACCGACTATTTTATGTTCACCATAGCATCAGTGTTTGGTAGCAAAAATGACTATTCTGAAGGTGCAATTTTTAAACGCCCATCAATAGGTAAAAGTGGTTCCATTTTCGTGGGTCAGGATCTATGTTTCTTTTGAACTTGTTCGAACTCCACGAGATTAATGACATAACAGAATTTCAAAACCAAAGTGATTCTGCCCAACAAAGATGGCTACTTTAACTACTGGGCAACTTCTTTGGAAGCAATGTCTTATTGTAATCCCTTTCAGACATGTAGGCCAATTCTGTGAACACAGCGAGTGTCAAGAATGGGGTACAGATAAGATCACTTGCCCATACTGTTACAGACAGAAAGGGATGAGGCAAGAAATTTTTATTTTATATGGAAGCACGGCTCCTTATCTTCCCATTATCACTAGAGCAGAAGCAATAATAGAGAAAAAGTGAACTGAAGAAACCAAACTCTTTAAACACACTAGGCTTCCATTTCCATATGTGCCTCGTTCCATAGTGCTTACCTCTCATATGATGCCCCACTAAGAAACAACAGTCTCTAGCCAGACTTGCACACTCGTTGAAGTCAAAGCAGGTGACCCACGTCGTCACTCTAAATGCTGAGGGCCAGAAGGTTTTACAGATGCCGAACAACTTGAGAAATCTGCTTTCTGCACGTATGGACCAAAGAACGCTGATGAATTGGAGCATGGCTTGGAAAAAGAACCTGTTGTTCCGAAATTTATGGATGAGCGCTGGAAGACGGGGACCTGGGTTTTGAATTGGTTGTAAAAGATGGCAAAATGGACTGGGATGGTTTAATTGTTGCAGGTGAGTGGGTTTCATCTCTCCATGAAAGATGTCCATATAACGCTAAATAAATTGATCGATAACTCAATATTTTAAGCTGGTTTCTGAAATCTGTTGGCCTTGTAGAAGCAAAGAGGAGAATATTTCTTGAATTGTACCCAGAAGCATCAACAAATGAAGAAGCAGTGCTCTTTAGGAGCTCTATGGTACCTTGGCGGGCATGGCTCAAAAGTTCATATCTTCCAGAGGCAGAGCGACTAAATGGTTCAGAGTCCAAGACCTTCATTACATGCCTTTAATTTTTTTCTTCAATTTTAATTTCTTACGAACTGTGCACATATCCGCTGGTTCTACTGTGGGTAGAGCTGCAATGGTGGGCTTTTTCATGGCATACATTGGGGATGGATTGACGGGGCTTGATCTGGTTGGCCAAACAGTGTACTTGGTATGCAGGGCGGGACTTTTTGTGACAGTCGTTGGCATTGCACGACTTGGATGGACTGGAGATTTGGCAAACCTGAGGAAGCTGGAAGATGAAGCTACTTTATATGACAAGCAATGGCAGGCATCGTGGCAAGTCCAAAAGCCAACAAGCAGTGCTGGTGGTTATGAAAAAATTGACTGTAAGATGTAGAGACCATACACCAGAGCTGGATGTGCGTTGGCGAACAAGTAAAAGTCATATAATGCGAATTGGACGTTCTCTGTAGGGCAGGCCTTCTACGTCGATGTGATTTTACTGTTATTATTGTAGTTCAGGATGCCATCTTGGAAACCCGTCTGAAACAGAAGTTGAATGCAAACCTTTCAGCAACACCGAGCTATCAGTACTGATAACATATCTAATAACACTAAAAAAAAAAAAAAGTCAGCAATCTCACTTATAGTTAATCCCTCTTTCACCAATTTAATTAGACAAAAAAAAAATAAAAACCACATTTTGCATTCCAAAATTACCCATGTTAGTTTTTTTTAATGTTAAACTAAGAAAGCGACTCCGTTGAAAATGTTTTCCTTCGACTTGACCATTATGAGGATGCCAAAGTTTGTCAAGATAAATTTTCTTTACATCGTAATGCTTATTTTCACAGATTTAAGTTTTGAAATTAGCTGGTGGAAAAATGATGTGTATATATAAATAATGAAAAAATTAGGATAATATTTCTAATCTTATAAAAAAATTATATTTTATTAAATGAAAAAATATATACATTTAATTATGTTAATTTTAAATAAAACTATTAATATTTCAACAACAAATTTAGATTTTTTAAGTAGAAGAGATTGAATTAAGATACTCACAAATACCATAACAAGTTCTTATTTGCATAATTTAATATCTCTTTTACCGTAATAAGAAAAAATAATTACACAATAACATTTATTAAATAATATAATTAAGTATAAAAGTATAATAAATAATTTTTTATATTTATTTTTTAATTAAATAAGATATAATTAATTTATATTTTATTCGTTGTTATTATATTATTTTTAATTATTATTATTTATTTATGTTTATTTAATTAAATTTATAAAAAAAAAAAGTTGAGAAGGAACGCGTGGACGGAAACAAGACAAGCCGGACTCATAAATATTGGCTACTAAAACAGAAGAAATGAGCAAGTGCAATCAAAAGCTCAGCCGACGACCCAAAGCGGCTCAATGTCTCAGGCGAGCAGCCGAAGACTTACTCGACTAAGGGCGCGGCTTTGTAACAGAAAGGAGTCCGAAAGAAGTTAGGGTTGAGTAAATATATAATTTTATATATTAATTTTTTTAATAAATAAATAAATAATATATATATATATATATTTTTTTTTTAAACAAATTTGTTTTGTGTATCTTCTTCCTTAACTTTTTTCGTTTGTTTTTTTTTTTTTTCTACCAGCCTTTTCTCCCCCGCCAACGTCACATCAAACCCACCGTAACGAATAATGAAACACCCCCTACCGCCACGTCATCACCAACTGCCTCTCTATGGGCTCGGTCCTCAGCGCCAAGCATCGAAAAAGACTCGACTTTCCATTTATTATAATTGCGTCCCTGCTTCGGCAATCCGCTCTACAGCTACCGCCTGCCTCTAAGCGCATGCCAAAGGCCAACCCCCAACTCTCTAGGCTTCTCCAACGCCTAAATGCCGTCCCTCTCAAATTCTCCCTCTCCTCCGTCCCTCCCCCACCAGCCCGACAATTCCGACCCTGAACGCCGCCTCCGGGAGGCCGAGGAGCGGCTGCGCGAGGCCATAGAGGAACTGCAGCGCCGGCAACGCACGGCGCCTCCCGGCAGCCCACACTCTTACCCGTCCTGCGATCACGCGCCCGACGAATCGTGTGTCGCCTACGCTATTGGCAACCTCTGCCAGAGCTTCCTTCTCTCTTATGGCGTCAGGGTCGGTATCGGCATCTTGCTTCGGGCTTTCAAGCTCGCTAAGGGACAGTCCTACTCTTCCCTTCTCGATCTCAAGGTCGCTCGCGCTCTTATCTATTTCCGATGCGCCATTAATCATGACAACAATTATGCTTACTTGCTCATCGATTGCATTTTTACATAGAAAATGAGTTTTTTTCGTTTTCAATCGGTGAATTTCTGAATTCTGTTGGCAGCAACTTGTATCAGAGAAAGATTTGATTGTAAGAGAGGAAGCATGCCGTATAGGCTTGCTTTTCGGTGGATTTACTGGTTCTTATCATGCCCTTAGATGCTTTTTGAGAAAGTTTAGAAGGAAAGAAACTCCTCTGAATGCGTATGTGTATAACACTTTATTTTATTTTATTATTATTATTTTTTGTTTTTGCTTTTGTTACTTATTTCTTGTTTATAAATTATAACATTGTTTAAGGGGATGATGGAGCAGATTTTTAGCAGGTTCAGTTGCAGGATTGTCTGTGTTAGCATTAGATGATTCAAACAGGAGGCGTACCTTTGCTCTTTATCTTTTGGCTAGGGTAGCTCAGGTATGTAGATTCTCTTATGCAATGGGGAGATTATGATTCTGTTCTGGAGTTGAAGCAAGAAGGATTTTGCTTGTCTAATTTTAGCTTTCCTTGTCAGTGTGCTTATAATTCAGCGAAAGCTAGGAACAAGTTTCACCTTTGGGGAAGCCACTGGAGGCATGGTGATTCATTGCTTTTTGCCCTGGCAAGCGCCCAGGTACATTTAAGTTCTTATTGATACGGTTGTATCAGTTGTGTTTTAAGAGTTGGTGCTTTTCTTGTATTCCCTTACTCTTACATGTTTATGCCATTGTCATTTCATAGATTGCCAAACTTGTTTGAACCTGAACGTGTTGTGTTCTTTTTTGGTACATATCAATTTTTTCTTTTCAGGTTATGTATTCCTTTGTCATGCGTCCTGAGAGCTTGCCAACAGCATATCACGATTTTATTCAGAAGACTGGGCCAGTTGCGCAGCCTGTTTACAAAGCTGTAAGAGAGAGCTGCAGAGGAGGCTCAGTAGATGTTGCATCACTGTCAGCTTATTTATCTAAAATAGGGAAATTCAACTCTGTGAAGTTGGAAGAGTTCCCCTCCATTATTCCTTGTTCCATTATCCATCCAGAGACAAAATCATGTTTGGTTCATAATGGCAATGCAGCATCAACAACATTCAGAAAAACTTTTCCGCTTTATTTTTCACTGACTTTTGTACCATATGTTGTTCTGCACCTACAGAAGGTAACTCTTTGACTCTATTTTTCTATTGCACTGTTTAAGTTTCCTATTTATACTTCTGATTGAGGAGAAAAGAAATGAGGGACCCTGGATACTAGTTTATGTGCATTGCATGTTTGACATTGAAGCAAAATTTCTTGGGAGATTGGGAAAAACCATTATAGTTTCAGGGACAAACAGAAATTTGATTGGACATTCCTAATGTTTATATCTCATCCAATCATTATGGTCTGCAAATTCGGCAAATCTTGCAGAATGTTGGACTTTATTGATTTCCATCTAGCCTTTACCTTTATCTTTTGCATGTACAGATGGAATTTTATTAGCCTCTTTCTCTTCCCCACATTATTTCTTATTCTCCTTTTGTTTTATGCATTGGACACCAAGGCATCACAACCTTGTTGTTTCTGCAAGTCAATAATTAGTCTGGACTGACATGTTATTGGCCCCTTGTTATCATAATCTAAAGTTCATGGATGCTCCTGCTCGTACATGTTGGCTTGCTTTGAGGGATGCCGTTCGCTCAACAACTTTTTTATCTGCATTTGTTGGAATCTTTCAGGTATCAGTTAACTCATTCTTGTTTGCTCTTCTTCTTCTTCTTCTTATTGGTAAAACCTGGTTAATACCTTCTTACTCATTCATGGATATTGCAAGGCTGTGGTTTGTCTGCATAGAAAAGTCGCAACCAATGACCACAAGCTTGTATATTGGATTGCTGGTGGGATAGCTTCCCTGTCTGTGTTACTGGAGAAAAAGTCCAGGCGTGCTGAACTAGGATTGTATGTTCTTCCTAGAGCTGGAGATTCATGGTGGTATATATTAGTGAACCGCCACCTGCTTCCAGATATTAAGAATTCCGAGGTATTGGTCTCTGTCTAAGATATCATTCTGACAGCATCCTTGCCTTCACTTAAGCAACACATGGATTGAGAACTAGATTAACTTGTTTTTGCTATTACTGTCTTCTTTCTTGTGATGCTTCTAGTCATTTTTCTGTATAAGATCTGAGGACTTGCTGCCAAGAAAAGGCATCAGAAACAATGCTCATTCCCAACCCCCCCTCCTTTTTTTGGCCTTGATAGTGTGTGCATGGGTCCAGTGCCCTTGTGTGCTGCAGCGGTGTTGATGGTTTAATCTATATCATGGACAACAAATATCTGGCATTTTTGCATGTACAGTTCTTTCTAGAGCACTGTTGGAAGCTTTTTTGAGTGACCTACATTGGCGGTTCTGCAGGTGGCCTTATTTTGTGCATGCATGGGGGGAATTATGTACTACTTGGAACATGAACCCAAGACAATGTCTCCATTATTGCGGGGCCTGATACGTCGCTTCCTAGCAAGCAGACTTAGCAGCTCAGGCCCACCAGCTAACCGGACAGCTTCCTACACATATCTGCAGACTCTAGATGTCATAAAGAAGCCAAAATTGCAGGAGAGCAAAGAGGCTGAAGGATCATCTTCTCAGAAATACAATCTTGAATCAATTTCGGGACTGTAGGTTTCCTTTGGTGGAAAAATTTGTTAGTGTCACCAGACATCAATGCCAATCATTCTTTTAGTAACAAATTCACATCCCACAGAAGAAGCAGACAAGTTCTGCATGATATATTAGAACTATACGGAAGAGGTTAATAATCATTCATGCCATAGAGACCCTCATAATTGTAAGAGGGATTAAGTTACAGGGAATCCCTTCCCCCCCCCCCTCACCAACTCTCTCCAGAAAGAGTTTTCTGATTGTATCCCCATCGGGGCATGCTTTATCAAGAGAAGTTTTGAGCGATGTGGCAAATAATGACACTTTTCTAACAACCTCGTGAAGAGGTTTTCCTCTGTGCGTACTTGTCCCAAGTTTTTCTGATTGTATCCCCGTCAGGGCATGCTTAATTAAGAGAAGCTTTGAGCGATGTGGCAAATAATGACTTTTCCAACAACCTCGTAAAGAGGTTGTCCTCTGTGCGTGCTTGTGTGTGTGCGGGAAATAATTTCATTTTGTCTTACGTGAACTTCGTTAGATTCAATCTATCGGTGGCTCGATTTTGCTCAACGACAATTTGAAAACGTTTGGATCATCAAGCAACCATCAATGGCCTTGTTCGGAAAACTTTTGCCTGGTCGTCGCTCGCCAGTCACAGCCATCAATGGACACCCAATTTAGTTTCACCCGAATGGATGAAGAGGGAAAGATTCAGCAATACCAATTTATGGTTGCAGTCCTACAAGACGCCACTGTCGCTCTAACTAGTCTCTCCAGTGGCAGTATCTCCATAGATCAAAATGGTAGAAGACGGTACTAGTTTTAAATTTGTTTGGTCAAGCTGAGTATGCATGGAGGGCGAGTGGTCTGAATAAATAATCATATGAAGTCAAGTTAAACGATTATCAAGAGGCTCCAGATATTTTACTGACCTCCTAAAGCGTCTAAAGAAGAGTTTTATAACAATAGCACAATGGACAAAGAATGCTGTTGCGGCATCTCAAAACGGAAGCAGCTCCAGTTGCTCCGGGAGGGACCACTAATTCTCAATGCCGTTCCACATTTTTAACGGAAACTCCTTGCACATTGCTTCAACTGCCAGACATGTAACGTTGACTTTCTTAAGGAGAACATACAGCTAAAACCAGAACTCGCCAAAGAAATAAATCAAGATAGGTGTAGTAGTCAGAGACTCTGCGTTAAAATCTCGATCAAGCCAGGCAAGCCGCATATGACTAGACGAAAGAATATCATACCATAATTTTCTGGAAATCATCAAATCTGATGTCCTTACTCCTATTCTTTGTTTTGGGTACGCTGGAATTAATCTTCTTCAATCGGCAAAGATTACAATGTAGGCAATGAAAAAGGTGTTTATCCATTTGAAGAGGCATCCGCAGTTCCCTTCCCACTTTTGAAGTTATTGCAACACAACGTACATCTATTAGCCTGAAGTCCATCAGTCTCCATACCAGATATCAGGGGCTTATGGTACATAAAACAAAGGGAAAATAAACGATCAAGCAGGCAAGAAAAGCCCCACCAAACAGCATTGCCAAGGGATTAATTTTAACTCCTCGCTCTTCAGTGTGATTCGTCTCCCCAATTTCACTTCAGAATAAGATAAACATGTAACAATTTCATTACAAAGACAACATGACTGAATTAAGTCGTCACCACAAGCTAGTCCTTGTTAGGTCATAAAGATGTTCTTCAAGCTAATTTCATCAGTCGAAACACAATTTAAAGCAAAATCTAACAAATTTTAGCTTCTTTGACATAAAGATGAATTAAATGAAACATTAGATATAGAGGTTTTATCATTCATCAAGGTTTTTACAAATTTTGTACAACTTATTACCAATCTTACACTCAATGCGGCTGAATTTACAAGAAAGTATAAGTTTCTGCACAGAACTCCCCATGATTGACCTCTTCATTTCTTCTTCAACAGCTATCCTTAAGGAATCACCGATGTCCCCCAGTGCCCAAGCCACAGATATGTGAGGGCGCGGATCCTATTGGCAACATCCATTATAGAGCACAATCAATCACTCACTATAAACAAGAAATGGATAGTCAACCAGCCAAAAGATCAGGGGATGCAACATGCTCACCTTATAAAACTCAGGAAGATTATGGAGCCTATAAACCTCATTAACACATCGAATTTGTTTAACGATCTGAAGCAGTGGAAAAAAAAAAAATTTATTGCAATGTAACCATACAATGAACGGTGATGCACAATTTGAGTGTGCAAGAGTGCTAGAGTAACCAGAACTTGACAACCTATTACTTGAAGAAGCAAATGCAAAAAAGAAAGAAAAAAGAGAGATCATACCTCAGCCAATCCTCCCGCAACAACTTCCATTGAAAGAAAGGTTCTTGTTTGATCATCATTAACAAAAACCGCCCAACTGCTAAAATCAATCCAATATCTGCTCGCAAGCGACAATAATACTTCATGGATGCAAACGAAATTCTTCATAAATGTAAAGACTGGAGAGTATTTACTCACGGCTTATGAAATTGAAGCTTCTGGCGAAGCATTGCAACAACGGAATCAATCTGGTGCACTCGGATAGGCACGGTTCTTCCCAAGCTAATATGGAATTCTCTTCCCAAGGCAATTTGCTCAAGTTTGTCATTATCTCTGCCCAAAACGTTGAGTGGAATGTCACCATCAAAAGCATGGAGAACAGGCACTAAAGATGACAGCTTCTTCAACAACATGGCCACTCCCTTCTTTGCCGTGGCCGGTATATAAACTGCAGGCAACAATAATTAAGCAGAGGTCTAAAGTCGCACAGTCAAGGGCACTTCGTATATCTAGAAACAAGGCAGAGAAGAACCTGGAATGTAGACGTGCAATGCGTAGTTGCCTTCGACATGGGGGAAGCTCCTGACGCGAGTAGGCTGAGCACTTCCCAAGTAATCCGCGAAACCTTGGTTGTCAAAACGTCGAACAAATGGTGAGCACAGAATGAAAAACGTACAATTTGCAGAAGAAAAATAGTAATAAATCAAGTTTTGTAGGTACTGAGAGAGTTGGGCGGCGTAAGAAGAGAGAGCGGTGGAGGTGGCAAGGCGGCGGTTGCCGCTTCCGTTTTCGGCGCCGAGGCAGGTTTGATTACCGTGGTTGTTGGAAGAGAGGCGTCGGAGTCCGAATCGGACGAGGCGTCACCGTATGAGGCTCTCAGAGCTTCCATTCTCGGGATGGGTTGCGAGAAGGTTGTTTTGACACCTTAATTTAGGCTTAAACGGCGACGTTTAGGATGCCAGCCTAACCCGGTTTATGGCCTCAACGGAGCCCAATTCTGATAAGGTCAGCGCGCCAGAAGGTAAGGCCCATTATTTGAAACGCTCTTCAAAATTTCAATTCGATCGTGTCCTCCGGAGTGGGAGGGAAAACTGAATGGAAAAGAATGGGTAGCCAGACGGATTATACTGAGGGCACCGAATGTCAAAAGAAAATGATTACGGGGCGCCGCCGCATGCGGCGGCAAGCAATATCATCATCTCAGAGGAACAAAGGGCACGAATCTCGCAAAACTTGAGTGCCGCCAAGGCTCGTCTTGCTCGCAAACGGCCGCCAGACGCGGCCGCCGATTCTTTCAATCGATATCCACACAAGTAAGCGCGCTCTCTACTGGACTGGACCTGGATCTCTAGTTAATTATTCAGCTTACGTTGTGCGATTTTTCTTGTGAAATCATTAAGCTAATTATTTAGATACGCAACACATAATTTGTTGAGCTAATTGCTGTTATTTTCAACGCCGGAGCTAGGGACGGAATGGTAACAGGATCGCCGGCTCCGGTTACTAGCGTCAAAAGAGTTCCTCTTTTGGAAATACCAGTGAATACGCGGTTAAGGCTCGAGTCAACAGATTTTAATATTAATGGAATTTCATGCAATAGAGAGAATCGTCCTTTAGAAAACGAGTGTTCGTCGGCTTCTCTAACGACTCCACTGAAACAACAACCAGAATGCGTGAGTGATTCAAGTGGCCATTTCTCGACCCCTAACCTTCTGAATGACGATTTTGATGAATCCATTTTGGAAGAGATAGATGCTATATGTGAACAAAAGTCTGCTGCAAAAACAGAATTACTAAGTCCAAATAGTTTGGAGCATATGGCTGCCACTGAGAATATGGCAACCGGGTGTGCTTTGGGCTCATTGAATATGGAATTAGGATCTACCACAGATGACAGAGGTTCCACTTGGGCGATAAAGCCTGGCAACATGCCTGAGGAGTACTGGAAGTATCTGCAGTCTCTCAATGATAGGCAACGGGAAGCAGCTTGCAGCAATATTTCAGTTCCCTTGATGATTGTTGCTGGTCCTGGAAGTGGCAAGGTCTCACTTTCATAATTCTGTCACTTGTATTCAACTGCATACAAGTACACAACCAAATTCACACTCATGATTTGACCTTATTGGTTTTCATATTCCTTCCCATGGTTCAAGCTGAATTTCTGTTTCTTTTTCATTTTAGACTTCCACAATGGTTGGGCGTGTGCTGATGATGCTTAGTGAGGTATTGCATACAGTTAACTTGGAATGAGCTTGCTTATTGGCTACTGCTCACATGTTCTTTCTTTCTTTTCCCCTACATGCTTGGTTGTTCCTATTGGTTTGTAAATGTGATCTTTGAAACATTTTCAGGGCATTAGTCCGTCAAACATTCTGGCGATGACTTTCACTACAGCTGCGGCATCTGAGATGAGAGACCGAATTGGAGCCGTTGCCAGTAAGGCAACCGCAAAAGAACTTACAATCAGCACATTCCATTCATTTTCTTTGCAGCTTTGCCGTTCACATGCTGAGAAGTATGCATATTCTGAGATCCTAAAATCTACTTGTTTGCTTCTCTGCTATCATCAATTATTTTCCAATACTTGAAAGCAGTAGTGTATTAGCTCTGCTTTGTGATAGTTGCTAATCATTTGTCCATAATTCTTATGGATTCATCCAATGTTTGTATATCTAAATCAAAAGTGTAGCTTTAAGCTGGCTATTGTTGTTCTTGTAAATTTTTGCATAACAGTGTTCCACATAATAGGTTAGGGCGCACATCAGAATTCTTGATATATGGACATGGGCATCAGAGAAGAGCAATCATTGAGGCTGTGCGCCTATTCGAAAAGGAAAAGAGTGGTCTACAAAATCTTGATACCTGCAAGCCTGCAGAGGGTTCAAGTGGTATACTGCCCCCAGAATATTTCAAAGACAAGTCAAAAAAGTGGCAAAAGTTTGTGACTCAGGTTAGCAGTTAACTAAATCACCTCTTTGGCAATATGTTACTGGTTTTTCATCCCTTATAGTTTTCTTTTTAAAAGTTGGAACAAAACTTATCCTTTTTGCTGGTTACTTTCTCCAATACATGTTCCTGCAAGTTCTCAATCAAATTCAGCATTTTGTGTCCCTATAGTCCATTGGGTACATTCTAAGAGTTGTTGGGAACATAGTTTTTTTTTTTTCCTTGCAACTAAGAGTGTGATAATTCTTTATTTTCTGCTGTGTTTCTTTGCCTCATGAAGCCACTGGAGTTGTTTGTTTCTCTTCTTACTTAAGCAAACATGCTTTGTGACATCTGTTAATTGATGTGTTCCATTCCAGGCTAAAGCTTCAGGAAAGACTCCAGCAGACTGCTGTAAAATGGGTGATGATGCAGGAGTAAGTTGATAAATCTCTCACTCAGATAACATTTTGGTAATGCTTTGATAGTTTTATTTCTTGCATCTGGCACTGAATCAGGCAGCAATACTTGGGAAATACAATGATATATTAGCATCTTGTAATGCACTGGACTACCATGATTTAATCAGCTGTTCTGTCAGGTTGCTCCAGGAATTTCCTGAAGGTCAATATTGTCCAATTTTTCTTCACATACTCTACTGATTAAATTATTACTAAAACACCAACAATAACATAAATCTGCAATTCAGTGTTTAGGGAGTGCCAGACATCATGGAAAGCCATTGTCATTGATGAGTTTCAGGACACAAGCTCCATGCAATACAGTCTTTTGAGAGTTGTTGCTTCTCATAAACGCTTAACTATTGTCGGTGATGATGATCAGGTCTACTTTCCCTTCAACGTTCAGGTTCTTTTAGTGCTTTGTACTGATTAATATTATTTTGTCAATATGAAAATAATGCATATATTTCTACAGTCCATCTTTAGTTTCAATGGAGCTGACATCTCTGGGTTTGACTCATTTCGTCAAGACTTTCCAAATTACAAAGAGGTCTGCCATCTGCCCCATCCTTTGGTTGTGATGTTTTATAACTGTTGTATTTACCCCATTAATTGTCTAATATGCATTAAAATCTGAAAATCCACCACTAAAGGTGTTTCTTCTCGGGTATCAGATCTACAAAGCATTATGCCACTTACACTGTTAGAGTTTTAAAGTCTTTTGAGAATTTGTGACTCAGGTCAGGCTCAATAAAAATTATCGGTCCACACGCTATATTGTGGAGGCTGCATCTTCTCTTATTCGAAATAATATGAAACGATTCCAATCTCACGATATTCTCGCAGATAATTCTTCTGGATCTAAGGTACTATAGTATATGTATGCACTTCATCTCTACTAGTATTTTCTATGCCCTCTTTCCGTTTATTTCCTGCTGGGAACTAAGTTTCTGCATGGTCTCTCCAAACTGCACAGATAACCATTAAAGAGTGTCAGAATGAGCATGCACAATGTTTATTTATCATCGACAAGATCTTGGAAATTGCATCCAGTGGTTCACCTTCTAAATCCTGTTATGGCAAGATCGCCATTCTTTATCGGAGGCAGGTCAAGCTTTCTTTCCATGGTTAAAGTCCATGAACAAAATCATATCATATCTGCTGATTTATAATAGCTGTCCTTTATTCCGTAGGTATCAGGAAAAGTGTTCCAATTAGCATTTCGCGACAGGAAAATACCATTCAATGTTCATGGTGTGGCTTTCTATAGAAAAAAGGTTGCCAATGCTCACATCTTTTAATTAGCTCAAATGCCTATCATTGTTTAACAAGTTGGTTACAAATATAATTTCCCTGTCACTTTGCTGAGTGTTACAATAGACAGAGATGATAACAATAGGCTTTGGTAGTTATCACACTATGCCAGTGGGGTCAGTGAAAATGAAGTTCCCACTCGCTGAACTTAAATAAGAATATTCATAGAAAGAAAAATTTATAAAATTGTCTTTTCTTCTTTGACATGCTTTTAGTTTGGGAGAGCATGAGAAATCTGCTGGTTGTGGCAGGTTTTTCTTCAAATTACAATCCTAGTTTTTCTTTCTTGCATAACCTTGGGAAGAATATGAAAATGAAGCAACAGTTCAACATCAATGGTGTTTCCTTCCTATCCTATGCTGGCTTGATGATTTGAATGGTTTCTAGCTTGCTTAGAACATGAAGGATCACATCTGAATAGCAATCATAATAAAGGTTTACTTTTGCTGATACTGTCAAATTGCTGATGTTGTGCTGTTACCAATATGGAAGCTAAAACAGCAGATATAACCTTACACAAATGCTTTTCTCCAATTAGTGTAAAATTCAATGATCTTCAAGATTCATGCCAACAAAACAATCTAAGTTTTTGGTTGTTGACTTAGCATTTGTTGTCCACTAGATGGTTAAAGCAATCATTGCTATGCTTAGAACAACACTGCCAGGTTGCGATGATGGTCCATATCGTCAAGTTTTTAAGGCTCTGCTTCCCTTTGAGAAGGAGGAAAAGAAGAGGGTAGACGCTTAATTATACTAATTACTCTATTTACTATCTCTTGTCCTCATGAATTTTGTGCACGTATCTCCAGTTCATGAAGCTATCTCATTGAGATTTCTCATCTTTCATTTTTTGCAGGTTGTTGACCATATTGACAAAATATCAACCATTAGAAAGTGCAGCTTCATATTGGCTGCCAATGATATCTTTAACACAAAAATTTCTGGCTCCTTCAAGAGGTTTTTTGCTTCTCAAAATTTCTGAACATTCACATGCAAGATCAGAAATCCCCAACAGCTTGTCTAAATCTTTAAGAGCAAATTTCACACTAAGTGTTTAATATCTTTTTATTTTAATATAGCACAAATAATGTAGCTTTACCTATGGTAATGAAACAATGACATGATATACTGCAAGTGTGCCATAAGATAATTATGTCTCTGAACTCCATTGTCTGACTTATGCAGCATTACCTTCTTATACATAATCTATTTCCCATCTTGTAGGAGTCAACTTACCCAGGGGCGCAAGGTGTTGTCAACACTAGAGATGATATCCAAACTTGTCCACAGGGTAATCATAGCAGACAATTAAAACCAAATTTATGATTTGTAGAATTGTGACCCTAGTCAACCATCCAACTATTACAACTTCTCTTGATTTTATTAAACATTTTCTTTATGGGAGAACTCTGTGTTCCAAAGCAAATTAAGTAGTCTCTGCCAGATTTAAAAATCAGTGGAAAGGTGAAGTTAGATTTTTGTGATCGTTTTGCTTCACTTCAAGGCACCACATCTAACATTACAACATGTACAGGAACAGTCAATTTCGGCTGTCATAACTTCAGTGGCAAATATGATACCTCAGGTCAGTCTACCTTTACCCGGTTTCCAAGTCAATTTCTACAGAAGCTAAACAATTTGCACTTCTCTGGGAAAAGTATTGTACATTGCAGGCCTGTTAAGAACACCATAGGCTTAATTATTCTATGCCATGAATCTATGAGCTCCTGTTTCTGGTCTCCTTACACCATTCATGGTTTCATTATAGTGGCATTTATTCTTTCATTTACGGCTTTAAATCTCAGAAATACCTTCTTGAGCAAAGGGCAGTGATTGATGTTGATGGAGGTAAATTGCTAAACGAAGACAATGACCTCAGATCTGTAAGTTTTCTCTGCTATTGAAACAATTTTGATAATGGCTGCGGCTTAGTTGTTTGGTAACTTTTTTCTCCTGTTCTTCCAGAAAAGTGGAGCTGCTTTTGATATTATAATAGACACATTGATGGATGCCTCTTCGAAGGGATAGGAGATCTAAATCCTCGTGTGCATAGTAGATGGAATTTTACAATTTGTCATTTCAAGTGTACTTAGTGGCTAGAATAAATAACCTGCTCATCACACTTCTTCAGAAAATTGAGTTACTATCTGGATCATATAAAAATAATTGGTGCATGCTTTTCAAGAGCAAAGATAATATTCTCACTTCTCTCATGCAAACTTTGTATTCATTTTCCCCTGCTTCAGAGTATCAATATTATGTCTACGCTATACGATTATGTATGTGATAGGAACTGGTTAAACATCCTTGCAGGTTGTTCAGTACTTGTTGGATGATGTATCTGATTTTTTGTCTTTGCAATTTGCTGGGAAAGAAGAGGAGAATGGCATTGTAGAAGGAGGGAAAGGCTGTCTTAATTCACTAAAATATTTTATTGACTATATAACTGAGCGGGAGAAGGAAAATTTTCAATCTCGGAGACAGGATAATGAAAATTCTGTTACCTTGACTACAATTCATCAGGTTTCTTCCTCATTAAATTAGTGTTCACTGTCAGTTCTTAGGAGGCTCTTAACTTTATTCATCTGCCTTTTTTTCTCCTTTTTCTTAATCTTGCAGTCGAAAGGCTTAGAGTGGGACATTGTTTTCATTGTAAAGGTACTTGACTCCTATTATCTACCACTTCTGCTTGATGGGTTCATCGAAATGATGGGCTGTGCGACCTTTTGTTTGAGATATCTTATTTCATAAAATTTTGCATTATGCTTTCGTTTTTATTATTGTTGTCAAGACTTTTGTGGGGCATCCTTTGCATTCATACTCCCTGTCCACATCATGAAACTGGGCCAGGAAATCATATTACCACTGACAAAAGACTTGTTGACAAAAATTATACTTGCATGCATTACTGCTTTTGACTTCAACACCTAGCTACAGAAGTTGGCCCCATTCAGAAGCAACTGTTGATAAAACAGGTGCTTTCAACATAATATGCAGAATGAATCCTTATTCCCCGTGAGGACTATCATTTATACTTGATGCGAGACATTGTTCTTTCCATATTCTATATTTTGTCACCAATCTATGGTCTAGCTCCACAGGCAAATGAAACTGAGATTCCGTTATTGCATGAATTTAATGGCATTACAAGGGAAAATGGGGCCTTAATTGAGGTAAGCATGTTCTTGAATGGAAAACTGTTCTGCTTCACCCCAAACATTTTTGTTGTGGTGCTTGGCTAATTATTTTGTATGAATTCTTAGGAGGAACGGCGTTTGTTATATGTGGCCATGACTCGTGCTCGAAAGAAGCTCTTCATTCTCTATATTGCAATGGATTCTAATTGGCAGGTTTGGTTGTGATCTGTTTCTGTTGCTAATTTTTTATTTTAGTTGCTTTTAGGTAACAACTGAAAATATCTTCAGATGCTTCTACCATCGCGATTTCTCAAAGAGATTCCAGATCACCTTAGGGATATTCAGGTGCACTTTGCTTCTTTCAACTTATAATGGCTGCATGCATGCTTAGGATCTAAGCCTAACTAATCTAGTTTTGTTTTAGGTGCTTATTCATCTTTGCCTGACTCTGCATTCTAATGTGTCAAACTTCCATTTATCATGCTGTTCCGCTTTGAAAACGTTAATGTATATTAATGACAGGCTGAAATATGTATACGAGGTTTACAAACAAAGCATCAAGATGTTTCAAAAGAAATTGTTGAGTTTGCTACTGATTTACTAAGAGAAAAGCAGGCTTCAGGAATAGAAAAGCCAAATGGTTTCCCTAAGGACGAAACTGATGAGGGATTGAAAGACTCGCTGGAATGCAACCAAAATCTTTTCTTAAGAAGGTTTTCCTTCAAATTGCCTTGAGTAGCTTGAAGAAGCCATTGTTTTTTCTACTTTGTTTGAAATAGCCTTCAGTTATTGGTTCACTCGCTGTATAATAGATTTGCTGTGAAGGAAAGATCAGTTGTTTCCCACTTGTTCCATCAATGGGCCAAGAAGCAAGCATTTCAAAATCCTAAGAGGCTCCTTGACAAGGTAACATTTTTGTCCTCACTAATTAAGTTTTCCCAATTCTGTCCAGCATTATGAGATTTTCTATAAACTTTTTGTAGGAAGGTAGATCAGTCTTCATTGAGTTGCTATCATGAATAAATATTCTCTTCGTTGTTTTAACATTCTTAAAGTGCCTTAATCTGCTGCATTGTTCCAATATTGGTTACGCTTTATTGGATCTTATTTACAGGTTGGTTTTTTCATTGATGAACGTCTGAGGGTCAATAAAAACAAGCATAAGGTTATACAACTCGTCTCCCTTTATTCTAAGAAAATTTGATTTCTTATCCTCTCTTGTTTCAACATGTTTCCATCCTTTGAAATATTGGCCTATCTTATGTCTTGACACCTCTCATCTAGTATTTTGATGATATAGCTAACACGTAAATTTGCAGGATGTTTTATGCGCCTTGAAGTCTTTCTTGAGCTCTGATGAAGCATTTCAATATGCAGAATATGTAAGCATATCAGCCATTTTCTTTTCCAAAGATCATCTTTGGTCATTTTACTGCATTTGATTGAGCAGGAAAGCACCTTTTTGTTGAATTTTTCTTCTAGGTTTTGGTTGCAAATAATAATTCTTCTCATGTAGGTGCTAAGGTGGGAGCAAATTCCCGCTGACGAGCGTGCACATTTGATGCGAGAGAAACAGGTTGTGATTATCTTGCACCTTCTCTACACCATTCTTGCCTAACATTAAGGATATTGCTTTTTTTAATGTTCCACGCCCTTCCTGTTTTCACTGTATGAAGTTTTCCTCCATTGTTTTTTACCAGGAGCATTTTCAAAAACTCAGGATTGAGAATTCGATGAGTTCATCAGCACCAACATCCAAGCAGGTAGACTTAATCTCAGTGGATAAATAACTCGGCTCATTCACTGCTACTTTCTCAATTTACCCTAATAATGGTTTTATCCTGTCATATGGCAGATTGCATATCTGCAAAATTTAGGATGCACTGTGGCCCCCACATCACGCCTCCACGCCTGCCGTTTGATTGAGCAATACAAGTCACTGTGACCACCAGATTGATGGCATCTTAAGTCCATCCACAGGCACATAAATGCATACGATGCTGATTTGATAATTTATTGAAATAAGTTTTGTCATGATAAATATAATTATGTGGCGTAGAATTAACATAAATAAGTTTTAGATGCCAAATCCAAATGGGCTTTCAGTATTATGATCTGATGATAAACAATAATTTTCAAACCCACGAAATCTAACATTTCTACCCACTGGGTTTTAGCCCTAATGCTCTTCTTGGGTGGACAACTACAAACTAGAACTTCGTCTTCGTTTGAAAATTTCTCGATTTCTGAGATTTTCTTGCATTGCTTTTTTTTTTTTTTTCGATTTTATTTTCAACCGGCACCTCTTAAATTTGAAACGATGGGTTCATTTTTTCCAGTTTAAGGGGTAAATACATAAAAGCAGATTCTTGTCCTCCCCTGGGAATAAAATTCCTTTCACAATTCTATAAAAGCCGTTGGATAAATCTAGAATTAGAATTCCGAACGAGCTGGCCGTCAGCCTGTCTCTATGTTTAAACGTTAAGACATTTTTTCCTTGTGCATGGTAGATTCTACGCCGGCCCACGACTAGTCACGAGTTGTCTTAAGGGGACAACAAAAAAAAAAAAAGAGCACAGAAATAAAGACGAGAAGGGTCCTGTCTT